>JAUMHL010000002.1:17160883-17174564 GCA_032362345.1 Sandelia bainsii | reverse complement strand
CCTCGACCGGTTGGGGTTAGTGGACAGAGGAGAGAGAAAAGAACAGCAGGCAACAGAGATCAAAACAACAACAAGGATCAGCAGACGAGGCACTGGGCAGTTTGGCAGGACCAGTAACTAGAGCTCCAAGGCCGAGGATACCTGCAGAAAGATACAGGGAGGGAGAGAGGACAAAGCACAACTAGGGGAGAGAGAAGAAACAAAGTTAATAACATGCAATGATGGCATAAGAGATTCTGCCAGAGATTCTGATATTCTGCCATACTGCTCCAGTCACATATTTGCTTTGACTGAATCAGGAAACTCTCAGTATGACTCTGTAATGGAGAGCTACAATATGTATTTGAATCTGTTTAAGTCACAAAACTATCTGTATTTGTATTCTAGAAGAAGTACATATGACTTAGGCTGAAAGTTGCTGGAAACTTTTATTTACTCTCTATAGTTTTCTACAATATACTTAGATGTAATGCTACATGTCTAGCCATGTACACTTTGTTTAGCTGCAAACAAAATAGCATACTATAATATTTTAATCATGTAAATAGAAAAAATTAAATACTAATTAATGATCAAAAAATAAAAATGAGATTGTGCATGAAATTAAAGGCAGTCAACATGAAAATCATTTTTTACATGCCCATTTAAAAAATGATAAAGCAATTGACACAAGTATGAAAAGCCACATTACCCATTTACATGCATAAAGTGTCAGGTTCATGAGGTAAAAGTCAACTGATGTTCAGTTATTCACTGAACAATTAATTTGATGAAAACTGATAAAAAGTTAGAGGATGAAGGTCGTAACAGTGAGTATTGAACTTACTATTAAACTTAAAAAAAAAAATCTCTTGTAAGTACAGAGTGTGAAATCGTACAGGTTTTAATTGATTGTGTGTTCACCAACCCTTGCTTAGATAAATAAAGGCTCTTGCCTGCTCTTCAGGCTTGTTTGTGTGCCAGGAGTCTAAAATGGCAAACAGCAGGCCCATATGTCAGCCCTACAGGGAGATTTAATCTATGTCACTATGTTTAGGATGTGTGTGTGTGTGTGTGTGTGTGTGTGTGTGTAACCTTGGCTTCCAAACGCTGCAGATAGGAACAGATGCACTTGACGCTGGCTCCAAATGGACGGACATGCAGCAAGGTTGAAATGATCCCTCGGGTTGAACAAACAGGTCATGCAGACGTGTTAATTAAACTGTCAAAATACATAGACATACCATGTCACAAACCTCCAGGCTTTTAAGTTTCCATCACCTGTTAAACACAACTTTAAACCACAACTAAATGTTCAAGAAATCAATTTGTATTATGCATCCTCCTCTTCCCTAACTGAGAAAACAAGCGAGGATGCATCCAGTGGTTTTCTGACACACTGTTAAGATTCTCTTGTATATTGTGGCTACAGATTAGAAGGTGTGTTTAATGATGACATTGATGCCACGGTCTCTCATCAAAGTCAGAATCTCTCCACAAGCTCATCCAAATCATCAGCTTTTTAACTCAATCTGACACAGCCAGGAGAGAAGTAATCCTGCATCCTCTGCTTGTTGTTACCATGAGGCTTAGAAAGCAAACAGAAAAAGTTAGTTTTTGCCATAATTTCCCCAAAATAATTCATGTTTACTGCTGAATGCTGAAAGATGATGATGGATGGTGATGATGGAGTGGGTATCTCACCTACTTATGACCTACTTGAATCAAAAGTCATATATTTAGGTTGGGGTTGAGACAGTGAGTGATGAAGAAAATTGCAGCACAGACTGCGCCAAGATAAAAGGTAATTACTGCAAAATTAACCACATAGTGTTTGGTTGATTGCACGGCAAAAATAGGGGTTTCTTGGGGGCAATTTGTACTTAACATGGAACTATTTCAAATATTTTCATGGTCTTAACTAGTTACTTAAATAATAAAATTTTATTGTTACTGAAAGAGATGACAGCCAAGGCTACAAAAATAAGACACAAGCTTGCACAAACCACAATTATACTTTAATGTTGCATAACACATCATTTGAATGTTTTTTTCATAAGCACAATAATTGTTTCATTCTTATTGAAAACCTTGAAAAAGCCTTCATAGCTCAATAATAAAAACAAACCCTCTTTCATCTTGTAAACTTCTACTTCTCACTTTTCTCAAAGAAAACAGTTCAAAGATTATGCAATGTGCTCATCTATATTCACCATGTGGAGGGAGAGAAAAGACAAAGAGATTGAACCCTTTGTTTTTGGATGAAACATTTTCCTTTACGAGCGGAGTGTCCCTTTTTTTCCCGCAGTGCTCACTCAACTCAGCATCAAGCAAGACATCAAGAAGAGTGATTCTGACATAAAAAGGTACCAGGATCTTTACCTGTGGCTCACCTCTGCCTCAGCAAACACCCGGAGTGGGCAAGAACAGAGGACAAGCACCACTGGCTGCTTAACTACCTGTAAGCCAATTGCACATTTTGTGATGAGACAGTGAGCGCAGGTTTTTCTGGCGCTGATAGAATTGGACCCAAATGGACAGATATTATGTGAATTTCCTTTTTAGTGCTTAACAAAGTAGCGCATGTTTTATCTTTCATGCTTTGAGCCAATGGATGTCCTTAACAATTAGCCTGAAAATGTGGCACGCTGGAAAAGAAGCATCGAAACAGGACAAAGCTTTGTTTACTTTCATTCATAATTTAGTTTATTATACACACGAGAGATAGATGTTAGTTGTAGCCACCATTTTCATGAAGTCGCATTGTGTTATGTAATCTAATGAGTAAAGTGGGCTCTTTCTTTTTTCATATCTGCCTTCTCTCTCACTCTAATGACTATGTAATTATGCACAGTTATTACCTCAAAGCGACTGAAGCTAATCAGAACCAGTGGCTGAGGTGGCACTGGTAGTACATGCTGAGGTTATGTTATACAAGGCACGGACGATACAAAAATAACACACTAGATTACAATGTAAGAGCTATGTGGTAAGCACCCCCTTTGTGAAACTAATATCTTTATGTTGAAAGGCTTTCCTGTAATTTTGTGTTAATTTTGTTGTGGTGGCACAAATGCCTGATTTTTAAAGCATGGACAATGAATTATCATTATCATAATTAATGTATTATAATTATATTATTATTATTATTATTATTATTATTATTATTATTATTATTATTATTATTATTATTATTATATTATAATTTATAATATACTGTTCCGTTTTTTGTCCTAGGTTGATCCTGTGCAAAAAGTGGTGTAGTGTAGTATTTAGCTGGACTCAATAGAATAAATTAGAACTTTATTATCTGCAGTGGCTGAAATTTGTGTTCAGCTTTATTTTATTCTAGACATGAAATAGGAACAGCCCAAATAACACCAAGAAGACCAGTTCATTTTATCAGGGCACCATCATCATACAGCACGCAATAAAATAGTAAAAGCATAAACCATAAGAAATAAAATAAGAGATAAAAGTCAAGTTTTTACAGCTAGCGAGACTAAATAAGTCTGCATGCGATTATGCTAGCTGCTCTGTGAGGCTGTTCTTTGTAAATTATCTGTTTAATTAGCAGATAATGTTGAAAATGTTAGTTTAGCATGTTTGTCAATCAATGTACAGCTGGGTCAGATGGAAATCTTTTTAGTTTAGAAGGTATTTGGTTTTGGCTGGTATTTGGTGAAATGTTGGTGCTACAGAGAAATTTCATTAAAAATCTTTAGGTGTATCCTAATGAGTGTGAACCGAATAAGTGATTGTGCCATCTCCAGAGCAAGTAATATGCCTAAAACTGCTTATTGCACTTGGAATAAATTACACTGTGGAGATACAGAGTTTTATTGATCCTGTACGCTGTACTTAGTCACACTCTGCTCATGCTCACAATACAGTGTAGATAAACATGAAACCCATGTGCAGTTTGACAATTCTAATACAGTTTTCCAAAAAGATGCTTGTGTAAGCAGTTTTAACAAATGCCAACATTACTTTAGGATTTCACAATGAATGAAGAAAAAAGAATAATACAGAGTTGCATATGGCAGGACAATGCAGACAACGTTCAGTTGTGTATCACAACAGAGTCAATACTATGGCTTTAGGTACAACATGTAAAAAACTGCACTGTACTATTTAAGCAAGCTCTCTGAAGATTTAATAGATCTTTTGACAGCAGTCATGTGCTAAATTGGGCTGTGGAAATTCTCAAACTACAAGACAGCTGACCAGAAATTTTGACAAGCCAGAAATTCAACAGATTCAGAAAAGGGCTGTTTGGCCAGCTCAACAAGTCATTTGGGCTGAATCGATACAGCATCTGCCTGGTTTACAATTAAAACAACTGGTTGTCTAAGGTACTCTATAGAAACTGCAAGAGTAAAAAGTCCCAAACTGAGTGGAAACAAGATGGAAACTGTCTGTCAGGATGTTCATAGCTTTACTCCTGCAACATAAGACTGACTGTAATATAAGAGCAATGAGCTTCATCCAGCAGAATCTCCACCCAAAACATCTGAACCATTAAATTCTTGTGTCCATCAACATAATTACAGTATGTCCTGTCAAGGCAGACTCTAGGCAGGCCTGATACAACGTTGGCGCATTTGATAAATGCCTGAAATGTTAAGAGTATGCTATAAAAAAACCTGCACTTGTGGGGAACTCATGTGGATGCCAGGGAGGTAGGACAGCATACCAACAGTGAATCCCTGTGACAGTACCTTGCTGTCTTTCTTTCTCCTGACTGCAGGACACCACTGGTGATGGTGTCACATCCTGAAGAAACACACAAAAAAGCATTTTGTGTCAAACTGCCAAGGTTGCAAAACAGACTAAAACAGACCCACATAGCACCTCAATTAAACCTGGATGCTACTAAAAGTCTAAACATGACTCTGGGTACCAAAATATATTAATAAGCATGAATCGTGTTTGCAGTGTAGGAAACTGACAAACTGAGAATATTAACACACCAAATATACATTAAAAGAAGGACAAAACAACAAGCAAAAGAACAAAGCCAGCAGCTAGAGTTCTGACAGAGGCGCATAACAAGACCAGAACTGAGAAAGTGATAATGATCCTAACAATCAAGCTGGTGTTAACTGTGAGCATGTGACCGACACACAGAAGTCAGGACAACTGAGGATGTGTGTGTATGTGACAGAAAAGGACACAGTGTGTGTCATCTCTTGTGAGATGATGGCCAAAGAGATGCAAGGTGGCCTGCTCTCTCCAGAGTCTCACCTAGTCTAATCAGGACACAGTGGCCTCATCTTAAGACAAGTATGTATTTGAGTGTGCACATTTGCTGCATACGTGTCTTTGTATGCCGCAGTGCAGGTCCTTCATTTTCTAACCCAGTTGTGTCGGGGTGATTTATTCAGTGACAAGTACAGTCCCTGTGATGATTGGCCTGGAATGATCCGTATGTCATGTCAGTGGAAGAGTTAAGAGAGGAGAGGTAGAGTTAAGAGGGGAGGAGTTATATGCAAAAAAGGGGAAGACAAATATTTAGTATAGACTGTAAGGGGTTTTTTTTCTCACTTACGCTGACTTGATTAGCTCTCTCTTCTCTCCCTCTGTCATCTCGCTTTAACGTCTCCAGCTAAAGTCAATTAGAAAAATGAGAGGAAACGTCAATGAGAAACAAGTCACCCTCTAATGCAATCAGACACACCAAAACTCACTCTCCATTCCCCCATCGGAATCTCTCGTACACACTCGCCGACACAGACACATAGACATGAACAGCAGCAGCAGCATGAAGGAGGCCTAGTTTCAGAGGGAGACACAAAAATAAAGGCAAACAAAAGTCAAAGTCAAATGTGAATATCTGGCTATACATCCCAGAATATCCCAGAGTAGCAACCAAAAGAACATATAGTCCCCTATAGTGCTGCATGGAAAGTCATTGACTTAGATAATCAAAGTTAAATCCACACATTCTCTCAAAGAATATCTACCCACAATTGAGTGGAAACACAACTGTTTTCTGATTAAAGTAGATTCTACTTCATGGTTGAAGGTGGTGCTAATATGACAACAGTGCTGGCAGGTGCATGACGAAAGATGACATCTTGAGAGAGGATTTAGGACAGTATGGGACCGATATGGTGACTACATTATTTAGCAGATGCACAGTATTAAGAAATAATGCAGCTACAATCCTCTATGAATGCATACAGTAGATGAATGTTTGCATGGATGGTTTTCTAAAATCTGACATCCACTGTAAACATTGAACTATCCTGTCATGTTGTATAATATGAGCTGATGACTTCTAACATGTGATGGTTATGAGTCTTAGTGCATCTGAATTAAAAACCATTTACTTTCTACTAAGAGTCTATCGTCTTGGCTGTGGGTTTTAGCTGCATTCATGTATGTATCTACAAACTGTCTATTTGACAGTGAGTAGTGATAGTGAGCAAAGATCAGGCACTCACTTTTCATTAAAAAGCCTCTTTAGTTACATTGCTTATTAATGAGAAGTATTTATTACTACACAAAACTGAGCAGTTTCAAACTTGGCAGGCCAACATCCGAGCCTGACCCTGCACATTGCCATTCAGAGCCAACTTGCAAGTCTGCATGTAAGTGTCTGAAGTTTGCTCTTTTGCACGTTTAAGAAATAAACTTGTTAATGGACAGATTTCACTGGTTGTGATGCATGCAGGAGCTGATCCGACTGTGAAGGCTGTGGTGGAGCCTGCAGTAGGGAAACACGGTGGAGGAATGAGGGTACGAGCTGTACATGTGTAGCAGTATCTCTTCTGGCGGCTCAGGTGCTGGTGTTCCCTGCTGTGGAAGTATTTGCTGGGAAAAGAAGGTTGGGGTAGGGGAGATGTGAGGATACTGTGGATCAACAAGCTCCAGATGAAGCACAACATATTTCTGTTTCTCTCTGTTGACCAACTCTGTTCATGTTGATACTTGTCAGTCTCACTGAGAGAGGCCTGAAATCCTGTTTTTTCTTTTCAGACCTTGCTGTCACCACCAGCTGAGGCATTTTTTTTCTTCTGTGATTATTCATTTCTCCTATACACACTTCTCTCTCTGGAGGAGAGGAAGAAACAAAATTAGATTAGATTCCACTTTATTGTCATTACACATGTACAAGTACAAGGCAACAAAATCAGAGTGTATGAAGATCCTGCTGCATTATTCAAACATTAAAAAATTATTTATTGCTTAAATAAAAACAGTGCTAGATACACACAACTTTTATAAGCTGTATAAGTTTCTTCTGATTACATGGTGAACGGACTTGTCCATTTTTGTTAGTCACTGGCAGGGATCACAAAGGGCAGTCAAGAATTAACAAGCATGAACTTTTGGGGGTAAAGTAGGGAAAAACAAAAATAATGCATGCAAACAATATTATCTTTAGTCCACAGGGAGGACTAAAAAGTGACATAAAACATCTTGTCACTGTTTGGTTGTCTCATGGGAGAGGTCCAGGAATAGTTGGACATAAGTTACTGTCATCTCCTTAACGTCACCGGAGGTCAGTATCCTCACTGAGGTCCAGATAATGAAGTGTTGTTACTGTATAGCTCTGCTTGTGGAGATAATCCTGCGGAGAATAGGAACACATGAATATGGAGGAAGGAAAGAGAAACCCTCTCCAGTACAACTGTGGGACAAAAGAAATACTGTATATGTAATCCAAATATTGATAATTATTATTTTTGTGGGTCTTTAATTTTCCAGTAATCCCTGGAAGCTTTCATTAAAGGACTTTGTAATTTGGTATTTTTTCTTTGAAGATCAATTCAAACCAATAATTATTCCTTAATTATTTTTTAAACACTGGACTATTTATTATCCTTATACAGTATGAATGAGTTTAAATTGTATGAATATTTCTAGACTCAGGTCAGCTGAACATTTCAGTACTGAATAGTAGATTCTCTGGGTTAGTTATGATTAATTGGAAGCTATTATTTATAAATGAACCAATTAAAACCATTCTCTATTTCCTTAATGTAGTATCAGTATACATAGATCATTTGAGCAAAGTTATCTCTTCAGAAATTACTTTTAAATTAAGAACATGTCAAATAAAACATTAATAAAATATCGTTTAAAAGAAGATCGTGTAAAAAAGAAGAATAACTTGTGTCCTTCTCGCTCCACCAAGCTATGCTGGAGTTTAGACTAAAACCTGTGTTATGTGTTGTTTAAGGTACTGGTGAGATGATAAAAAATGACCCATATTGTCCAGCTGAATTAACAGAATCATGGATTTAAAGGCGTTTTAGATGCACAGTAGTCTGTAAAGCTCACTGACAGGATTTTACCACTCTGGAAAGTTACCACACAGACAAAGATTTTATCTTTTATTTCAGTTCATTTCATTGGGAATGTGTCTTGCCATCACATTGCAGCAAAGTTTAAGCCTGGTTCAGCTTTTTAGTTGGGTGACTCTGTTGATTTGTGCAGGACCCTGCACTGAACCAGTTGACTGGTTTTTTTTTTATTTACACAGCATTTTGTCCTCGTTGTAAACATGATGACTCTAGAGAATACTTCGTAGAATAAAAATACTGAGTTTAATTATCTTTCATCTGTGAAAGCCCAAAATTACACTGCACAGCAGCCATATGATGGTTTCTTCCAGCTTGTGACTATTGACTAAACATACATGATCCACGATCCAGTGGGTAGGGCACGGATAACTGGAAATCAAGCAAGGCAGTGGCCCTTGAGGACCAGGGTTGTCCACCCCTGAGCTAGACTAAAGAAGCTCCATGCAACTGCCCTTCAAGTTGTTCCCCGATGAACAGCTGCTCCTCAGTTGTTCTATTGAAACTTGCTTGGTTGTATTATTCCTGCTAAAGCTGCAGCCATCTTTAACACCAGCACAGGGCTGGAAATGCTGACTGAAAAGAGAAGCAATGTGGGAGCAGGTGCATAGATCAGGCTTAGGGTGGCACAGACATCAAGACTTGACAAAGGGCACACAGAAAATAAAAAAGTTAATTCACAGTTCAAATATCTACAGCTCAGTGACCTTGCATCAGCTCACAGCTAACCAACATGAGCAGCTCTATGGATCAAAAAGTTGACCAGAGAGCAGAAAGACAGACACCAGAGTCATCAGGCACCACTTGAAAGCACCATTTTAGAATCATCATTATCCAATTACATAGCTGATTGAACTTGAAGCTCATATTTGTTTCAGCTCTTTCCCCTGTTCCCACGCTGAGCTAAAATAGGCCAGCAAGAAATGAAAACATAAGAGGTAGTGGAACAAACAGTCGTCAAATAAGATCTTTGTTGTATTTCAATAGGCCAGTGCAATGAAATTATATCTTTGTAGTACTTTGACGGCCCTGCCTCATATGGAGAAGAAAAAAAGTGGATTCCATGTAATTTGGCCTCTTCATAGCTTTTGTTTGTGCTAAAATCCAGGGACACAGTTGCTAAGTATAATCAGTTTTTTCCTGTCAACCTATAAACAGCCTCATTAGAGCTGTTTATCACTTATGTCCCTCGCTCAAGGGCACCTTGATTGTAGCTGTTAAACAAAGGACGTCTCACACACACACACTCTCTTCATTTCCCATTCATGTTTTCAAAACTGGTCCAGAAATAATCACTAACTACTGATGAGACTTCTCTAAAACTCTCCCTCTTACTGCTGACTCCCAATAACAAGGAAGAAAACTGTTTGTTCCATCTCTTATTTTATGATGAAACATCAACATTCAGCACAACGAGAACTAAATGGAAGAACTGGCAGTGATGGTAATGAAAGTACGCAGGGTGACATTCCCTCACTTCAAAACTACATACTGTAAAATCTCATTTGGGTGTAAAAGTTCATTCAAGGATTTTATGTGCCCTCAAATGCCTCAAATGTTTCACAATGTTGATTTGAGTCTGAAATGTAGAAAAAAAATAAAAATAAACAATTTGTCTTAAGAAACATAAGCGTAATTCCCTCTTAACATTTCTCTTATTTAAGGATAGATTTTCTCTGTAAAAGCCATTCAGTGTCGTGCAAAACCCTTCACAGTCAAGAGGGATTTGAACAAATGTCAGCAGTTCTGTCAGTTTCTAAATTAATCGTATTTTCAACAATCCCCATACAGACAATAAAATCAACAATGAATTGTCTCTATTCACCCATAATGACCATCAGTCTGCAACCTGGATAGCTTATTTGTCTGTGCCCTAGACCACTGTTGCTGTCCAAAAATTATTAAAAACAGACACACACAACTGGATGACATTTCTTCATTGCAAAACACTTGGTTAACATATCTTTTTATAAAAAATATTGCCCAAAATGCTCAAAAATGCCATTTCTATGCACAGTGGTCTTAAATTAAACAGCCAAATACACATGTGTGTCATTCAGAACCAGTGGCTCTGGATGTCTCTGGCTGTGCTGTCTGTTTTTAATTGTTTTTGGCACAGATGAAAAAGCTAATGCAGACTAATGGTCATCATTGGTAAGTAGAGGCAACTGATTGTTGGTTTGTTGTCTGTATGGGGATTATTGAAAATATGATTAATTTGGAAAATGATCCTTTAATTAATCAGAATACAAACAGAGAAATCAGAATCCTCCATGAAGAACCTAGCTGAGAAAATCAGGTTTCTCTAATCCCCTGCCCCAATAACTGTAACCAGGTTACTCGTTTACATGACATTTAAGAAATCTGATTTCTAGTGCAACATGGTTACTTAAGGGCACATAATTATATTGGTCAGCATTATGTTATGTTAATGCAGAGCAAACATTTCCTTCTGCAGGCAGTTCTTATAAAAAGAGACAAAGCATGATGTGGTTTTTATTGTGAAGTAGGCACAAGATGGCAATGGCTGCAGCTGTTCATCAAAAATTCATCTGCAAAATAAGACAATGTAAAAAAACAGACATATTCCTGAATCAACAACACGAGTTTGTTTGGCTGCACTGCAAAGAGACCCACTACAGTACTATTCTGTTGTAGTATTTTCTGTTGTGACGTCATTTGTAAAACCATGGTTAATAGCAGGAATCTTGATTACTTTTGTTTATTATCATAGCTTTTAGGGAAAACTTCCATCTTTAATTCACTGGTTGACGCAGGGACAAATCATTAGACACAAACTTAAATGGACACAAATCTTTAGTAAAATTCTGGCAGTGGTTCGTTGGATAATTTTCTCAATATGCCACATTCGTCATGCACTGAAACTCATTATGAAGTAATGAGTTATAACTAGATCCCAAATGAGGCGCAATTTTTCACTCACAAACATATGAGCACAGAATTTTTTTAATGACTTAATGCGTGTGTCTGTTATCTCCTGACCTGTGTGTGTGTGTGTGTGTGTGCATCGTCTGCTTCGAGGTTATGGATTTGGTTCTTCAGCTGCTGTTTGTCTTCAACACTCTTCCCAAGCTCCGCTTGCTGCTCCTTTAACTCCCACCTCATTCTCTGCAGTTGTTGAACATGAAAAAGAACAAGGGGGGTTAGCTGTTTGTGTTTCGCCAGTGCAGATCTTCTTTCCAACAGTTTGTACAGAGGCAGGATATGTTCAACTGATGAAAGGTTGCAACAGTGAGGCTCCAAACTTAACTAGAGCAAATCAAAAGGTAAGATTCTCGTAGGGGAAAAAGCTAAAATAATGGTCCCCTTGCTGGCTTGTTTTATGCTGAACGATTCATCAGTTCCAGTGCTGTGCTGTGCAGTGTCAAGTGAGGTGAAAATTGAGCACTGGTGTGGAGACACAGCCAGGAGTGATTCAGCTGGTCAGTAAGGCAGACCTGCACTTAATTAGCTTGTAGCTGCATATCTGGGACCTTATTCATAAGGAGTACTAAGAATATGTATCCTGCGTGTATCACCTAAATAAAGAATGATGCGGTTACACTCCAATCTTTGTACATTATGCATTGTCAGTGTCTGTATTTTATCTGCTTTACGTGTTATTTTTAGCATGCACTTTGCAGAGGAGGTGTGTAGCACTGCTAACTGTGCAAATATCACAATCCAGTAATCACATCTGGCAATATGATGGTGGTCTAGTGAGAAACAGCATATGATCATACCATGGTAAAATAACTGGAACTGAAAAACAGAAGGCAATGCAAGGCATGTTTAATAATTCACAAATCACAATTCATACACTGAGGCAGATGTAAGTACATAGTGTTTTGCATAATTTTTCAAAAGAAAAGCCCAGAAATAAAAGGCAAAGACATACCTTGAAACAGCCATATGTTGATTATTAAAGTTGTTGATAGTGGTGTTGTTGTTTCAGACTGCATACTACAACCTCAATAATGATCATTAGGCAAAAATAACACCTACCTGTCATTGTCAATCAGAGAAGAACATTATTATCTTTGTAAAGATAGAGTTTATGGATGAGCTGTGCATTCGTTTTTCAAGTGAATACATATACACACAAACATATGGTAACAGTAACACTTTGGTAGTTGGTACACAATGTGTTGCTGGACAAAATGTTTACCAATCACTTTTTTCAAATTTCAACAATTTCTGTTGGACTAGTACATTTGCAACATTCTTGTTTATTTTAATTTCATAATGACGGCTGACTGAAGAGCTGTGTAGAGCGGAAAGTGAGAAGCAGAGCTGTAACAGAGCGGGGAGAGGTAGGGCTGGATGTATAAGGATCACATATTAACTTTAGTCCACTACATACTGTATGGTGCTCCACTTTATTTCTTTGTAGGCTGCAAACAAACAGACAGATCTTGTAAAGTAGTTTGTTCATATTTTACACTTTTTTCTGTACTCAGACACACAGACTGAAATTTAAAAGTGTAAATGGGGTGTGTTTGTCAGAGCAGAGAAGCCTGAGTCCTGAAAAGTGCAAGCAGTTCCGACTTAACGCGTTAACAGATGTAAGCCTAAAAGTAGAAGATTCATTTAGCAGCTTGTCTCGAAACAGTAAAATCAGAACAACGACTGCTGCACTGCTGAATGGCATACTGACAAAAAGCAGAGGTAAATGATTCTTGAACTCCAGAGTCTGAACAGTGCCAGTGATAAACAGACATTTTTTGCTTGCAGCTCCCTGATGTAACCGTGTATGTGGGAATCTGCTGCACTGAAAAACAGCAGATGTGCTCAGACAACCTCTCAGAGGTAAATATAATCTTAAAAAGTTAACATTTTTAAGATTCAGCATTGTTCAGCTGAAGGAAAACTGTTGCTGATGGTAATAATTTGCAGGCAAGGAGGTTAAAGAAAACCTATTGTCTTTATGTTATAATGCTTTTCTCTCCCTAACAATACATGGCAGTGTTTCCCCTAGGTTTACAGGGGTGGGGCTTCTCGGCCACCGTACTTTCACTATTTATTTCGGTTATGATTCTGTTTTCGTAAATTGAAATACGAAAATGTATATTTGAAATATGCTGATATCCCCAAAGTTCACAAATTTTTTTTACTGTCACACCGATCCTGAATCTGTGTCAGGGACAATTAATAATCATGAATAATTAATAAAGTTAGCGCTGTGGACCCCTGCAGAAATGTACACACAAGTTCTCACTGTGGAAATATTTATATGGAACCTTTTATGCGATTAGGGCTGCAACGATTAGTCAACGTAATCGACGACGTCGACTACAAAAAAACGTCGACACAGAATTTTTTATTGTCGACGCGTCATAAACAGAACCTTCAATAGAGGCTCCAGTCACAGAGAACCACATTGGTTTTTG
>JAUMHL010000002.1:17122253-17142953 GCA_032362345.1 Sandelia bainsii | reverse complement strand
TATGTGGTTAGAGCGCATCTGAAAACTGACTTGCAAAAGTGCGCCCCCCAAAAAAATAATTTCACCAGCCGCCACTGGGTTTAATGAGTTATTTAATCCAAGTTTTCATTTCATCAATTAATGCTGAAAAGCAGGCAGTTCCAAAGGGTTCATATACTTCTTCTTGCCACTGTATTTATGCAACAGACAAAAACCTTTTGACCTGAAACTAGTAGCTGGAAGATTCAAAGGTGATCATTTAATTAAACTGGACTTGACCCTTAAACATCGGGTGGCAAGAGAGAAGATGCAATATATGATAGAGAGAGAAAAAAGTATTACAGTACATATATAGTATGGTAAAGGAAGCAGGTGAAGAGAGATTAAGAAATTATACAGCGATACGGATGAGCTGAACTAAGAGGAGGACAGAGTCCATCACCTCTGTGGCCCAACATATTGAAGACAGTAGCACTTTGTTATGTGTTCGTAGAGGTCACGCCTCCAATTATACATTCACACACATCACACAAGTGCATGCCAGGATGCACGCACACACCTTAACACCTCAATTAATTCCTCCCCCTGTAAATGCAAATCAGCTACGCTCTGCCAAGCAGAGGTACTAAGAATTATTAAAGGTGACATTAAGGAAAAATACTCACTGCTCATTCATGGTTACGCAATATCTGGTTGAGCCCAAGTGTGAGGACGAGGACAAAGATGAGTCATAGACAATGCACACTACTGCATCGATAAATAAAACATGTGCCAGGCTCGTCGTTGACTGGCAGTGTTTCTGTGATGCTTATATCTGTAAAACAGGAGTGATAACTTGCTATGAGACTTACTGCTGTTTGGAGGAAGCAGCGTGCAGCTCTTACACTGGATGATCTCCTCGACAACTGGCATATCCTGGGAGAGGGGAGGTGCCACCAGGCCCAGGCCGGGCATCACAGGATTTATGGGGTCAGTGCTAGTCATCAGCCCGAGACTGGGGTCAGAATCTGGAGTTGAAAATGGAAGAGAATATACAGCAAGTAAAACAGCAGGTGGTGGGAAAGCAGTGACACAGTATACATGCATTAAGAAATTCTCTTCTATTTCCTAACCACTATTCAGTCACAGCTAACCTTTACTGTGGCATCATTTGAGCACATGCTGGCTCTTTCATGTTCCATTTTACATTGTGTACTTCAGCTCTGAACACAGAGCAACACTTCTGTCAACAGGGGTGACACACAAGCAGTTTATAAATAACTGAATATATCAGCTACTCATGAATAAGTCATCTAACGAAAAACATGAATATTTAAACTATTTTTACTTAGTCTCTTTTCTTTTTCCTCATTCTCTCTCCTGGTGTCTGCCTTTTTTATACACACACACACACACACACACGTAAAACCTTTCACATGCTCTCTTCCTTTCCCTCTACATATTCTTTAGTCTTTTAACGATGACCTGTAGCATCAGAAACATCAAATCAGAAACAAATTTCAAAAGATACAGACACTACATTCAAACGTACTGATTTAGACTGCACCTGGGCATGCACAAACACACACACACACACACACTCTCACATACATTCCCATCTTTTTTTGAAATGGAAATAACATTGCCCTCTCCCAAGAGTCTCCCCTGCACCTGCAGCAGACAGCGGTAGAGAAAGGATGCCATTGTGTGCATGTGTGTGCATGTAATGCTGTGCATGACACATCTTCATCCCCATGAGTGACAAAAACTTGACTGAGACAAAACTGAAATGAAAGCACAACAAAACACTGATGCAATGTGCACTCAAGAGGACTGGCATTAAGTTTTTTTTCTGGAGGAGTCAACACAGAGAGAGAGAAATCTCGATGAGATATTATGCAGTAGAGTTGTGGGAGGGATGGAAAAAGTTATCAGTGACACGATGCTGCTGAACTAAACACCATGAAGATGAAAAGCTATGATACTCTGGTGGTTTGTCTAGTTTTCTCTTACTCCTGCTGATGACCCCGACATCTGTCTCCAGCCAGGTGATAGAGAGAGGGTGAGGAGGCAGGTGATAATGAAAATACTGCAGGATTGCCAGAACGATGAATGACTTTTTCTGGTGAGGTGGAGAAGAGGAAGATGAATAACACGGAGGGGGAAAGATAAGTGATTCTGAAGTGAAGCTGCAAAATAGGAACAGAGCCATAAAGTCTGATCCAATTATTACAACAGCATACCAGGATGTGCTGTTTTCCATTATAATTGTATCTCTGTATCTGCCTGGTGTTCACAGATGTCACTAATTGTATTACTATCTATATTTACTGAGACAGAAAAACAATAGCTGGCTGCTGAATACCAAGACTTATGTATTGTGTCCTTTTCACAATATCCATGTTTTGTTACTGATTTTGTTTGTCAGTCACCTTTCAGTTTTTAGAATATTTTAGTGTTTCATCAGCACAAGAACATAGTATAGCAACAGCCTGGGCTTTCAACACCATTGCAACAGTAAGGTAGCTATGAAAAAAATAACAAAACAACTTACATTTTCTTTACTGCGTTTTATTGTATTAGGACCATACCAAAAAGAATAGAAGCCACAAAATTAAACACACACATGTATATACACACACACACACTGCTGCATGGTCACAAAATGTTCAGCACTGATGAATAATGGTATTAAGTCTTTATATTATTCAAGAGTTTTATGTCACAGTGACAACCCATGAGCTGCAGCTAAATCTGTGTTTTTCTCTGTACACCTAGGAATTGTGATTATTCATGTACTCTACTGAATAACGTTATACTTTAGAGCACTTGATAGCAAGCTGCTGTAAAAATGTGTGAACAGATCAGATTTGCACACAGTGATTAAGGTCCCATTTACACCATGGGATTTACAATATTAGTTAGACCTGTGGTGACCCCCTGCTCTGCTTGTTTTCCAGCTATCCCTGCCCTACCCACTGCTGACTACCTGTAGGACTGGGTTTGGGAACCACTGAGTTAGACCAACCCTGTCTCCTAAAGAGTACGCTCCTTTACAACTAAGCTGCAATCACAAATATGTTTTCGTGGGAAACGTAAATGCGACCGGATTATGTTTTCTGTTAACACAATGATCAGATGTGCACATTTAATGTAAATGACAAATTCTAAATATGTTGCTACATAACATATGAATAAAATGTACACAGGCATCGTTTTTGTCTTCTAAAATATCTGATCTACATCATCCTGTTTTGTCGTCTGTGAAAATATCCGATCTTGCAGTTTAACATCCAGATGTGTGACTCCAGCATTATTAAAGTGTTTTATGGTTGGTTCAGGCATCAGAGCACTGTTAGGGTCAGGGAAAGACTGTGGGCTGGGTTAATAGCAAAAAATATAACATTTGCTTCACACACACACGCACACAGGTCTGCATTAAAATTTAAAGGAAAACACAATCTTTCTATAACCCCTAACCTCATTACTTTCCTTTCCTTCCTAAACCTCATGTGCGGCTTTGGTCTCAAACTCGGGTCTGCGTGTGAAAAAATTGCTCTCCAAGTTATTAAACAAAAAGCAAACATTAACCAGACTTAAGGAAAAATGTACAATGAACAAGAGCAAACAGACAAGAAAATGATCAGGGAGAACAGGCAGCAACATATCAGTAATAGTTAGAAAACATCCTCACTGCCTATATCAGTGTGACATTGTGACTGCATTTGAAAATGTACTGAAATAAACTCTGCGTTATTTATCTCACATCAGAATTTCCAGTTATCTAATCAGTAAAAGAAAAAAAAGCCAAATCCAACAGATTAATGTTGCATGGCCTCTATTTTAGTTCCAATTTGCCTTCTAAATAAGTGTTAAAATCAGATCCATCTGAACATTCAGATCTGACTTTGTCGTAACTACTATGACGAGGACTTAGCTTTACATCATTTAGTTGATGCTGTTACAACAGTTGCTAGAGATGCAAAAGAAAGAAACGTTACAGGACAGTGCAGTTAAAGCTTAAAAAGCACCTTCTGTAAAAATATGTTGAAACCAAGCAGGAGACGACCGGGTAAGAAAATGGACGTGGACGTTATTGTTACTCAGTGCACGCACGCCTTTTCATGACACTGACAGTTCATACTGGTGGGGGATACGGTTTACATTCTGAATGGATATAAACAGTCGTTTGAAATTTTCGAGATATGAGCAGCATTTAAAAACTGTAGATGTTCTTATTCACCTAACCACTGTGTCTATATATGCAATTTATTTGTGGAAATGATTAGCATTAATGTATGTTTTTGTCAAACGTTATCCTGTTTGTGTCAGTGTGCTTTGTTTTCTGTATTTTTGTACAAAAGATGAAATTCTGCTCTAACCCAGGAAAACACCAAAATAAGACAAAAAGCCATCTCTAGGGTTACATCCCGACCTTTCCTGCTCCTAGCACTCTGAACTCACGTCAGCAAACCACTTTAAACAGACATGATCTGACTGCTCAGGGCTACTGTGTGTACGTGCTCCCCTGTACACCTGCACATTTCTGCATTATTACTTTACTTTGGTCCATTTGCTCACTATGGTAATCCTGTCACACTCAAACCTGACAGTACTTCACATATGCAAAATAAAGAGGGAATTGTTTAGCTGTTTTCTCAACTTAAATATTGACTCGGCAGCAAATCTAGTTACAGAAAAAAAGAGTTACAGCTAATCTCATTAGGAGCATGGCCGACTCACCTAAAATGAAGCCTGTGTGTGTTTGCATTATTGTATTATATTAGTTTTAGAAAATATTATTTAAATTACACATTAAATCCAATAATAATAATGCAAAACTTTACTGATGAGTCAGTGTGATAATTATAAACATGAGTTATGAAAATGATTCAGTACAACCATTATCACTAACAGTGCACCAAAATTCTATTTAAAATAATTTGTGGTGGTGAAGCAAAAAATTCAACACTGTGACTTTTTTTGGACACATTTCCAACAGAGCTGATGCCGATCTAAGTCCATTACAATGACACAGCAAGAGGTTCTTCCTTTTGCACCAATAATCACCAATCACACTGTCACATCATACAATCAAAGTCCAAAACAGAAAAATATAATTACACATTTCTACACGCACAGCGCCAACACATTTAAGACACTGCATTTGAGGCTTAATGGTCACAGCTTGACTTTTTCTACTAAGAGAAAATGTCAGATTTTTTCAGGAAGCATCATTCAGTTTTGAGTTGCGTCAGGCCAAAGACAACAATTCACAGGACAATTCAGAAGTGTACAAACCAACGATTCAGTGGATTCCCATAAGATCTGTTACAAATGTTTGTTTCCCCTTCAGGATGTGAACACTTGGATGACCCCTTAACTTATCATCTAGGGCTCATCATGATGTCAAGATGGTGAACATAAACATAATTTTTAAATGTCCGTATGACAGCATTGTCACATGTTGGCATTCAGATTCAAACTGAACCTGGAGAAAATTCCGATAAACTTTCATTTAATAGCTTTTTTTTGCTGAAGTTGACTTTGATGTCATTAAGTGTCTGTGGTGTTGAGGTGTAATGTGGAAATGTGGGAGTTAAATCACTTTGGCAATAATCAAAGCACTCTTATTATGTGCCAAATAAACTTTTCAATAATGATTACTACTTAAAGAATAAATAAATATGCTATATTTTCACGATCATGATGATTAAATAAATTTTACAGCATCCGACTGGAGCAACAGACCTATTTTTGTACATCCACGCATCTACACACAAAGACAGTGTGCAGAGAGCAGCAGCAGTATAAGATGTGTGATGAGATATTATTTACTGTCTCTTATTAGTCGCTCCAGTTCTGTCATCGCTATGGCAACAATGGCGATTCAGTCCGGAAGCCATGTTTCATGTTTCATCCGTAACAGTGCAATGACCTAGTGTTTGAGTGGTTTCAGTGCAAAAAATGTCTGTAGTGAAGAACTCCTCAGAGACCCAGAGATCACGAAAGTGCCCTTAAACAAAAACATCAAGAGAAACCTTCTACTTTTCCATCCGCCCACACAGGGCCGCCAGTCTCTGTGTCTGTTTATCTCTGATCTCTTTCTCCCGCACACTATTTGACTCCACCTTTTTCTTTTATCCATTTCTCTGTGTGCTTCTTCATTACTGTACATGACACTGCTCTGAAGCATTTACACATACAATACGCCCTCATGTTGGTGCTTTATTTTTAATGTTAAAATCTTTCCTGGAGGTTTGTCAGATGTAACCGAATTTCACCCTGCCTGTGCATAAAAAGCACAGAAATCAAATTAGATATAAAAATTAAATATAAATTTGACTACAACAAGCTCCTGGCTATGAATGTTGTAAAGCCTTTCCTGCCGTTATAGGACATTAACCTAAGTTAAATAAGTCTCTCTGTGATCACTAGTAGATCTGATCACAGAGTGTAAGAACATGTGGATCTGTGTGTGAATGCTCATTTAAAACTTGTGTTGTCGAAGTGAACTCAGAGGAAATATCAGTAGGAGACGCTCCTGCTCCTGTGAGCCTTTTGTTCATTCAACAGATACTGAAAAAAGGATTCCACTTGTATATTGGTGCAAAAAAATACTATGTATGAGGGAAGTGCACACTATATGTGTAAATGTTAGCCTTGTGACCTCTATCCAATAACACTTCATAGCAGAACCCAAACCAGCCAATCAATGCCATTATCGCTTGTAACAAAAACATCTATTTTCATGAGAGGAACCATCATAGATGCCCTTGTTGTCCTGAGTAGCTGTAAGTTAACACAAATGCCATTTTGCACTGAATATCAATGTAGAGATACAGAGATTGGTTTCTATTTAGTAAAGGGCAGCTAGTATTGATTGCAATACCAGGATCTGCAAATATGAAAACGGGCCCCTCCAGCTGACTCTGAACTTTGACCTCCCAACTGAGCAGGGCTCATTCTGACCGGAATCAATTTATCTTGTACATTTGTATGAAGGAACAGAGCTTACACCACGGGAGTATTCTTTATAATATAATAGCACTTTGTAAAGTATAATATAAAAGGGTGTCCGATACCTTCAGAAAGCTTTTAGAACATCCAAAGCATTTTTTTTATGTTTAGAGGAATTTAATTTAAGTTAAAAGACTAAATAAACAAGTCTGGAAAACAGACCCATTACTGAAAGAGCATAACTAATTATTGAAGGGATATTTATGAATGGGCTGCATAAGAAAGGGCAAAGAGGAAAATAAATGAAATTAAATCTAACTGGGTTTGGAACTAAAGTTTAACAGTTTGATACTCTCTTCCTGCAACCAGCAGTTCATATTATTTTAATATTCTGCTGCCATTAGTGATCCCTAATGGCACAGTTGCTCCTCTAGTTGTAGTTTAACCCAGAGTATATAAGTCCAGAGTATATTTGGCTATTTTTGACCACTTTTGATGTTACCCTTTTACCATAAAACGTTATCATGCCAATGCTTGGTATCTTTTTTTTCAGCACAACCTCAACTGTGTAACTTTACAGCTATTGTATGAATGAGAAAATCAACATTTCCCACTGAGCCCTGGTGATAGTAATACACTGCACCTTAAAAACACACAAGAATCATAAAAAATCACATACAAAGCATGAAAATGTTCCACAACCAAAACAAGTTCAATGAACCATTTTTCTGTTTGAAAATACAAGTCTACCTCATTTAATATAAAATGAGTTGAGAATAAGATGAGAATGAGATTAGTTTTTTGCTTCTGCTATAAAACTCTTCAAAATAGCATATTTATATTTTTCCCAGGTTTTTGTCCCAACTCAAAAAAACCTGAATAAGGTCATAGTAAAATAAATGTATATAAATGTAAATGTATACAAGCAGTGCTGTTGCTGCATAATAAAGCATACTTATAATTTGTTGTACAACATAGCCAAATTTAGTTAATTCATCCAAATTCTTGATTAAATCAACTTAATTTTTTACAAATAAATATTATGCAAAGTTAAAGCTCAATGTTGGCTATACAATGAGTAAAGAGTGAAACATTTATTCATAACAGAATAAATGTACATTCTTTACTTCAAACCTGGCTAATGCATTTAGCATAGGTCAATGACAATTTCTCTTGAGCTAATTAACTTCATGGCTAGAGGACATCTAAACCTCTAAGAATGTTAGCATAACCCAAATGGATTTATGACAACACTTTGTAATTATATATTGTAATTGTTTTCCTGTTAAAGTGTATTACTTTGTCACCCTTAAAATTTCAGAGCTTTATTCCTATAAACATTTACATGCATATACTGTTCGCACACTCTGGGCTACAAAACCAGCACGTGTTCCTCATAAATTAAATAGAACAACATTGTTTTGTGCAGAAAGAAGTTAAGGAAGTGACATGGAGGGTAATCCTGAAAGCAGCATATTTTAATTCTGCACTGAAGTTATGGCTTGGTCATTTTTCTGCAAAAATTATGCCCAAAGTAGTATAAGAGACCAAGATATACAACTTTACTAAGTCATATTTGTGGAATGTACATTTTTATCTGTTAGGACAATAAAATGTTGGTGAGGTTGACCACAGGACAAAGAGAAACAAGGATGTAGTCATAACAAAAAATATTTTAAAAGTTCTAATCTTTCTTTAGGGGAGAATGTGAGTTAGAAGTCCACAAAAACTCTCAGAAAAAGCTAAACGACATCTCTGAGATAAAGTGTCTTAGACATGGCTGCCAGAGTGAATACTGTAAATTCTGCCAGATTTAGAGATGAGACTGGCTCTGTGTCTGTGATAATAAGTGGTAGCGTGTAAGGCTGTAAGGTCAGAGAGAGAGAGAAAGACAGAGAGACAGAGACTGAAACAAGGAGATAGACATAATCATATTTGACAGATGGAGGCAAACCATTTCTCTGGCTCTTCCACAGTATTCTGTTATCATCACAGTGTGGGTGTGATGTAATATCCTCCATTCAATACTGCTGTGCCAACATACACAGCCTCCATTCACCAACTCTGACCATAAAGATATCTATCATATAGAAATCAATAGACCTCTTTTCTTTATAGGCAGCACAACTCAAACTGGATAGGAGTTTACCTGCTTGAATTGAATAACATTACACTGACAAAGGCTGCTGTGGCCACAGGGAGTCCGTCTGGTCTTACATAACATCTGCAATAAAGAACCAGTAGTTACATACAGCTGTACTTTGGTGGTAAGTGTTAATTACTAATCGTGTCATGCTAATGTGCTAAAGAACAGTAGTACACCGACTAAACATCAGCATGTAAACATTGTCACTGTGAATATTTTAGCATAACATACAGTCTCACATCTGCAAAGCTACATATACATTTAAAACATGAGTGGAGAAAAGGCGAGATAAAAGTGTTACTCCATAGTATCCAGTATAGGTTTCACACACTTATTAATTGTGATAATTGTGTATCACACAATTTTCAATGTGTTTGCCGACTTTGGTTAGGTTTAGTTTTGTTTAGAGGAAAAAACACACATCTAAAGTCACTCCACAATTTCTCCCTAAACTCAATCAAGCTAAAAAAATAACCCAAAAAAAGTGTACTAGATGTTCTACTACAAGATTGGATATTTTGGCAAAAAGAAATACAGTGTCTGGTAACATTTTATTTACATGTTCATTATTAACATACCAATGTCAACATTTACATTAATTGTCAACATATTGTCTTATTGTTGATATTAAACGTAATCCTGTTACAATTATTATCTATACACAAATATACTTGTTACTGCAGTAAACATAATATTTAGGAGAGAGGAGAGGAGTGTTGGGTTTATAAGTTTTATCAAATTCAGATGACAACAACAATTTGTGCCACAATGAAATGAAAATAGCTTAATTCTAGAAAAAAGTGACTTAGTTACAGAATTACAATTATTCTCGCAAAATGACAGATAAAGCAGAATTAAGTCAAATTAAAGTGGTTTTTTTTTCATGCTGAAAAAGTGACATTTTAGACAGAACTCTCAATTTGTTCTGTCATATTATCTGTCTACTCCAGTAATACTTTAATAATAACTAATTTACATAGCACTTATCTAAAAGCATTAATGACAAAGTGCTTTGCAGTCTGTTGGTGAAGCTGTCCGTACAGCACTGATTAAATCACGGAGGATGAAATGCAGTAAAATAATAGATTATACGTAAAAGAATAAAATACTTTTGTCAATTCCATCTCTATCTGTGCAGCATAGTGACGTTTTCCATATGTACATGTACAACCTGTACCTGGTTTAGCACAGCAGGTCCTGTCAGCACACAGCTATTTTACACCCACACAAGTGTTAATCACTGTGTCTGATTAAAGCTGTGGCAGGACTGTGTGGATATTTATAGATTTAGATGAACTCCCCTTTACTCTCCAGTTAGCTTTGTTGCATATGCCAGGGTACAAAAAATCTTGAACTAGCGAGTCTCTTCTTGTTTTGGACAATCTCTTGCCAAGACATACAGAGATGAGAGAAATATCAATCTTGTCATCTATATCCAAACATGACAGCAAACAAACAGACACAAAGCAGAGTATTTGTTTAATATTTAAATGTATTTGGAACAACTTAAGATGGTTAATTAGCACATAAAGTTCAGGTGTAAAGAAAGAGAGACCTAGCAAGTTTTCTTACTTTTTAGTTCAAAGATCTAAAAAGTGTGTGCACATGCTTTGATAGCTTTGCATAAAGGTAAGCCCTCTGCCTTGTATATGTGAAAGGCTAGGTCCTGAAGGCATGCATTTGTGTGTTGTTTGGAGTGGCTCAAAAAAGTTCACAAGGTTCAGAACCAACACACTGGAAACGTGACCGTGTATCTCTCACAAAAGAACCTATGGATTATGGATGAAGTTCAGCAAAGGTCAGGTTTACTGCGAGGCGGCCTCTTTTTCAGCTGCAGGCAGAACAGAGCATGGTCATAACTCAGCCTGCACTCAGCAGTCAGCTTTGATTGACCTGTGATTTCCCAATCCTGGCTCCTAAAGTTTACGTTTCTATGCAACTAAACTGCAACCACCATTTTTTGTGGCAAATGTAATTCTTGTTGTGGTGAAATGTATTTTTTTAATGAATGAAGAGCTACATTTCTTAGCTAAGTAAAAAACAAAAAAATCTGCTCTCACAAAATGACAAAGTTAAGAAGAGCTTAACTCAAGTCCTTAATATACTTTAAATTATATAAACAATAACATATGGTCTTTATTTTGCTTTCTTTAATATTGGCAGTATAACAAAAAGAAAAACTAGAATTGCTTCCTCATGGTTACATGGTTCTACCAACCAGTCAAGTTGAAGTTTACGTGCATGTCTGTCCAGACTCTAATCGGTTCATCTATGAGTCCAAGTGCATGGTTGCGCCAGATGTAATAAAATTTCCTCCAGGCGTTCCTCTGATATTATGTTCAGAAGAATGGGATGGACATGAGATCACATTGACCTTTACCTTTGAGCACCAACACAAATCAGTTTCTTTGAGTTCAAGTGGACGTTTGTGCCAAATTTGGAAAAACTCCCTCAATGTGATTCTGATGTATCATATTCTCAAGTATGGGATGGACGGACAACCAAAATATTTCATAACAATAAGAGATGCTGTGCTGACCCCTGTCCACCAAATCATTAAAATCATCCGGTGGTTGAGTGGTGTATAATCATGTTTAGGAGATCTTATACTTTATTTTATCAATAAATATTAATTTATTTTTTTACTACATTTTAGGCCTCACTGCTTTAATGTATCACGATTTAAGCTTAGCATAATTGTATTACTAATATTATTATTAGAATTATGCAACATTATAGTAACTGTAAATGTATAAAGCCCAAAAACTCCACCAGTAAGACAGTTCTGTCTGTATGCAGCTATTGAGGTAAAAATATATTACAAAATTTCAACATTTTTCTTTCTTTCTTTGCTTGTCCTGTGTGGATTCTGGGAACTGGATAGTGAGAGGACCCCATTTATGGATTTTGTTTATGAATCATAAAAGTGGGGGGGCAAAAATATGATTAAAAGAGGAGCTGGGAAATGTGCCCCCATCCTCAGTGGAAATTACATCCTAGCATTTATTTTTTGAGCTTTTCAGTACTACAGACTAACACTACCTTTTAACAGTACCAGACAGAAGTATGTTGAGGTCCATAAACTTAATGCAGTACTGCAGTTTCAGTAGGCATTAACAAAAGCTGTATGCCTACTACAGTACTAAGCTGTGAAAATGTTCAGCTCTCTAGAAACCAAATGAGCAGCATGTGCTTCAGTGGCTGACTCAGCTGTAATGAGACATTAATGAAGATGTTGGGTAATTTGAGCTGGCAAGGGAGGAAGGAGGGACATGAAATAGGGAAGAAGAGGAGGAGAAGAGGAAGGAGGAGGCAAAGGTAGGGAAGCACCAGCTGCTTTCCCAGATGATCCACAGCTGTCTTCTTAACCTGACTCTCCTCCCTGCCCATCTCTGAATAGATGGGCAGGGAGGAGAGTCACCTTTCGAAAACCACTACAGCAAAACAACTTTAATGAAGATATATTACAGACTCTAATCCATTGTCCTCATGAGAACCTCTCCCTGTTAACATGTGGGCAAGAGCGTTTCCCTCCATCTCCATCATCTCCAGACAACTTCTCATTGTGTTGGTAATGTTTATGATGGCAGGCGCTGTTTTGAGTGTGGGTGCAGTAAATACCACAAACTCACTAGGTGAACTGTGAAAGCAAGGGACAGCAATTTCAGCATACTTTTATCTTTAATATGGACTCTACATGCTGTCTGCAAAAACACAACTGAGAAGCATGTGCTATGTACTGCAAATAAGGGACAAAATCCACCAAGGAGAGAAAAGGCTAACCTAATGCTATAAATGGAGAGTAGAACAGTAAGACTGAATGTAAAGTTCTCATTGGAGAGAACATCAAATGGTTGTAGTAATACTGAAAAATAAACAGATGGCCACTTATACATACATATTAATGCTTCAATACTTTTAAAGTTGGTTCTAAAATATTAATTCCTTTTTTTTAAATTGAAGTTGATGAAGTGTTGTCTGTATGTGTTGGCTGAGCCTAGTTTATTTGAAAGAGGAGTTGTGTGCTCTCTTCATTACATATCAGTGGTAAAACCTGTCTGATTGGCTGTATTTGTTCTTTATGATCGTTGTTAAATATACAAATCTACTATTTTCAGCGCAGCATAAGAAAACTAAGATGTGAGCAGAATATTCATCCATAACTTCTACCATAATTCATCATTAATGACTCCGTAAAAATTATGGAGAAAGTCATCTAATTTATACGATTCTCTCTAAACTCCATCCATCCAATAGTCAAATTACTAGATACAATTATTCTAGATATACACTCATTTGTGAGTTCTCACTCATCTTGCTGCTGTTGAGCAAGACTGAAAGCTATGTGCTTCTGCGCCACCTCAATGGCACACCACCTCAAGGTGCACAATTGCACCATATGCGCGGTATTAAAATGTTGTTAAAATTTTAATAAATATATAATCAATAAAAAATATTGATAAAGCAATTTTCTCACTTGATTAAACAAAAAACATACAATAGTATTCGTGATGGAACTCATGGTCCATAGGAAACTTGTGTGTTGAATTTAAATTCACTACTGATGCTTCTTTAGCTCTCTTTTTGTTGTGGGCTTAAAATTAAATAAATGAGTAAAAGATGCTATGGAGCTTCATAGAGATGAGGAAAAAAAGCAGAGTGGGTTCACCACACAAGCAACCCTTTTCATATATAAAGGTTTGAGCCAAATTTTGATCAAATTTAAGGTTCTGATATATTCCGTAGGGCTGACAGCAGACATAAACTGTATGGCTCTGTTTATATTATGAGGGATGTTTTTTTCATGTACAGTAAAATGCATTTTTGGTTACAGTTGGACTTGTACAAACCTTTCTGCATGTACCATCAAATACACGTTCAGAAGATAAAATTAAAAGACACACACACATGGACATTCATGGCTATTCACTGAAAACATAATTTCAGCTTGAAAATGGACCTTTACAAATTGCTACTCTGCTGCTACTGGTATTCATGTCCTCTGGGAATTGCTGACTCCTTGGTCTCCTGTATAAAACCGATGGTGTAATGAGACCTTGTGATTCTGAGAGGTGAGCTTTGAGTATTTTGATGGTCAGCTATTATTCAAATTTAATGATTTTCCTTTCTTGTGATGCTTTGCAAATGAAGGCATATTAGTTAAAATGACACTTATGAAAGCAATTTGAGGGACTAATTTCTCACAGGCAGAGCATTCAAAATACAATTCTTGACTGGCAGACAATATGCTTCAAAATAGCCACATTAGAGAGAACTCAGCACTTTCTTAGTAGAGCAAACCAAACAACACCTAGTTCAGTAGTAATGCATTGCTTGTTATTAGTCTGAAAATGCTTGTACAATGTGGAGATGTAATAACTACAAACAGAATCCTAACAAATAAAAGCACTTTTATTTTTAATTGCAAACACATCATTATAGTATATTAATAACAGGGGTAATTGTATTCTTATTTCAATAATATAAGTTGTTTATGCTTTGATTTTCTTGTTGGAGCTTCAGTTGTGCACTAAAGTTTATGGCTTTGTAGAAATTATTTATTTCGTTTTTCACCATATTTGCATTACTGAGCTGTAAGTGTAGCGTTTGTTTTTCTAGGGCATTTTCATTGACACACTTCAACAAAAGAAGTCAGCTCATGCCTCAGCTCGAGTTGTGAACTGTAGTGTAAGATAACCAGGCCTTTGAGGGATTAATGAGATGTTGATGTGTTTATATTTCTTGACTTAAAGTGAGCTAGGTTATGCATGCAGAAACACCATCTTCTTCTAATGCCCTTTGTTGTAAACTCAACACATTTGGTATGCCAACACATTTGTAGTATATGCTGTCATTTTTGCAGCTGCTGACCCAGTGTGACCTGACCAAACCTGGAACAGTTATCCATTTTAATTTTAGCTCTGTGATCACAAACTGAGTCCCATGATAAAAATATTTGCTTCGTTGCCAAAAGCAGTGTTACACGGGAAGATTTTTACTACTCGCATGTATAAAAAAAAAAAATATATATATATATATATATGAAGCGCCTTCTAGCAGCTAGCTAGACCTTAGCTTATCATAAACAGAGAGAAACAGAGAAAACAGAGAGAAACTGCTTGTCCAGCTGTGCACAAAAGTAGCTAAATATGCTCACATGTCCTCCAATTCCTGTCTTTAAATCTGAAGTGTGGATATAGCATTTTAACTGGTTACTGAAGGATCATTTAAAAAACAACTGAAAGACTGCATTGAGCTTTACAGGTGCTGGTAGGGAGATTCCCCCCTGCTTTCAGTCTTAACG
Organism: Sandelia bainsii; assembly: GCA_032362345.1. Lineage (NCBI taxonomy): Eukaryota > Metazoa > Chordata > Actinopteri > Anabantiformes > Anabantidae > Sandelia > Sandelia bainsii. The sequence goes on along the minus strand of JAUMHL010000002.1, from coordinate 17,127,585 downwards.
CTAAGCTAAGATAACTCGCTGCTGGATAAAACCTCACATTAATTGTACAGCCACCAGAGTGGTATAAGTTTTCTCTTCTAACTTTCAGTAACAAAGTGAATAAACATATTTCCAAAAATGCTTAAATTTATCACCTACACAACGATTTGCGTGTGTGTATTGAGCCAATCAGCATGAACCTAACTGTATGGGGGCTGGATGAGGATTAGTAACACTTGTGACTAAGCAGAGGGAATTCTTAAAGGGGTTACCACATACACTGTAAAAACCATGTGCTCCAGCCAAACTTTGTACAGTCAGACAAGGATGACTTACCACCCCCATGGGCCCCACACAGGTATGAAAACACTCACATGAGAACCCTCCAGACACACTTGGCATTTTAAAACCTTTACTTAAGCAGGAAAATTAACTAACAGCGCATCCTTAATTATAACTGCCCGAGGGAGTAGGAGCAGAGGAGGGGAAGCTCCAAATGTTCAAACACTGACGCATCTGGAGCTTCCCAGCACTATGCTTCAACACTGTTGCTCACCGACTTGCTCAAGGGCACTTTGAGGGCAGCAGAGGGGGAGGAAACGCTGTTACTCATCTGTCCTCCTACACGCATTTTTCCAGCTAGTCTGTGAATTCAAGCTAACGGCCAAAAAAGGGTTCTGTAACCTTTACGCAGCAGTTTCTCCCACCTCCAAACACGTAGGCATCTGTATGTTACTTGTAGTATATCTTCTAATGACAAAAAATGTCCAAAACAAATGGTTCCTGCACTAAAGTTCTGACAGATGTTTCTAACACTAAAGTGTCAACATAAATCTTATAAATTCAGGTCTTTTATGGGCTGTGGCACAGAAAGTCCCACATCAATATATTCACTGTACAATACAATGCATCTTCGTTTGACACTTTGTGACCTGTAGGGCAGCATGTAGCAGCATGTTTCTGTGGTGCCTTGCACAAGCTGATGTCCAGTTGTGCCTGTTGGAGGCACCCCCAGCTGCTCATGGCTGTCACCCCACGCACCAGGGTCTGAGATAGGTATCGTTATAAGAGTTGAAGTTAATGGTCATGTTAAAATTTTCATCTGGAGAGACACACACAAGAGGAATGAAAAAGTGAGATTTAAAATTCACTTTTGGGATCATTATTCAGCCACTACAAAAAGATGTGCATTGATTTAGATGGATAAAAGGGGGGTTCAAGGGGAGGTTCAAGGTTCAGAATTACATTTTAAGGGTGTCAGAGCCCTAGCTTCCTTTTATGACAAAATCTCTGTGCCTTATTGACATGAGTGCTTTGTGATCTCCACCCTCATTTCAATTCTGCTTTCTGTCACAGGAGAAAGGAGCGGTGAAGTCACCGCGACCCGGCTGTCACTCTGACTCTATTTGAACTTTTACAGCACTGTCTGTTAGAATATTTTCCTACCCATGCTGTTGTTTGCTTCTGTTCAACAGAAAGGAACAGAGGGTCAACAGTGTGGCCTCTCAGCACTTCTCGTCTCAGTGACCTCTGACCTCTACTCAACAGGTTGCAGCTCTTAGCACTTCCGGTCTCCAGTGACCTCTGTCCTCTAGTCAACAGGTTGCAGCTGCTCTTACAGAAAATGAACATTCAACCCAATAAAACTGCAACTGAAAAACAGAGTCCGCATTTGTCAAAATAAAAGTGACAAGTTGGATGACTGAAGAAAAATATTTTACTCCTACTTTCAAACAGAATAAAAGCAGTTTCTCGTATTTCCTCTAACTCAGAAATACTCCTAATTCTGTGGAAGGACGCAGAGGGAAAAGGTCCCCAGCAGACAGCAAAGAATATTGCACTGGCTACAACAGGCTATTAAAAGATTTGCAACATCTTGTTAAATACATGTTAAAGGACTTAATCTTCTTCAAGAGTCTGCTCTGTCCCTTCCTGTAGACGGCCTCTGTGTTGCATTTCCAATCCAGTCCAGTTTGGTACTACAATCTGCAGTTTGTTGTTGGTTGTTAAAAATGTAACATTTATTTTGTCAATATTAAGTATTTTGTATGCAAATTAAACTTTCTTAAAATCTAAGTGTACTTTTTTACTTGCAAAGAATGAACTGATTTTGATACAATACTCTGGTTGGCTATCCCTGCTTAGATCATATAAGAGATTAATCATGCGATTACTTCAAGTTCATCTGGAAGTTAAGTAGGTTTAACTTCATTTGAACAGCTTCTCAGATAGTCTCATACCTTTGGAGATCCCCTCTACACACATGCTTTTCATTCCAGATAAGGGTCATCTGTCTGTAATTTTCCAAAACCTTCAATGCAACTTTCACACCAGCTTCATGATGTGATTGGGAAGTTGTGCAGATGTGAAAAAAGAGCCCTCTTGTGAACTTCTGTCTTTTTCCATTTGTTAGTTGTAGCACTTTATATGTCAACAACTGATTGCAACCCTGAATCTTCCTGGGCAAAATGTGTACAATCATCCCCCATTCCTAAATTATATCAACTCTCGCCGCTCCCCTTGACAGCCAACTTTTAACTTTGCCTTTAAGTTTGACTGTTCGGATCAGATAAAAACACTTGATCATAAATTAGCTCTTACTCCTACACTTCATCCTAAGTTGAAGCAAGTCGCTTGATAGATGTGTGTTATTCCTCACACTGAAGAACTCTTTTCACTCCTAAGTTGGCTCACACAGCACTCTGCAGTGTAATTCTTGTAGAAGTTTGATAAATGCAGGCCTTGACAAAATTCATCCTGACAGACAATGAACAAAGGCTTAAAGCAGTATATGTACATATAGTACTACCTCAGAGCATAGTACAAACCCAGGCATTATTTCTGATAAAAAAAAATCTGAATTCTTTAACATACCGCTACAAATGCATACATCATCTGCCACACAAAACCTCAGGCTCCTTCAGGCTCATCGTTCTCTGCCAAGTTTTGCATCTTGCATAGAAAAGCAAACATATTTAGATCCCCAAAGAAAAAAACCCTGCAGTAAAGTCAACAGGAACACCATCTCACATACGCTGGTGTATGTGAGGCTCATTCTTCCTGTCTGGAGTTCATTTCACAGCTCTAAATACTCTTAAAACTCTTGCTGGTTGAGCTCTCGCTTGTAGACGTGTTTGGTGCTGCTGAGCAGCAGTGGCTGCTGGCTGAGCCACAAGCCTGTCCGCTTACTTGACACTAGGTTTACCTGTAATAAAATCCTGCACTAAAAAACACTGATTTTACACCTCAAAAAAGTTTTTTCAATGCCTGTTTACTTGTGTTCACAAAGTGTGTGTGCCTGTGTGAATGCAACCAATGTTCAACAAAAACAAACCATCAAGGAATTTTAAATGACTGTTAAACATTATCATTGTGACATTTAATTTCATATAACCTGGCCACAGCTTGACTGTTTATGTTACCTATAATGATGGAGGCTGGCAATGGTAAATAGGCTTTGACAAAGAGAAAACCACCAAACCAGCATGCTTGTCATGTAGCAACGGGACTCTTTTGTGTTGCTTTTCATTCTGCTAATTAGTACAATTCAATGCAATGTTATCCATTTCAAATTAAATCTACAATACAATAAAGTGTGAAATAAGTGAAAGGGTTTGAACACTTTTCGTATTCTTCTTCTGAAAATTCCACTAACACAGCAACAGCATCCCTGTTAAGACTCATCCATTAAAGGTTGCCTGTATGTTGCCACAGCAAAGCCTGATAACACATTCATTGTTGTCGTGTTGCTATGTTACATGAGCATCACTGGCCTTTTAACCACTTACAACCCCATTAGCTGTCCTGTTGACTGGGTGGCAGTACACTCAGAGGAGAGATAATACAGTGGGAGGAGTGGATTGGTGAAACATAAAGGTTTACTGCATGTCCATTATCATTTTAACGCAGGTTTACAACACAAGTACTCCAGGAGCTTCTATGAAAACTAATGCATGACTGAATAGACTGTCTGCTGTACTGCTGGCAGTTAACATGCTGGTAAAAAAAAAATCTGGCCCAGTTGGGCCAGTGCCCAGAAATTGTTTCCTCACTACTATTCCTCACTCAGTGACGCAGTTATCTTTTCTCTGCAATCGTCCCACTCTACACTTTCTTATGTCTTTTTAACAAATCAGATTGCGTGCCAGCTCAGAGTTAGTCAGACCATAGTGTGGCGTGTTTGTGGGGGCTGCTACTTTGAATTACAAAGCAATGGATAGCACTGGTTCAGTCATCAAGAGGCTCACACTATTTATCAGCAGTAAGTACTCAGAGTTACATATATATGCAAACAGTAGCAACAATAACGCCTAAGCTCAAACTGTTTTTAGAGGACAAAAGAAATATGTTTAAAAAAATAACATTAAAAACAGTGCAGGATATTCTAAATATCAAATCTAATCTAATCTAATATCAAATCAAACTGTAAACTACCCACTCTCTCTGTGTAAACCTGTAAAACATGACAATGATATTTGTTTTCCCCTTTTGTGTCATTTAGATGGATCTTGTGGCTCATTCTGTTCTGTATTTTCATAAATACTAAATACACTGACAATGCAGCAATTACATTTTTTTTTTCTGAGATGTTTTTTATCAGCAGAAAAGCAGATAATTCAAATGCTGCATTGAAACAAACAGCGACAACAAACCATGAATCTAAACTTTACAATGCTGCAAACAGTTTTAATATTACGCCAGCAGAGGGATTCAGCATTTAACTATTTTATCTGTCAGATATTTGCTTGTCATTTCATCATGCTCATATCCTGCTCACATCATCTGTCAGAAACAATAGACAACTGCAGTAATGTGCAAAACCAATTTATCCTAAGAGCCACCTTGGATCAGTGAGGTTGCTCGCCTCATTCACAGAGTCACAGTTGAAAGCCTTTACTTTTAAGCTTGCGGTCGAAGGGGAGATTGTAATAACGTGGTCAAGGTGAAAGGAAAATTCTGAGATCTGCCAACAAAATGCATTGGTGAGCGACCTCTAGGACAACTCAGATCAGTCTCAGTCAGTTGTTGCTGACTGAGTTTGGTTTGTCTTACAGACAACTGAACATGTGGCACCGTGCTGCTCCACACAACAATTTCTGTGCGTCATGAATGATTGATTATGTATTAAGTTACTAGAGTTGTTAATAGAGCTGAAATTATCTCATGTTAGCTAAACTCTGCAGGACTAATACAGTGGCTGTACCACCTGAGGCAGCTGAGGAGATTTAGGGTCACTCCAGTGATCCTAAAAACATTCTACTCAGCTGCTGTGGAGGGCATCTTGACCATGAACATTACGGTATGGTTTGGGAACTGTTCTCTAAAGGACCGTAAAGCCCTGCAGAGGGTGATC
>JAUMHL010000002.1:17085831-17109984 GCA_032362345.1 Sandelia bainsii | reverse complement strand
TACTGACTTACAAGTGATTAATGCAGCATGAACAGATTATTTGTTAATCATTACCTAAAGATTTGTTAATGATCATTGCACAGTTAACTATGGTGTTTACAAATGTCTTATAAAGACATTTGTAACATGTTAACATAACATTTCTAAATCACTTACAAGCATTTATAAATGTTTTGTTCATGATTAGTTCATTATTACCTAATGGCTTATAAAGGCATTTCTAATGAACATTATTATAAAGTGTTACCGTTATTTCATTCAGAAAAGGCCAGTGCTTTTAAAGTCTGGCAATTATATATCTCACTCGTCTACCTGAAAATAAACAGTAGAAAGTCTGTAAGAGGACCAAATAAACATGCATGCAAGTACGTGATGGATGTGTCATGTACATCTGCAGAAATCACACACTATTCATGCACGCATGATGTTGCTGTAGCAGTGCACCTCTCAGTGCTGCCAAACTTCAGCAAGTGCGTCATTAGTGCTTTTTGAAACTTGTATTATTATTCCTACAGTAGCAAGCTGATTTTTTTCCCTTCAAGTGCTAAGTAAGCCCATGGATAATTGATGCATGGCCTTCAGATATAACTCAAAGCCGACTGTATTTTTTACCACAACTCTTCAATCCTAAACATACACCACACTGCTGCAGGGAAAGCAAAAAGTGCCATAAGATCAGGGTCAAAATGAATGTTAGATCAGTCAGACTAGTCTGGTTCTGCATACCAACTCCCTGCATCAGTTGTCATTAAGATGAATGACTGCTAATAGTTAATTACAGAATAAACGGCAATGCTGTGGCTGAGCAGCATTTATTCTCTCTTCCTGTCTCTGCACTCTCTCCTCCAAATTACCTTTAATCAAACTACACTGCTTTACAAGCAAACTCTAATTGCTTAACTAAGCAACCAAACTTTATTTAGCAGTTTTCAAAATAGAATTCAATAAGTGTTTCACAGAAAGAAGAAACTATGAAAAGGGAGATGGAAGACTAAGAATCTAACTAACAAAGTAAAATGAAGAAAATAAATGGATTTAAAGATTAAGAACTCATTTAAAGGCAAAATGAAAAGGGAGTGAAACATGGATGGAATATAATTACTTTACCCACAGGTGAATCAAGGATGAGTCATGAAAAATATTTTAACATTTTACAGAATACAAAATACATTCATTTTAAAAGAGAGAAAACCAAAACATTACACAAAAATAACAAAGAGGGGACATTAGAATGTGGAAATTCCATGTATGTCAGGCGTAAAATAAAAGCAATCATAAAAGTGACAGACAAGCAAGGAAGAGAAACTCAAACTGGTTTAATATAAGAGTAGAGCTGATACAGAGAAGATTTGCTAATGCAAACTGGAGAAAGTACTTCCAAGTACCGATACATCTTGAAATAAACTCTCAGATTTTGCTTTTGGACTTAAATCATACTAAATTTATTTTATTTTAAAACAGCTCTAGAGGTGTTGTTAAAGTCCATTATTCAGACCCTGGACACCACTAGTTAGTTTAAATTAGCACTTCATTAGGAAGTGTTATACTGGATGAGTTTTAGTCAAACAGTGGTTTGAAATGTGATTAAGGTAAATGGGAATATGATCATCAGACGGCGCCGTAACAGCAGGGAATCTGACTTCACATGTAATTTTCTAAATTTTAATTGGGCAGTTCACAACAATGAACACAGTAAGAAACGTGAGAAAAAAATAGCCCACATCTGTTCACTCATACAGTATGCACCGAGCTTTGAAAGGTGCTAAGATTAACAACATTCACTGATTAGAAATAGCAAAGTTCTCCTTTAGTAACAAACTTGTTTCCTGAAAATTACATTCCTATGCAAATAAAACTGCAACCACGATCATGTTTTTGTAGTGCACATAATCATATAATAATTATGTTGTGATTCAACATGATTTTTGAATGAATGAGCTGCATTTAATAACAGAAACTGTCTTTCTCTCACCTTAACCCAGTGCTCTCTGAACCCAACCATATATAATGTCAAAAAGGTTGGAGTTGTAGATTGGATATTTTTGAACAAAATATGTTGCCTGTGTTCATTTAATTGATATGTTAAGTATTAAATATAATTTAAGTCATTTTTGCAACTTGTCATTTGCATAAATTGTGAATATATCATGATGTTCATAGAAAATGTAATTGGGTTGCAAATACATTCCCCACAAAAACATATTTCTGATTAAATTAAAATAATTCAACTTATTTATATAGCGCCAAATCAACAACAGAATCATCTCATGGCCCTTCACAAATAAGGTCAAAATCATATAGTGATACAGAAAGAAACCTTACAATCTCCCTTGAGTAAGCACTGGGCGACAGTGGAGAGGAAAAATTACCTTTAACTCCAGCAGAACCAGGCTCAGGGTTGGCGGCCACAGTGGACAGTGGAGAGAGGAAAGGAGAGCAAACAACAACAGGAACAGACAGAAAGTGATCAGGGTGAATGACAGCAGCCTCCTCATGCAGCCAGCTTAAATGCAATGTAGTTGTATAGAAATGAAATTTTTAGAAGACTGTTGTTGGGAAATGTGTTATCTGTTTTATCTGTGGCAGATGAGTTGCATATAAAAGGATTAGCAGACATCAGTAATGTAAATCTAATTCTCAAGATAAACAAATTCCAATTTCTCACAAAAGAGTTGCAGGTGGGCCAGTTTGATATATGGGTAAAATGAATGCCCTATGATAAAAAAGGACACTGAATGAGCAAACAGTCTGTATGAAAAAAACACAAAAATAAGAATAAACTAAAATATGCCATGTCACTATTGACGTTTTTTATTGTATTACTGGCATGATACTATTGCCACTATATTGGCAATTTCCTTGTTTTCCTTGTTTGGATTGGAAATGGTCAATGTAATGGAAAAACATAGACTTAGACAGCAGTGGCAAGTGTTTTACCCCTGGTTTTGTTGGCTCTATTCTCCAGTCCATTTGATTTGAAATTAAACAATGACTATAATGTTTTAGTGCCTACTGTCATCTTCAATTTCCAGATGTTTCCATCCAAATCAGATTTGTTTTTTTTAAATCAGACAAGCCACATACCCACAGCAGCTTTTTTATAATGTAGTCAACTTTTAAACAACATACAATAATCATATCAGTTTATATAAATGTATATATCATATTTGTTTTTCTCCTTATATAGGGCACCGCATATCTCATGTGGCTCCCCCATGCTGTCAGGACTAGATATAATGTATAGCCTGGCTTAAGCAAGCATATGTTCTGCTAAGATACAGTATAATGTGTGCTTTTGAACTATTTAAAACATACCAGTGAGCCACACGTTTGCACTGAGTGACTTTACTCTTCAATAAAAAAAATGTAGGCACTTCAGTTTATCTATAAATGGCTCCAGACAGTAATAACAACCATAGCTTATAGAGTCTCTGGAGAGTCCACTGACTGGACATACAGCTCTGTTTACATTGCTTTGTGAGGTTGTTGTGTTACATATCACCTATATGTGACTTTGAACTGCTGAAATGTGCAATGTTTCAGAGAGAGTGGGACATAGACCATCAAGACATTGTATGTATGACACCCAAGAAGAGACTGCTAGATTTGATCTTGAGACCAAAACTACAAGAGACTGGTGGTGCAGCTGTGGTCAGTGTTTATGTTGAGGGAGATAATGTATGTAGAAGCTACAGTCATAGGGGACAACATTGATCCTGTACTGGAGGGGCTGCAAGAATGCACCGTTCTGTGTTTCGCACTGTCCCAACTTCTCAGCACAGCCGGTGGAGAATTTCTTCAAGGTGAACCAAATAAACTGTCACCATAGGACAATGAGTTTCAAACAATCCCACAGCCAAGTACAAAGCACTTCATTTTGTATGCTTATGTCATATGAATTAAGTAAAACAAAGATACTTTACAATATAAATAAAATATGTTCCTACTCTGTGGATGTGTTTTAATAGTTTATGGACAACAATAGAGCTCTATGGCCCAGACAAACAAGCAAGACAGGATTTGGAATCAGCTGCATTTGCTGTTGTTGCTTCTCATTCCTCACATAACCATAAAAATGTTTTTATGAGCAAATGCCAAACACTAATTGTCTGAATTTCAAGCAGTTATTCATTGCTTCTTTCCATGCACATATGCTTGACATTAGGGCATCTTTCCTGCAGTGTGGGCTGAGTGATGGATGGCAGTAAAATATGAGCATATAAATTGAGTAAACACAAATGACAAGACACAGCAAACATCAGCCGACAAAATATATTCATAGAGATGCTACAAAGCTAAAAAAACAACACTTCCTTCAAGAAACCTGTTATGAATGTGCATACACATCAATGGTTTTGTGGCTGCTGATGTGAGCCTAACTACAGAGAAGAAGACACTCTATCTTTTAGTTCTCCTACACACGGTGAAACAACTGAACCTGTCTGAGCTGACAAGTTACCAGGCTAGAAAACAAAAGTTCAGACATATTCAATTAAACTTCGGTAGAACCATCAATTTTTGTGTGCTTTTTGCGAGCCTAGCCCTTTGTCAGCAGGGAGGCTTAGTGAGTAGAAACACAGTCCTACAGAAGTTCAGTCCTGAACAAGGTTCAGGACATGATGTCAGCAAGTAGCAATTCTGCTTTGGTGTCCATGAGAAGCACAACAAACCTATCACCTCTATAGAATTAGTAAAATATTTTCTCACAGGGCATAAGTCATGGTCATGGATGTTTCTGGGAAAAGACTCCTCGGTGTGATATTGCTTTATCAAATGTGAGAGCATTAAATCATATTTTATCAGTTGTCAGTTGATAAAGGTAATATACCTTGGAGAAGTGAAATCAGCTGGAGTATTCCTCATCTTTTATTGTCAAACTTGAAGGTAACAATGCTGATTGATGTTGAAAGAGTGCACAAGACATTCAGAAAAGTTACTTTAAATTTGGTGTTCATCATGTTTCACTGTGCAACTCTACAAGGAAACAAGGCAACACTCCAGACTCAGTGTGTATGTGATCCATTCACCACCACGTCTAGATTTTCTGGTTCCCAGGGGTTTGTGAGGAAAGACGAAAACAGACAAGAGAAATGAGATCCTGTCTAAGGTATTGATTCACCAAAGCACAAGAGTCCACTGGAGCCCCGTAGAACAGCTGGCATCCGGCACACAGTATGTTGAAATATACAATAGGTGAGATCTCACTGAGTAGTAATGCAACTGCATCTCCCCCGAGTCACATACAGCATGAGAAAGATAGATCCATACATTTCACAGACCTCCATCAGTTAGGCACTCCGAACTGCAGAGGGTGTGGGGATTTAATGGATCAGTCTCCCATCAAATGGCCTATCAGTGTATCCATTTACCAATAAAAGAAACTGCATCTCTCTCACAAGACCAATTAACTCATTATCTGGTCATCTCCTGCAACCAATCAGATTTCACAAAGTAAGCACCAGTACAAAGTTTCTTCGGGTAGCAAAAGAGATTCCAGTTATCTTCCAACTATCTTTTAAATCTATAAATATACCTCTGCAAAGAGCAGAATAAGCTAACGGTTCAAAGGGAAAAATAACACTGGTTTCAGTATGCAGCCAGATGGAGAAATTCAGAATGGGTCACGGTAGATGAATGATTCTGGGAAATAGCCCAGTGCCCTGAGGGCCACAATATAGTACTATAATATAATGACATGGAGAGCGAGGCCTTAAGTAGCCACATGGGGGAAAAAGTAAAGGTGTAGTGTAGAAAGCCTCCTGCCATTACAAGGCCATTTCCTAACTCCCTTAACTCCAGAAAAAAGAAGCATTCAAAGGCTTTAATTTTGTCTATTAAAGTAGCTGTAATTATCTAGCTCTACTTTTCAGCACTTAAAACAATTTATTATCGCCAGCCAATTAGAACACAGAATTTAGACAATTAGAAAAACTCAGGAGCATGCTGTGTGAGAAAATGTCAAGAGCTAAAGTGAGCCAACCGCAGCACTTATCTTGCCATGCCTCTCCATGTAGACAGCTCTGAATCTATGACACAGTCACAGTAACCACAGATGATGGGATGTTGTGACTGGGGGGGTTGGAGGTATAAGCTGCCGTCAAACTTGCAAATCTCACAGACTGTTTCAATAATCCTTAAATAACAGAATATTTCCGAAACTGTCCAGTACTTCCTAATTCAAAATGTTTCAACGTTTGCTCATAATTATATTTCATAAGAAGCAGGTGTGGCTACAGAATATTCGTGTGAAACAGAAAAAGAGACAATTTAATAGCATAGATGTTTTCCTCATGTTTGTACACTGTTCCAGAAACTATTGTGGTCTTTCTGAATTATGAACCTTTAATGGCATCTTATTTTGCCTGTGGAGGAGATTGTTGCAGCATATGTTTTACTGCATCTTTGCCTCTGAGAAAAAACAAAAGCAAGAAATTTATATTTTTATATAGTTTGTTTCAGATACAGATCCCTATGTTTATAGCCTAATCAGATACCATGAGACTACACAACAGTTCACAATTCTCAGATGAGATTTTACAAAGATTGCAAAGTAAACAGTAGAAATGTTCATGTTACAAAGTCATCCACCAGAAATAAAAAGAAAAAACAATTAATAAATGCTGATAAATGATTGAATCCTTTAAGCTTTCAGCTTGCAATGTTTTCCTCTGGATCGCCCCCTTCACCATACTGTACAAACACAGGACCCTTTCATTCCCAATAGTCCCGCCACTTGATTAAGATATCCCATTGCAGCCATTTCTGTCATTACTTTTGGGTTTTTGCAGCTAGTTCTGTTTCTACTTCACAACAACTGGCAGAGTTCACTAAAATGTGATGATATTGTTAGTGCAGCTGCCCAAGGTTTCTATCTCTCTTGCATGCTACACTGAAAAACCAAGGTTGGAAAGACAGTCTGAATGGTACTTTACGGTCCCTCTAGGCAACAGTGGCACACGTGGTCACACATGAGTGTTCATCAGCACAGACGGGTGTGTCATGAACTGTCACGTGTCATCAAGCTTGATGGTGAGACTCGGCAGGCTGACCTGATTCACAGAAGCTTCTACACTATGAAAAAAATACAACATGGATGTTGGTCCATTAGAGAGTACCAGTCCATCATCATCAGAGTGATACACCATCTAGGTGCTCCATGGAGAGAGTCACGAGTTAAGTAGCTATGGTCAGCTACTTTATCCATTAAACCCATGAGAATCAAGGTCACTGTTATTGTTTTAATGGTTGACCTTTCTCTTACTGGTGGGATAGTTGGCTGAATGAAAGCCGTGTGGCAGTGACAAGCGAGGGAAGACACTGATGAAGAGATGAGAGTAGAGAGACAGCAAGATCACAAGAGTTTAAAGAAACAGTGAATAGAATAAGACAGTGGAGGGTCACTGTCTCTGTCACTGTCCACATAGTGACAGAGTTTTAATTTTGCTTTTATACACCACCACAATGGATTTAAAATAAAACAATCAAGATGTGATTGAAGTGTAGACTGTCAGCTTTATTGTAAGAGGTTTCACAAACATCTGGCATTTACAAGTTAAGAATTAAAATAATTTTAAGCAAAGTATATCCATTTTCAGGTGCTCAATATTATTTGGACAAAGTGACATCATTGTAAATATATCCCAATCCTTTGCACTCTGAATTCATCTGGCTACTTCTGTCAGCATCAATGAACACCAGTCGCACGGTTCCATTGGCAGCCATACATGCGAATGCCATAGCACTGCCTCCACCATGTCTGACACACGATGTGGTACACTTTGGATCATTAGCTATTCCTTTCCTTCGCCATACCTTTTTCTTTCAATCATTCCAGTACAACTTAATCTTGGTTTCATCAGTCCAAAGAGTGTCTTCTTGAGCTCACCAGTACTTCCTTTCTTTTTAACAATGTACCAGACTGTTGATTTGGTCACACCTCAGGATTTTACTATCTCTCTTATAGACTTATCTTGTTTTTTAGCCTTCTTCACTTTCACTGAGAGCTCCTTGGACTTTATTTTGGTAGCTGCATTCAAATAGCTGCCAAATGCCAACTCAAAACCTGATATCAACACGAGACCTTTTATCTGCTTCATTTGTCTTGAAGTAATGAGAGAATGGACCACACCAGTTCATCTCATGCAGTAATTATTTTAAGGCATTCCTCTTTGGTAGGATTTGAAAATTCACATAAATAACCACTGCACCTGATTTACTGTTGCAGCACTGGAAATTTGAAAGTTGCAAAAAAGATTTCACAGTAGCAGGTATAATCTGTGGGACACCAGCACACAAAGGAGGTGAACGCAAGCCCTGCAGCACACAAACGTTAAAAAATGAACTTTTCTTAAAATGCTAATGCACTGTTACTTTTCATTTCACAAACTTAAAAAAAGAAGAAGAAACAAATTAGACAGTAATTGTGGCATTTGGAGTTCCAAATGGTTTCTCTTTCAACCAAGGTTCAGTAGCAGAAAGTACTTTATTTGGTGCTCCATTTCTTTCCAGACATACACAACATGCATTAAAAAAGCATGACAGATCTTATTTAGAGGAATGTGAAAAAAATATTTATTTTGAGTAAAGATGCCATTTCACTAAAAAGTGTGGTGACTCTGAATTTTTCAGCCTGATGGTAATTTGCAGCAAACTTAGTAAATAACCTCCAGTGTGGTTACCTCACCAATTTATGTGATAAGGAAACTTATACTGTGTCTGCTATCATGTCAGACATTACATAGACTGTGTTGACTGAAAATAGCCTTTTTGCTGATCACCTGTTAAGCCCCAGTCAGCACTAGTGTATACTGATATGCCGGCTCTTAATAGTCATCTGTCTGATAACTTGCTTTAGGGAGTTCAGATTAAATGAACAACCCCTCCTCATTATTCGGAGACCTGAGGGGAAAAGAAACCCATAAGCTGCAGCAGGGAAATGTTAAAATGCTGTTAACAAAGTGTGCTGTGTTGATACAAACATTGGTAAAATTCCCTGTGGCCGTCATATGACCATTATCTATCTCACTGGCTCCCAAACCTAGTCCTCAAAGCCCCCCGCCTGGCTTGTTTTCCCGCTATCCCTGTCTAACCCACTGCTGATTACCTAGATCAGGTGTGTTCAGTCAATCAGAAACTGTAAGACAGCAATTCACTTTGTCTTCCCCTACTCCGCACTCATCTGAGATGGTTATCTTACAGCTTCTGATTGACTGATGGGGGCGTGAGGACTGGGTTTGGGAACCACCGATCTATCTATTTAATGCAGGAAAATGTGTATTAGTTCAATTAGGTCTTGTTGATGTTGGTTTTAATTTAAAAAAATCACATTAATTCAGTGGTTCTCAATCCATTTTTGGTGAGTTCCCCCTTGACTCATGTACTTCAGAAAATTATGATTTGGGCCATGTGGCGGCCAGTGATTTTTAAGTGGTGGCAAATTGTAAAGTGCAGGCCACAGTCTAAAGGTCAAACCTTTACTTTTTACCTCACAATTTTGACTGTCTACTTTTTCATCATGACTATCTTTACTGTTTTTTCCTTCACTGGCAGGAATGAGCTTCCACAGTTTTTGCTGATACCACTTAGGAAATAAAATTCTGTTCATACTAGTCTATTCTGCCCTTCCAGATCAATGGTGTTTATTTTGGCAAAGAGGCTTCTTACTATGTGGTAATTTACAGTAATATATATTAAAATACCATGCTGCTTTACTACTACTGTAAACTGACCAGTGGATGCTCCCTCTGCCCATCCTCTCTGTCTTTCTCTCTCTGCTGATTAGCTGGAATTACCTGGTGCTCAGATGAGTTAGCTCCACTCAAAACAATACTAAATGGGTTTTTTTTTCTGTTTTGTCTCTAAATAGTTATGAAATATGGTGCAAATAAAAAAATCCTGCATATGTTCAGTAAAGCAACACGGTGAGAAAACTTTCCAGTAACATATTGTTGTCACTTATGTGGGACAAGATCAGAGAAAGGCAGACACAGACGATGATGTCATGAAGCACTTCTTGTTTTGGAGGGACTGAATTCTCTCTCACAATGAGAAGTTTGTCAAACAGATGATTATAATTTTTTCAGCACACTGGATATCTGTAGTTCTAATGGGTCAAGGTGAGATGGGTGTAGTGACAGCCAAAATAAGCATCAAGGAACAGGCAGAGTGTCTTTGAATTAAATCCTGCAGACTTCTAAAACATCACCATTGAAATACTGCCTCTGTAAGGCAGCAATTGCTTTTTTGGTGGAAGCCATTTAATAATAATTGATACTTTATTGATCCCCTTGGGGAAATTGTTGATTGGACAGCTGCTAGACCTGTGTCAGCGCTACTACGGGGTTTCGGTGCCTTGTCCAAGGACACCAAGACATGTAGTCTGCTGGGACTGAGAATTGAACCACTCACTCTTGGGTTGATAGACAACTGCTCTACCCACTGAGCTATCATACCGCCCCATATAGGGGCTGCTAATAAATATTTCAAGAGAGTAGGCAGAGGACTGTGGTACCTACGACAAAAATCTTTATCAATAACCTTTACCCGATCATTGAGCTCCTGTATCAGAAAGATTACAGACTTTAAGTCTGAGTGTGTTTTTACAGACGATGACAGAAACATTGTACAGAGTAAATGCAAATATGTTGGCTTATTCCCAACAGAAAATGCCTCACAGTAATAATGACAGGGGTGGAGAAAGGCAAGTAGAGCCAGGAGGGCCAAGAGCTGGCTGCCAAACAACAATAAAAAGCACTTGTGTGTGATAGATCAAGCTGTGAGAGGAAGATGAAGGGCAAACTAGGGTCAGATAGAAAGAAATCCTCTGTGATCTCCCCCATCTTTCACAAATACCGTCTGTGGTGTTAGAGGAGAGGAGACGCTGAGGGGACACAGATCGCACAGAGGTTAGAAAATATATAGAAAGAAAAGGCTGCAAAAAAGAAAGAAAGAAAGTGAGGAGGAAACAATGAGGGTAGAAATAAGACATGTAAAGATCATGAGACAGTAGGTAAAGACATCTAGGACCCACATCCCTTCTATGCAAAACAACTACATATGTTATTGGAGTTACTCTGTGTCTCTCTAGTCGTTTTGTGTCTCTTTACATTAGGATACTTTGTGCTCAGGTCATGGTTCATTTTTTTATAGTCTCCTTGAAATTGTCTAGTGTCTCTTTGTAGTGGTTTTACACACTTTTGCTGTTTTGTGTCTTACTGTGGTCATTCTGTGTCATTTTGTTTTATGTCCAAGTTGTCTCCTAATAGTGTTTTACATTTATTTGTTGAATGCATCGGTGGCTTGGAGTTGGTGTGCAGTTGTTACCTTATTAATGATGTTATTTAGTTTGTTTCTTGTATGCATTTTTACTTTTTTTGTGTTTGTTTGTAGTCACTAGTTTCCAACAAAAATTGTTTGCACTCATTTCAGTCTAAGGCTCTAATCCAACTGCCCTACCCCGTTGGCACCTGGGTCTATGCTTGGTACTCCTCTACAGTAATCCATCAACGGAAGTAGTGTCTTACCAGACATATGGATATGGCTAGTTGACCTCTTGAGCTTCTGTGATATGGCTGGCTGAACACATCGGGTTCCACTGCTAAACCAATTGAGATAGGGGCTGGTGATGGTTGGAACGGGTGAGGTTGGGAAGCTCTGGGGCTTATGTGTGAAGTGAGCCTTTCTCACATTTATCATGGTCAGCTGGTGCGCTGAATGAACCTGAGCGGCCGCCCCTACCTGCTCTCTACTGCAGCTTAAAGATGATGGAACGCCAAAAGCCACAGGGGCTGTCTCAGTGAACACTGCAGGATGATATAGATTACTGGAGAAAGTGTACAGAGGAATACATGAAGGAACGTATTTCAGACTAACACACTTTAAACTGTTTTACCTGTCTGCTGAAGCTTGCTGGCTTTTGCCTCTCTTCTAAAAATCAGTTAAAGAACAGATTTTCCAAGCATTATGGTAGTGTGACGACTGATGAGTATTTAAAAACCTTTCTGCCTCTCTGTGTGTCTCCTCTGCGGTGGATCAATAACTCTTTTACACTGTCTATAACTGAAATGCAGGGAGCCTTAGGTGATTTAGTTGGCTTTAATTTCCTTGTTTGTTATGAATACAAATATAAGCTCAAGGACATCAAATCTCCATTCATTTATAAATGAACACAGACACATGCACATATTCTTATCATTATTAACTGAGATATATTGTACTTCAGTTACATTATACAGTATACAACATTTCACTTCTGTATCCACACAGAAAGGACAGCAGGGCTGCAACTGATGGTTATTTTGATTATCAATCGTCTGATTATCTCATTTCAACATCTTTTGGTCTATAAAATTTAAGAAACAAGAATCATTACAGCTTCCACAAAGCAAATTACCAAACACTCCAAAACTTATTACAGAAAACAAACTACTGACACCAGTTATCAATTCAGCTTTAAAGTGCATGCATAATATCTGATAGCGTATACTCTTTATACATTAAATTAAATAAATTATATATTAAATTAAATTAATTAAATTAAATTGAATTAAATATAATATGCTCAATAAGCGCATGATTATGCAGCTCGCAAATTCAAAGCATTCTGCCTTGTGTGCAAATCTGCTGGCTCCAATTTAATAAAGGCAAAAAGCGTCTAACCATTTCCCACCTCTCCCCCTACTTTAGTGAGGCACCTGCACATTTCACCCTCAGAGAAAGGCAAAATTGCAAGGGAAAGAGGGGAAAGTGGCAGCAGCATGGTAAAATGAGGAGGAAAGAGCAAGGGGAGAGCAGGACCTTGTTAAAAGCCCCTCTGTGACAGCCAAGGAATGGCTGCAGCTCAGAGTCATTAAATGCTGGAGAGAAAAAAACATGTACGGACAATAAGAGAGGGTTTCAGCGGTGTGTGCTGCAAAACAAGCACAGGAGTACACGTTTGGAAATGGAAGATCAAGTAGTAGTTCACTACTCATCTACTGACAATCATTACTTCACCATAATCTTTTAAAAACATTTTATTTATTTAATAGCCGACAGAGTCAAGAAACATAGGCAAAGAGGGGGGCGGTTCCCCAGCCAAGAACTGAAATGTACATTTATGTGGCACGTGTCTTATCCATTTATCCACTTGAAGCATACCTTCTTTACTTTCTTTATTACTGTACACTACCTTTCAAAACTGTTTGGGGATCACTTAGAAATTTGTTTTCCATGAGCTGTGCTAACATATTGGCAAAAGAGTTTTCTAATGACCAATTGAAATGAATAATCTTGCATGAGTAAACATGTCATTAGAACACATGACTAATGTCTGCTGATGATGCGTCTCTGTATGTCTGTTTAGATAAATAATTAATCATCTTGAATTAGTAAACACAACATGACATAACACATAACACATGACTAATGTCTACTGATAAAAAAAGCAGATGAATAAAGCACACATACAAACTTTGGTATAATATTTTGACTAATTTTCTGTTTATATATCTGCTTTTTAAGATTTCAGTCCTGGTCACACGTGTGGTTACAGAGTTCAGTTTAACAGCTACTACAGCTACTTTACATTGTCAAAAATACAACAAATGCAACTAATTAAATCTGATATTGCTTTATTAAAAAATTGTAGAACAACTGTGATCTGACTTCATGCTGCACACTTAAGTTTAAGTTTTTATTTCACAGCAGGGCACACTAAAAGGACTTTATTACCATGCTGAGGAGTTGGAAGTGTGCAGCCTGTCACCTGCAGCTCACTGTAGCTGGTCCTTTTTCTGCAATTACTCTACTGAAAAAATACAAAATCATGTGATGAAGAAAAAAACATAAACTGTCTTTGTTGGTGCTAATGTTGTTGTTTCCTGCAGGTGCTTCACAATAAAATGCACTGTGGCTTTAATGTAAATCAGCAGCAGTAGGAAATGTTCCGTTTGCATTTGCAGCATCTTCATATAGCTCAGATACAGTTGTACAGACTGAACAATAACATTTTAATAAATTAGATAAAACTTGGCCCTGCGATGGATTGGCGACCTGTCCAGGGTGTACCCCGCCTCTCGCCCGATGACAGCTGGGATAGGCTCCAGCACCCCCCGTGACCCTTATGAGGACAAGCGGTTAAGAAAATGGATGGATGGATAGAAAGATAAAACTCGAGAAACGTGACACATACATGTTTTGCTGTGATTTCCTGTGTCAGTAGGTAATCTGATTATAATAAACCTGACTCTTGCCAGAGTCTGAATCTGAATAACGTGTTTACCGTTTCCTCATTCAACTTTAGTTTCATAAACCTCTGTGACCTTCTGGGGTGGCCAGTCCCCGTAATGCAGAACCACTGAGTTAAACAAGTGCGACCATCACAAGACATAAAAAAACAATATGGATAGTGTGTGTATATATTACACATTTAAGAGTACATGCTTGTGCAAAAATACTATTTAACTACAATGACGGAAACACAAAGACAGTTACTTGTGACATTCTCTCGCTCCACAAACAGCAAACTCACTAGAGTGTTTGACCTCTGTAATATCAAAAATATTTTTACTTCATTGAGCCTTCAATGATTCAATCCTTGTCAAATTTTCAGTCACGGATACGGGCAAATAGCACAAATGAATAATTCAACAGCTGAAGCAGCCTATCAAAGAAACTTACTCCTCTGGTGTTTGGATGCCATCTCAGACAGTGGTTTAAATCCAACAGTCGCCACACGCTTAATGAATAAGAGTGTAGATAAAATAGATCAACTGCCTTTACATTTGGAAATAAGCTTTCTGATCCTTTAAATCTCCAGGCACAACTCAGGGTTCAAGGAAATGTCCAGTCTGATTTCAATGCAGGAGAGCAGCGCCAATACAATTCACAACACATCTCTCTGAGAGTTTCTCACACTTTTACATATTAAAAACACTCCCCAGACACCAAATATATTCCTCTGCTGAAAGGCTTTTCCTGTGGTGTCAATCAGAAGGGAATTCAGTATTCATTTTCTATTTTGCATCACTTGATGATGAACTTCAAACCACATCTCAAATGTTAGTGTCGCATATTTACACATTCCTCCTTGAAATACTTTGCTAAGACAACAAATCTTCCTCCACAATGTTTGGATATTAGGGAAGATGATGAAAAATGGAAAAGATTTTATGTTAGTCGAACATTTTAGTGGCATGAATGACACGCTTCAAACAAGATGTACTTTGAATTGACTTGCAACTCAGGTTCACTATTTCTACTTTGCCAGACAATCTAGATGAAAACGTGACGTTATATCTCCGCTTCCGGCTTCCAAATGCTAAAAGCACTTCTTTTAACAAAAAGAAAGCTGCAAAAAGAAAATTCTTCTAATCCATGAACACTGTGACAAAGATGGAGTCGTCTTTGCAAGCTTTTTAACGTTTTAGAGCTATCCTACAGTATCAAGGATGGAAATCTAAAGCTGAGTCTCTATGGAACAAAATCACTTGAAGGATAGGAATCCTATTTGGCTTGGGTTCTCTTATGGCAGCCATGTTCCCTGGGCTGATGGATGAAGAGAGAAACTCATCTCATGACTAATTATTTATCTTCCCCCAAGAACTGTTGTGTCTATAGGGGTTGAAAATAACACACCCTCTGCTCTGACCAAGCAGTAAACAAACTAGAGTGATGGAGGTGACTGACTCTCCTCCGTCTCCTTCACATCACTGTTGAGAAAAGCTGCCATACATGCAGCCTGCAGACAAAAGGTGGCAGGTTATATTCCTCCCTTTCTAAGCTTTGTTCTGTTTGATTAAGAAGAGTATTATTTTATCATGACTTAACTTATTATGATGATGAAGTTTTTTTTTTGACAACAACAATTGTCACTTTTTCATCAAAAACAACATGTAGTTAATTTGTAAGAATTGTAAGTTGCTGTAATTGCTGCACCCATCCATGCCTTCCAGTAGCAATGTCTTTTTGCATTAACTACACTTCAGCAAAGGTGGGATAAAAACCAAGGTCCTTGTTTTATTCTATCGCACTAGAATAACTATCAGACAATGTGGTTTAGCCAAATTGAGTGGCTATTTAGTATAGTTAGTAAAAACATACCTAAAAAAAAACACGTGGTTTAGTTTTTAGTCCCTCATTCTGTATATGTTACAGTTCTTAGCTCTGACTATGGGCTGTAATGACCAGGCTTTATTGTAGATTTAAATTCAGTTTAACTGAAACTGAGCAGACACCAGCAGGAGGCGTTCAATTTTAACAGGGGAGGTCTGTGTCCTCTACCACTTTCAGCTCTCTAATCTCTCATTCATGTATTCAAGGTGAAAGGGGAGAAGAGCAGATACAAGTGAGAGCCCAATGGGTTGGAGAACAGGGATGAGGGGGGAAGAAAACACTGGAGGATGAAAGATGGAAGGAATGAGACAAAATAGGAGGAGACTCCCTGACTCCCTCTCATCCTTCACTGAACCTATCAGTGCTCCTGCAGAGTAGAAGAGAAGAAAGGCTCAGGCCCTGGAGCTTCACATAGACAGGGATCAAAGGGAACCTTCATCTGATCCAAATGTCGTTTAAATGTTTCATGGTAGCCAAGGCACTAAGGTGAGGCTTGAATAAAAGGTGGATCAATAGAGCTTTGATTAGTGGTGGCCTGTCATTTTCAGATTATTGGGGAACAGTATTTACACATACAGTCATTAAAAATTCTAAGCAAATACATAACTACAGCAGATTTTGTTGAATAATATTGAAATACTGAGACATGATGAAACCAAAACCAGGTGTAGAGGCTAACTTAGTTGTGTCAAGCACAATATTTTTATTTTTATTTTTAATTCATCAACCATCAGCCTGTTTACATACTCTCACACCTACATCCCTGCAAGGCATACTTTGTGGATCAACCCACATGCATCAAGGGAAATTCATCAATGCAATACATGAATGCTGCTAATGCACAGAAACCTACACAATTCTTTCAGCTGCGAGAAAGGCCTTCAAGGATTCAGGAAACCATTGTGTGCAAAGCCTTGTTTCCTCAGCTGAGAGAGCACAAGACAAGTGTGTTTACCGTTTATTATGCAGATGTCATCACTAAGCACTCTCATGTAATGCAAATGCTCACATATGCATGCACACAAACTCACTGAGAATTTAGCATGTTGTGCTGTCTCAGAGCTTTCATTTCATTTGTGCATAAAGGGATTTGTGATGCACCACTGTTGTGCATAAATCAACAATCAAAGAATAACATGAATAATGCACCGCAAAATCACTACTTTTATAACTGTATTCAAATATTTGACATCAAGGCTGGGCACATGTCTTCAATAAAGCTATAATGGATTTACAAGAGTAGAGTCACTGTAATGCGATTCACTAGTGACTGGAGCCTGTAATGGGTTAACTTGTTCCACTCACATAAGGAAATGGGAGGAGACCTGCACTCTGGCCTCACTGCTGAAAGTGAAACTAAAACGGGGAGAAGAGTTGCATGGTTTTCTTCCTTTTACTCATCTGAAAGTTTTAGCAAACCTTCATACACCAGGTAAAATTACATTTTGTCAAGTTTGAGTTCTGTCCTATATGTAGACTGTGGCATTTTGTCATTTTAAATGATAGTAAAAGTAGAATGACTTCATGCTAACTATTTCTCTAACTCCATGATAGCTAACTATTTCTCCTTATTTTCTAGCCATGGCATCTGCCAGAAGTCTGTTGCCTGAGGAGAATTTTCATTGTTCCATCTGTTTGAGTGTGTTCACAAAACCTGTGTCGATTCCCTGTGGGCACAACTTCTGCTATGACTGTATCACAGGCTACTGGGACACTAAAGATACCATATTCCAATGTCCACTGTGTCAAGAGAAGTTTTACAGCAGGCCGATGCTCCGGATTAACCTTGTTATTGCTGACATGGCTGAAAAGTTTAAGAAAACAGTTCAAGACAAATCTTCTAGTACTTCTGAACAAGCAGCAAATGGAAATGTGCTCTGTGATGTCTGTACAGGGGCAAAGCGTGAGGCCTTGAAGTCCTGTTTGGTGTGCATTGTATCTTACTGTGAAACACATCTAGAGCCTCATCTGAGAATTTCAGCCTTGAAGAAACACAAGCTGATCCACCCAGTTGAGAACCTGGAGAGCAGGATATGCAAGACACATGATGAGCCTTTGGAGCTGTTTTGCAAGGTGGATCAAATGTTTATATGTGAGTCCTGCAAAACCAGTGACCATAAAGCCCATAAGATAGTGACTCTAGAGGAGGAGGCTCAAATGAGGAAAACTCAGCTGGCAGTGGAGAAACAAGACATGGATCAAATGATGCAGGATCGTCAGCAGAAAATTCAAGAGACTCAAAACTCAGTGGAGGCTAGCAGAAATAATGCAGCAAGGGCACTATCATACAGCATGCATGTGATGACTGCTCTGGTGGACTACATTAAAAAATGCCAAGCTGAGCTGGCTGAGGTAATTGAGACAAAACAGAAAAAAAATGAAACAGTGGCAGAAGGCTTCATTAAAGAACTGGAGGGAGAAATTATGCAAATAAAGCAGAAAAGCTTGCAGCTTAATCAGGTCTCACTTTCCAATGACCCCTTCATATTTCTTGAGAATTACCTTTCTCTTACCATCACTGCGCCTCAGGTTAACGTCTGGTCTGACGTGACTCTGAACAGTGACCAGTTTACATTTCAGGGAGCTCTGGCCAAGCTGGAGACTTTAGTTACCAGGGAAATAAGTATGCTGTGTGATCCCAACTTGAAAGAAAAGCAGAGGTACGCTGTCGATGTAACTCTGGATCCTGACACAGCAAACCCTTGTCTCACCGTTTCTGAGGATGGGAAACAGGTCTCACATGGTGACAAAAGAAGGAATCTCCCCAACAAACCAGAGAGGTTTGATCATGTCCCTAATGTCTTGGCAAAGGAAGGTTTTTCCTTAGGAAAATTTTACTTTGAGGTCCAGGTTAAAGACAAAACACAGTGGGATATAGGAGTTGCAAACCAGTCCATCAACAGGAAGGGGGATATACGGCTGAGCCCCATGAATGGATACTGGACTATCTGGCTGAGGAAGGAACATGAGCTTACAGCCAATGCAGGGCCTGCCGTTGACCTCCATGTAAGAGAGATACCTCAAAAGGTCGGGGTGTTTGTTGATTATGATGAGGGAGAGGTTTCCTTCTACGATGTGGATACCAGGGCTAAAATCTTCTCCTTCACTGGATATAACTTCACAGAGAAGCTCTTTCCATTCTTCAGCCCCTGTTCTAATAATGGCGGCAAAAATGCACCCCCCTTGATCATTACTCCTGTCAAATATGACAGCTGAGCTTTTATTTTGTTTTCTGGATTTGGGATTGAGAAAGAGACAAAGAGAGAGAGAGAGATCACAAGAGTAGAATGCTGAAATGTTTTTATCGGTGAAACTCCAGTATGTCTGTATTCTGGTTGTCCCATCCATCAGTGTCAGTGCTGTGTGTCAATATGTGTCGCCTGTCACACACACAGCGGTAGATTTCCAACAGAGTCTCCATGCAGCCATCAGACATTCACCATATGCACACATACACACACACACACACCTCTGTGGGGCATTGATGTTGTTCATCTCCCTGGGTTACAAAAAGAAATCTTTATGAGCTGGTCATTAATTTTAATACTTTAAAGCTGCTCCTGTTTGCCAACATGGTCACAGAAATACCAGAGCTGCTGTAGATCAAATATTTTTTACAGATACTGTATTTTACAGCATTTGTTTGTGCTGCTTGGAGCGCTACATGCTATATCAGGACTGTTTACTTGTGACATGATGGATGGACTTTCTTATTATTCAGTTCTCCTAATGTGGCTTTGGGAAGCAATTATTTCTCCACAATTAAGTGTTATTCAGTTAAAACTTTAGCTGTTGAATGGATGAGTCAAAATACTGGCGCATGGCTGTCTCATAATGTCCTCCAATTCAAGCCTAAACCTGCTTGATTAGTATGTTTTTTATTAAGCACAGTCAAGTAAAGGCTGTTTATTTTTCTGATTCGGATTCTTCTTTAGAGTTAGAGCTAGTTTATTAAACATGTGACATTAATGAGCTGAAGAAGTTTAGGAGACATGGCTGCTGGAGCCCCGTCAGAGTGGCCTCTCTGAAGACAGCGTCACTAGGTGGATGAAGACCTTGTATGGGACTTCATCATTATATCTATGATCATATATTTAATTCAGTCAAGACAGCCTTACAATTTAAAAAAATTAAACTTAACAGAGAAAAATGCTAAAATTGAAGAAAACTGAACAATATGTCAGATAACTGCAATGTTATTGGATTATATCAGTGCCAAACAAGTTGATTAGGTGATCTACCACACTTCTTACAATCAATTCATGGTTTAAATCATTCAGAAAAGAAAGACTACACTTCTCAAATTTAAGGATCTGCTGCTGATCTCTGTTATGTATTATTATGAACCAATTACTAAATGACTTTGACTAAAACTAAGTGAAGAAAAAGTTAATAAAGGTGATTTAGGAAGTTTTAAACAGTATTTTTTCCATTTCTGGGCACACACGTAATAATCACTCCCAGACATCTAAAACAGTCAGTCAGCAATGAAAGTCACTGAACACTGAATTACTTCAATAGGCAATTAAAGAGCATCTGTCACTTTGCAGAAAATAAACACAAATCTCTTGACAGCCTCAGATTCACACAACATACATTTTGGTTTTTGCAAATTTGTAGCCACCACTTACAAAATGATCCACTACACGTGTCCCCCAGTGCAATTTGAAAAAACAAAAATAATGTTAATTCTACCTTTTGCAAACGGGAATGGGATATAAATGATTTGGCATGGATAATTGTATGCCATGTCTCAAGAGATAACAGCTTATCAGCTAAATGGGAATTGGGATATGCAGGTGCTAAATAAATTGGAAGCTTGGGTTAATGTCATGAAAGCATGGCTTTATTATGCTTCTATAGAAAAGAGAGGCTAAAATTTCAGTTTATTTATATAGTGCAAAAAGGCACTTCACATTGTAAGGTACAGACAGAATGATATGGAATCAGTCATCAGTAATAAACTGCAGGAAACAGGTTAGCACATATTATTATAGATGAAAACTGGGTTCTGTGCGCATTTTCTAGCAATATGCAGCTGAATCAGATGCTTTTTAAAACAAGGACAGTAAACTTCCAAGAGAAAAGGGGACTAGAGCACAGTGATTTATTTACAGTTTCAATAGTGCAAAGACACCAGATTTTTACTCTAAGGTAGTGATATCAACATGTTGGTTTGTTTGAAATACTACTGACGAGAACTCAATGACTGTTTTCTCTTTTTCCATTGGAAGATATTATTTGGGGAATTTTCATTATGTCAACAGAAACAAGACATGAGAGAAATTCACCGTCTTGCTCAAGAGCTGTTCATTAAGGCAGACTGCTCGTGGCTATTCAGATTTTTTTTTAATGTATAAAGGAAAACTAACATGCAAAAATATATGTGCCAGTCTTACTTTTGTAAAAAACAAAAAAGTGTTAACAGCTAAGAATGAAAAATAAAAACACCCATATAACACTACTTATTTAATACACTGGTTCAACTCTGTGTTTTATTACTCTATTTTCTAGTATAAGATTATCAAAACACAATGGTGTCACTAATGGTGTGTAATGCTGTTATCTACTTTATATTTACTATAATATTTGGTAAGGTAGTTTAACCTGCAACAATAAATATAAATCAACAAGACTAACTCTACAGGAGTAAAGAGGTTTAGTGGAATAGAAGTATAAAGTAACATAAAAGTGTAATTCTCAAAAATGTTTTATATTTAACCACAGCACTTCTACCACCGACCATGATCATAACCATTTGATCCTTTGTATTTGCTACCTGATTTTGTCATCTCTGCCATTTACATGTCCCTTGTTAACATTTAATTATTTTAATAACACTGGATTGTCCACAAAGCTATAAAAACAGCAGTCAACTGCATTTTTTGAAGTGTATGCAAAAAATTAAGGTCATCTTTCCTTGCAGTCCTTTCATATTGTGATTCTGACAAAGGTTAATGTGCCTCACAGTCCATTGTAACTGCATTTCTGTTTTCTTTTTAGGTTTTTTATTCTTCATGCTTGACTGAAAATAGAGTTTGTTCCTCAAAAGGTCTCAAAATGATCTGTTTAGGTATAAATATCGAAGCTGTACTTCATTTGAAATGTGCTCCAGTTTACTATTGTCATGGAGACAGGCTCATTATAAAGTGAGCCTGACACTGTTCAACAAAGAGAGTTTTATCAGCCAAAGGTTTTTGTCTCAGACACTTTAAAAGAAAAAACATGAAGTGTGCACTGTACTGCCGCTGTTGCAATACAGGTAATCAGGTGTTGATTTGTGAAGCTAACCAAGAACGCATCATATGTAACAGCTATTGATTCAGTCAGTGAGTGATGTCGTTCTTCTCCAGCACACCAGCAGCTGGAGTGGCTGCTCACTCTGCTCGCTTGCTTTTGTAAATCAACAACAAGCTCAGAGAGGAGACCACCCTGCACTGCTGCAAAATGCTGATGTCAATAGAAAAAGTATAATTCAAGCAGCTTTTACTGGCTCCTGAGGTAGTCTTTGCTATGCATTGTTTGAAAAGAAACAGTGAAATAGTGAAAAAAAAAAAGGGGAGTATGTAACTTTACATGGGGTCTGCATAAAACTACAAAAACATTATTATAATGTGTGACTCACCAACTAAAAGAACAAAGCTTTCTATTAAAATGTACATCATGCTTTCATGAAAAACTTTCCAGTAATTAAACACTGTAGTATTCATTAATAACTTTGGCAATATTATACATTATTTATAGTATAACAACAGGTGTTGCATGGTTAGGATATACACCTATACACCTCTGGTGCCAAGAGGATTAACCCAAATGACTAAATAAGTTTTCACTTCTTACCCAGGTCATTGAGTTATTCTCAGTGCTTTTTCTAGTATGTAAATCAACTATTCAGTGAAATATCTCAACATATAGATGGACTGATACTCATTTATGGTTCCCCAATGATTTATTTAAGACTTTTGGTCATCCCCTGACATTTCCTATACACAGTACACTAGCCTGGGTTACACTGCATTAA
Source organism: Sandelia bainsii (assembly GCA_032362345.1). NCBI lineage: Eukaryota > Metazoa > Chordata > Actinopteri > Anabantiformes > Anabantidae > Sandelia > Sandelia bainsii. The sequence continues at coordinate 17,086,871 of JAUMHL010000002.1, read as the reverse complement.
TGATATACTTGACATTATGTGAAAACACAAATAAATCATGTGGTGTGTGTATGTGGATGTCAGAGTTTCAACCTTCTGTCCTACAGAATGTGTTTCTAATGAAGTGCCAAATGTAATGAGATGAATCTATCTGTTATGGTCCCTTAACGAGACTAAATCCACATGGCTGTTAATGAGTCCGTGCTCCATCAGTTGTCTTCAGAGAGCTGCAGGACCTGACGACCTCGGCCCAGACAGAATCAGACCCTCTAAGTCAGTAAATCCACAGCTCCAGCTGTTGTAGATATCCAGAATTTAGCTTCCAGTCCTTTAGGGAGTGACTTCAAGTTAGCAAGTAGAAACAACTAATTAACGATGGAGTCATAGCCAGCACAGGGAAACACTAATCATCTGTAATCATTGATCTGCCATTACTGGGCTATGCACATTAGGCTGATGGAACAGTGCTCGGTAGAATTCAGTTGCTACTGGACTATTTTTATATTTCTAGCTACAGCTACACATGTACACATACTGTGCCACAACATGTGGCCAATGTAACATTATAGGCCTGAAAGGCTTACTCGAGAAACTGCAGTTATTAAAAAAAGTATTCAATTCATGTGTTTCATCAAAGCTTTGTTTGGATTTTTCTGTTGAGGTATTACACAGAAAACAAGTCCATGTAGATTTATCAATGTCCCAAAGCATGCTGATGCTGGGTATTGACCTTGCAACTTGAACATGGAGGAAAGGGAAAAGAAAAAAGGAGAGTATAGCAGAGTCCAGTTATACAAACACCAGAAAGTACATGTACATGTACATGTAGACTATTTATGAGGAGTTTCAATTTAAAAGTGATGGCGTTGCATTACTAACAGTAAAAAAGGGATGCATCAACACTACATCCAGCTATGGCAAGGCAACCACAAAGCTAAAATGTTTGCTGCATTCAAGGACTGGTACCTAAAGGAGTCATTCTAGTTTAACCCTCCTGTTGTCTTCGGGTCATTTTTGACCCGAAACTGTGTTTAACAGCAGAGAAAACACCTTAAATGTTG
>JAUMHL010000002.1:17037413-17051025 GCA_032362345.1 Sandelia bainsii | reverse complement strand
TTATGAAATCTGCTTTTCTTTCACAAACATGGTCATTTCTATGTGTGTCCAAACTTTTGACTGGTAGTGTATATCTTCAACAAATAACATGTATAAAATTCTTAATAAATTTGACTGGCATTTTTATTTTGGTATAATCTTTGAATTAATATGGTGCAATAACTGGTCATTTAAATTGCTATATACTAGAGCCATATTGAACTATACTTTGACAATGTACATATCTGCAATAACTGTTCCATATTTCATACAGATGCAGAACCTACAGTACAGGTGTGTTTAATTTGTCTTTATACAACAAAACAAAAACACGTTTGTGTCTGCTCAACCCATTAAAATGCAGTAATGGATTGGAAGATAAGGATCGATTCCAGGGCACACCATAAATGCTTTTAGTTGCTCTCAAGCACCATCGCTAAATGATAAATGGATCATACTAGCAAAGAAATTTACTTTTGGCAATATGTGGAATTTGATCACTAAAGGCCTAGGAGCCAAAGAAACTGATAGGGAAGACCATCTGTTCAATTCTACAGTTTCTGTATCAACTGACAATTCAACTGACTATTCATTTCCTTTAATGACAAATATTGTCAAATCTTTGTACGCTTCTCTAAAACAATATTTTCAAATTAACTATTCACTTAAAATATTTCTATATTTTATATCTTATGTATTTCCTTTTCATTTAAATGTGGTAACAAGAAAACAATCATGAGAATGTTCAATAATTATTGTGCTGTATAAAAACTAGTCTTAATGCGATATAGTGTTTTTCTTACCACGTTTAGGCCCACAGAGCTTTTTTGCATGCCATCATACATTGTTTGTGATCGCCAGCCTTCTCCAGAGCTTTGTTATTGTCTACAAGGAGCTTCTGACTGATGCCACAGCCCCACACGCCTGGTAACCATGGTGATGGCTTGCCCATGCCCACATCCTCATTAAGAAAGTACAGGACAAGGAGCAAGTTGGGTAAACAAGTGGAATCCATTCCATTAATGGCTGTGGGCTCCCCTGCCACACCACCATTAATTATCTGGTCTTACAGAGAGATTAGATGAGAGAAAACAACAAGCCATGTGTCAGGCCCTACTGCCTGGAGGTCTGCTGACTTTTTAATTAGACAGACATTCCTCAGGAAGCTGAAACATGACCATACATGACATATTCATTCATTTACTGTTTTTAATTGTTATTGTTCTTTAAACATGTCCAAACTCTACTGCAGTAAAATTGCCCCATTTAAAATACCTGAGGTTAACCTTTCTTAGAGAGATGTTCAGTACATCAAAGTATTCTATACACATGCAAAGCCAACACTAAAGTGGGATCCCCCATAAAATCTGGCCACCATGGACCCAGCAGTCAGAGCTGGGGAGGGTAAAATAATCATACAAGCTTTGAGCCAGCTTCAGGACTCAGCCTCAAAAACCCACCCTCTACCAAAAAAGAGGCCTGGTAGCTGCTGTCCAACCAATCAGCCGGATCCGTCTGCGGCAAGCACTGGGCCTGCTAGCTGCAATCCTATTCACAAGCCAACTCAGTCTGCAACAACCTCCAGACGAGCTAAGTGTTTTCTGCCCCCCAGCCTACATCCCCTCCAGCTGGTCCCAGTCCTGCTCGCGGTCATTCAGCTGTCCAGCCTGTAAGTCCTGCAGCTAGCTCTGGGCCTGCTAGCCACCGTCCTGTTTGCAGCTAGCTACTAATGTGCTAGATGCCACCTTGCCTCCCAGTCTTGCCCCTGTAGATGTGGTCCGTCAGGCACTTTGTCTGCTTCTGACCGTGACTCTGAGGTCCCAGTCACCCTGAGCCCACAGGAAGCCAGAGGGATTTGGGCTCGAGCTTAAAACCTAGGCTGCTGAAAACCTGTGACCTCCTAGTTGTCATCTAGTCACCCAGCCAGTCAGAACCTCAGTCACAGTCCCCTGTCAAACCTGTCCCTCTGACCTCCACCACCTCACCTGCCTCCCCAGAGTCCAACCGCAACCCATCTACCAACCAGCCCAGTGACTCTGAGGACCCTCAGCAATGTCTGTTCCGAGGTACGTGCCTCGTCGACAGAGATAGGAGTATGGGGAGACTAGATCCCTTAACCTGCAGTGCTACCTCACCCTCGCCAGCTCCAGTTTCCGCTGCTGCTCCAGCTCCAGTTTCTGCTGCTTTGCTAATTACTGAAACTATACAAAGAGCTGGTTTTCAAATCGTAATTTTAATATATAAATAATTGCAAATAATTACAAATATAATATATAAATATAATAATGTAATATATTTAAAATTTTGTGACCTTAATTAATAGGTCACATTTATGTTCTTCTCTCAAGAAAAAACAAATTGGTCTTAAAAGATATTCTATGAGACCCCACAGGAGGAACTCTCTAGACAGTGTACACAAGTGTACGTGAATAGGGTTATCAAGGCCTTTAAGGCACACCGTCACAGTATTAAGGCACAGTAGGCATGCTTTTCTATTGATATGATAGTGTGTCATCACTTTGAGGCAGTGAAAAGATCTTCAAAGTCAACTCAGGCAATACATCTGCAACACAGTGCATTGCATCAATTTCTGTCAGAAATTCTATTAAATGATTTTGGCACTTGTGATAAGCTAGGGTAAATGACCTTTATTATTGATACCTACAGTCAATGAAAGCGACATGCTGTTTTGTTAGGAACCCTATTTTACAGCCTAAGTGGGCAAATGACCTGGAAACAAGTAAAACAGTTATTAAGTCAGTGATGTAGTAAATCACTGAGGTTCTGCTGGTCTCTAAACACTGCTGCTCTGAAGCAGTCCTCCTTATCATGTACTGGTTCACTAGCTTCTACCCTTGGGGGCTTTGGCACTCTCTGGTTTAATTTTTAATGCAACATTTATCTACAGATCAGGTTTATTCTGTACTTCTTTCTGCAATTAAGGTTAAAGTGGCTCACATCCTCTTAAAATGCTGATGCTATTAGTCAAGAAGTTTTACCTCATGAATCCCATTTTCTAACTTCTGAATAGTTGCCTGCTATATTAACGTTTAACATTACAAATCCCATCCTTATCATGAAAGCCATAAAAACTAATACACATAAGCCCATCTTGAAAAAAGCTCCTTGAATCATATGATATATCTATAATTTGATCTTACAACAAATGACTGAAACATGCAACTAACTTTAAAGAATTAGTTCAGCCTATTTCTGGGAGCTAAATAACAAGATTGATATTCTTTGTCTTGACAGCAGATTGTAAGCATGGAAGATTGGAAACATAGTGGGAACAACTAGCCTCCATAAGTCTGTACTCCTTCTCTGCTAAATAGTTAATTTTCCAAAATGATTAACTATTCCTTTAAGCATCCATTCAGCAAGAAAACAAAACAAAACACAAGATCTCCGACACTGCCAGCTATTGGCCAGATTGCAACAACACTGCATCCTTTACTCCACTTCTTCTTTCCTTCCTTTATTTAGGAGGCTAAAACATGGAGAGACTGTATTCAGGGGTCCACCACATTTAACTTATGAAAACAGGAAAACACAAACACTTAATCCTACTGTACTAGAAATGATTGATGTGAAGGTGCCAAAACCAACATGCTTCCCAATACAGTAAGAGTATAAAGTACACACAGGCATATGGCAAGGTGAAGGTCATCACTGGAGTGTGTGTGCGTGTGTGTGTACACACTATGCTAATTGAATGTAAGGAGCTATGTGAATACTGATCTACCTCAGGGAATAACAGATGTGTGGCTTCAATCCAAAGCTGCAATATTAAGTTGAGAGTGACAATGTACGTGAGTGGACATTCATGATCTCCCTCTTCCCTCTGTCCCAGAGACAAATACACAGTAGTCAGCTCTTGGTTTCCACATACAGAAAATTATCATTTGCCACTGTATAAAATCTCTTAAACAAATTATATTTATGCCTATTTATCAGACAAAAATTAACATTGCATGCACACCACTGCACGTCTTTTGGGGGCCTATTTTTCTCACAACCACAGTATAGTGGTATCAGATTAATATCTTTATTGTACCTTGTACAGCATATGTGGGAACCCTAAAGAAACTCCCATGTAGCAGATGTCGTGCTGAGATAAGAGCAGAGTTTCACTAATGAAGGCTTTGATGTAAATGCAAGGGACAGTGTTATATGATCAAGCTGAAATGAAATGACGACAACATACTTATAATCTGTGGCTTTAAATATTTTATTAACTGAGCCAAAATGTGTCAGGGCCACAGTGAAGTTTGAGCTCATTTAATTACAGTATGTTTGCACTATATATTAAGTATATATCCAATGAATCATCTTCTTTGATTTAAATAACTGAATTACTGTTGGAAAAGACACATAACTAGATGTAAATGGGAGTTTTCAGCCTGTACTTAGTGTCGCTACAGTACCAAACTGATAAAGAGAAATTATGCTGATATTTCGATAGATAAGTATGGATGAGGACATTTAATAAGTTTGACTCTGATTATTGAGGCAAAATGCTTCCCTCTGGAGAATGTAGGTTGATGTCGGTATCGTGTTGAATTTGTTTCAGCTTTGACAGTCCATCTAGTCAGGCAATCCTGTGCACACCTACAGTGGCATCACCTCCTCCATATCTGCCAATGGCAACAGTAGATATAATTCATGAACCCATCAGTAACAAAACTCCACCACTCACATTCTGTTTTGTCTTTAATAAATCAGCTCGGCGACACCCACGTATTCCTGTGCCCTTCAGAAATGGGTTTTATCATTCAGCTGTTGACCAAATCTGGCACGCCCCAAACAGTGATGGCAACAGCAGGGGAGGTTACACACATACTGTTGATTTATTGGCATGATATACCGGACATAGCAAAACAAAATATGCTCCACAGGACATAAGCCATTTATCTTGGAATTGTCACAAACCAATCTTCACCACAAGGACAAGCACAAATTGAAAAAGGGAAAACACAATAGCAACTTTACCAAGTAAGCAAAGCTGTGCCCTCAAGGCCTCACCACATTTGAGCACACAGAAATGCTGAACTGAAACAGCTGAACATATACCTTTCCTTCTTCCCCAGCTGAAGGAATGATCACACGACTGGCACACTGAAGCACCAAAGGCGTAATGTCCCCAGAAACAACTATTCCACTGTCATCTAATACTTTATTTAGATGTTTACAGACTTTATTAGGCCAAATGGATGGCATGATTTATGGGCTTGGATGCCTGTTTTGCTGGGAGGAGAGCCACAATGTGCTGGTGTGGCGCTCTTTTTCAGTCCAGAGTGCAGACAAACACGCTCAAGCCAACTCGTCAGGAGAAAAGGAACAGATTTCATCCAGCATATGGAATCTCAATAGGGGCCTGATAAAGCAGACCTCTAGTACTGCCTCTAGTGTACCTACAGAAAACAATTAATCCTCATTCTTCCCCATCCTGGTGGCTCTTGTTTGGACCAGTATCAGCAGCCATGAGAGAGAGAAGGAAAAGGGAGAAGATCTGAAAAGCTGCAACGAGACTAATTCTCACATCACATTAAGGCATCTTCTTCTCCTGTGACCCAGGAGAAGCAGTACCAGTATTACTCTGGCAGTGCGAAAAGACCGCTCACTCCGCCATAATAAAGAGCACAAGACAGAGATGGAGTGAGACACAGGTCATCTCATACTATGCCAGGCCACCTGTCCATTCATTTCAGATGACCTTAGGTTTTGGTACAACAGCTCTGTGATTGACATTCCTCTGGACCTGGTCTTCCATCTTCCCAGCTCAGTTCTTCTCAGTGGACAGAGTTTGTTGTTGCAGCACAATGAGAATAGGGGTAAATGACTCATAAAGTCCTGTGACAAATTTGTGATTTCATTTCAACAAATGATTCAATTAATTATGTTTCAAATGCTATTTGACACAAGAGGGTTTGGAAAACCTCATCAGATATTACTTAACCTGCTTCTCATTTTAGACAACAAGTCAAAGGTTTAATTGCCTTCAAAAGCTTGTATCATTCCAGTTAATGATGCAGGGCGTAGTTCTTTGGGGATGAGTGGTATCACAGTGACTCATTACTCATGAGTGATTGAGTGAAAGCTCCACAAAAAGTTAAGAAATTAATGCTGAAGCTCCCCTGGTGCGCTTTCCTGTGCTAGTTCTTTGCTGCCTACAAACTGCCTCTGACAAACTGTCCACCAGTCCGTGAAATATTACCCGTAACCCCAATGCCACGATAAACCTGATGCTGTCAGCTGATTTGTGAATCCAATTACCTTCCTCTCTGTAATGGTTGTGTTCAGTGCAATAATGTAAGTCACCTGCTGCTGGCGTGCGTCAGCTAGAATTCAGCTTGCACAAAGCAACATGCAGGACACAGGACAGATAATCTGAACATTAATAACTGAAAGTCCTTATAAGCAGTATAAGAAGTAGCTCTTGAGGACATTACAAACATTGGACCTGCTTTGGTAGCAGAGGTGGAAATGTCCATCAACAACACATCCCTGGGCCAGCGGTACCTGCCTTTCATCGTTGTTGGAAACTCGAGGGAGTTGCTCAGCACACACCGCTGTGCGAGACAGAGATTTAAGAACCCCGGTGACGCGACAGGGCAAAGTTGATAAAAGCTCAACAAGCTGACAGCAGAGTCTCAGTTTCCTTATTAGTTATTACGTTCGTTTAACATGTTATGTAACATGAGTTACTGAGACAGTAAAAAGAAGAGCATAAAAACAAATCACCTGTTCGTGTATCTGCAGTCAGATTTTCTGCAGGTGGTGGAAACAGCTGTCGAGCTATAGCATATAAATAAACATGGTCAATACACCCTCTGAACTACAGCTTTGCAAGAGACCAGCAATTTGTCATTGGTAGTGTGCCTGCACTGCCCAATGGATTGGCATGAAAATAGTTACATACATTCATTGTTACCAAAGGACAAACCCTAGTAACTATGGTAATCCTCTCACTTTTGCTGTAGTACTAGTACCTGGTCATATTTTCAGTTATCCTGTGAAACATTGTCTGCTCAAAGGAAAGAACAAATTTTGAACACACATTTTCAGTCCCCAATGGATGAAGCCTATTGACTTCAGAGATCCTCTGAATGTTCAAAGCTGGCATTTGTGGTTTTAAGTTGAATGTCTCAACAACTATTGATTGGATTACCTTGCCAAACTTTGGTTGACAATTCTGTTTCTGAAATCACTGAAACTGAAATCACTCAGGTAACACTCATCAGAATCATTCAATTCAATTCAATTCAGTTTTATTTATATAGCGCCAAATCACAACAAAAGTCATCTTGAGGCACTTTACATTGTAAGGTTTAAGACCTTACAGAATAATCATCAGATCAGAATTTAAACTGGTCCAAACCCTTTATTTATGACCACATATATACAAAACTATCCACATCACCATCAGCTATACATCAGCTGTTATTTGTGTTTAGTGCTAATTAACAAATATTAAACTGCTAACAGACTAAATTACCTTCACATCAGCATGTTTGTATTGTGACTGTGTGCCAGCCTCACAGAACCACTCACAAGGCTGTAGATTCTTTTTAAATGTAGAGACCAATTGTTCTTTATAATTAAACTCATTTTTCAAAGGAATGTGGTAATTAATTCATAATAAATTGAAAAACAAAGCACCAACATCAAGAGGTCATTAAACACATCACACGTTTGGGCATTCATGGCCCAAACATTGCAGTGCAGGAAAGAACGGTGTGCAGGGCGTTTGGCGTGTGATATTATGCTAAAGTCAGTAACACAGAAAACGGTGGGATGAGCATTTGCTGACAGGACTGTGAGAGTACAAACTAGAAGTACACAACAGTTGGCATCAGTTGACATCTGGGAGAAAGACAGGCTGCTGACACACAGATTATCTCCACCAGAGCTGCAGCACAGTGGGACCTGTCCAATGCAGCTGTGATATTCCTTGGGGAGCAAGGACACCAAGGTTTGCTTGGAGAGGGTTTCACAGATACTGTGAAAATTAAGGAGCAAGCCGTATTCCTGTATTTTAATCACTTAGCACACACTGTCATACTAAAAGACACCATCAAAAAGACTGGTCATAGCATTGCAGGAATGTAGCAATAATGACTCCTATCCAATGGGCAGCTGCCACCTGCAGGAGGCCACGGCTAGGCTCTTAATTTTCAATGTGGTGAAATAAAAGAAAAAGAGTGAATGAGAGAGGGGAGGTGGGACAAAAGGAGGGAAAGGACAGATTCCTACTGTGTATGTGTCATTGTTCGTTAGCTTCCCTCCTGCCTCTGGCTAATGAATTATTTTTAGCTCTATTTCAGTCAGTTATAATTCATCTAATTAAACTCTGGACCAATGCAAAGAGCAATGTTCAGTATTTTTTTCATAGTTTGTCTTATTTGTAGCAGCACCAAATGGGTAACTTGACATCAGGGTTCTCATGTTTTCTCCATCTTACTTTCTGCTGTACTAATAAGATCTTGCCAAAAGTCCAAGAGCCCTGAGAACCCCAAGATCTGGATAGTTTCTCCACATACAGTAACATTGCAATTTTATTTTATCACAACATTTTTATTTCCCCAGGCTCAGAAAATAATCAGAGGGGGATCTGAACTGTTTGAGACCTGCAGCCTAAAGAGGGTCTCAGATTGGACTGACCCAAGTGGAGGTCTCCTCAGCTCACAGACGAGGCCAAATCAATGAGACGTGCAGTGAAATGCAGACAGCAAGCCTCACTGGGAAAGTGTTTGGATGCCACAGGCAGAGGAGGGATGTGAATGTAGAAGAGAAATCACATGGCGAGAGGGCTGCAAGGACTCACATAAGCATGAGAGGTGAATAAATGAGCCCTGACAGGAACTGTAGGAGCTGATGTCTTTCACTGGATTTTTGTTGCTTTCATCTTTACTGTATGTTATGAATTCCTTTGGTATATGATTTAAAAATGGTATTGTGTTGGAATGACAGCATTGCACTGCAGGTCAGACACCAGGAAGAAGTTCAAATCACCTGTAGGACACATTTTATTCTGCACTGCGTCAAAGTCAATTTGAAGTATTATCAGTGATTGTCATCTCTTATCACCTCCACTAGCCTGCATGAGTGCCAGAGATTTGAGGGGAATAGACTGCAGAATGTGTTCCAAATACAACTTGGAAGCTTTAGTTTTTCTGTGTACTCTGTGAGACTCTTGATAAGACATAGTCTAAGAGAAAAATGACCATAAATAGAGATACAAGTGAGCAAATACACCCATTACAAATAAACCCAAGTAAGCATCTAATCCTGAAAAACGCCTCATTTTGTGAGTATTTACCAAGAGAAATGTCTAAGGAAGTAACAGAAAGCAAAAATAACCATTTGGACAAGAGACATACTGTCATGAAAGAGAAGGCCAGAGTTAGCAAGGACAAACATACTGCTGACTTTAAGGTGCATTTCACTGCTCAGAGAGACAGAGCAATACATTAACAACTCGAATGAAAGCTGTTTTGCTTCCCTCTTGAAATGTTACACCAGTGATGAATCATTTCCGTGCAAATGCTGACCACAATCCATTCCACAAGAAGATTTAAAAAACAGCAACCAAACATTTTTTGGTCAGTCAGATGTGCTGAACGCACAAAAATCCACAGAGTTATCCAAACAGCAGGAGTCCGACTCTGGCCAAACTCAGTGTGGTAAACACTCAGATACAGGGCGTCTTTTGAGCTCACACACTGAGTCCTTCATCACTGCTCTAAATGATGTATTAGGTAGAGCTTCTTATGTGTTTATGAATGGGTCTAAACAGTGGTAGTCTGTCTGAGCAGGCAGGGCAAAAATTCCTATATTTAATTTCCTGAAAGCAACTCCTCTTTGGTAAATGGAAAATTACTAAGCTGTCATGAGGTTTTTCTATTTTTCAGTATTTCTAAAATAAATCAAGCTCCCAATCTGAAGTAGCTCCAACTCCACAAACAACCCTTCCATGGTGATATGATTTCCAGAGGACAACCAAAAATCTGCTCTCATTCAGTGAACTGTAAACGGATGTTCTTCATTCAGTGCCAGACTGCCCCTAAGGACAAGAATCACTCTGCATCCAGTGAGCTTTAGCCACACAATTCATATGTTTTGGCGCAGACATCTTTGGCATCCTTTTCTTCACCATTATGGTTTGTTTGTCGGTCTTCAAGCTATATTTGTGTCATGCAACTGTTCCTTTCCCTATTCATCCTTAAGCTGCCATCAATGCCCCTCAAGGCACCCTGTGTCTATTATGTTGGAGACATGGATGCTTTTCAGACATGCTATCTCAGTGGAAGCTGCTTTAAACAGGGCCAAACCACTGAACCACAACGTCAGTGTTCCAACATTGTTTCAAGAGGAAAGATGTCCAATATAGTAAATCTTACAGACAACAGGATGCATACTAGTACAAGATATAAATATATATATATCACCAGTAAATCATGTCAACTCTAGTCTAGTCTCCCACATATTAATAGCACCTCCCTTATACCTGCAATTTTGGTACAATATTGAATAATAATATTATTTCTTGTCATAAGAGGACCTACCAGTTGCCTTTGCGGTAAGGGCTTAGCATCAGCTGTCTGTGAACTTCAAGTCTGGTGCACTGCATTCCTGGACTGAGTGTAGGTCATCCATTTTGTGAAGCATTCAGGGACATTTTAGAGTAGCAGTGCTTTCACTGGTTTTATTATCTTCAGAGGTTATGGGGGGGGGAGTAGGTATGTAGGTATGTATTAAGCTAAACACCAACACAATACTTCCCTGACCTTAAGCAAGTGCAGTGAACAGTTCAACATAACTGTTACACATAATTACAAAGTTTACTCAGTGGATATTTTAAAGCAAGATCAGATATTTTGCTGTAAAGCAGATATACTGTCTGTGAATATATCTTGAAAAGTTTCATGAGCAATATAAAGATAGAAAACTGCATTTTATATCCATGCACTCCCTGTTTATTTCACTGCCCCAGACCACTGTAAAGCCTATAGTAAAACTCAATGTTACAGATCTTTACAGAAAGTTGTACATATATTTATTCTGTTTTGAATGTCTGGTCATTGAGATTACACACTATCAAACATGCAGGAGTTGCAATGTCTCCACATCACAAAGTTAATTGGACTGAATAGATTTTGAACATGAAGACCTGATATTTGGACAGTGCTTGTTTTTACTAGCATGGGTTTGTAATCACTGAGCTGCCGAAAGGTGTGCTGGGTTAAATAATTATGCACCAATAAAACAAGACTAGTACATAGGCCCGGAAAAGTTGTTGGACCATGTTATCTTACTTCAGAGTCAGCAATACCAGTGTTCATGCTGGCAAACAAGATATTGCAGTTTAGAAATGCAAAAGATGTGTTCAGGGTACATTAGAAATACTGTTACACATTATACAGTTTGGCCATCACAGACTACTAAGTTTTTTATGCCTCCATGCTGCTGCCAGCCATGGCCGGAGGCATTATGTTTTTGGATTGGCAAAAGCATCCACTTTGACTCAAGGATTAACTGATTTGATTTTAGTGGTAATAGGTAAAAGGTCAAAGTCACCGTGAACCACATCTTTCACTTTTACATCAAGGTGGTCATGCCATAGTCATCAATTATGTAAATCTGATTAGTTTGCAAGTTCTATGCATTGTAGTCTCCATCCACTATGCAACAGCAGTGATGCAGGCACATTCTGATTTACTGTCCTTCATCCCAACAGTAATCCATCAAAGCTTGTGTTGTGCTATTTCCAATTGTTTATCCTGGCAGTGCTGGAAGGAGAAAAATGCCAGAATTGCAGCAAAATCTCAGCATCACCTTGTCTCTTGAGAGAGGCCACTGTGCAGTGAGGCAATAGTCACAGTAATACTGCTTACAGTGTTGCTGTTCCACTGTGACCACAACAATGCAGAGAAACTGGGAGAGTAGGAAGGTCCAGCATTTCACTTCAGGTTTTCATATTTTTTAAAACAGCAGAGTCAATAGGAGGCCTGGTGTTTTGTTATGTTCACAGTTCAGATGGAATCTATCAGTCCATCTCTGGCTTAGACTGTCCCTCCTGCCTCACAGAGCCTTATACTGACAGGCCGACTTAAAACCGGATATTGATGTAGCAGACTGAGAGCTTCTTTCTGAAGATGATATGTGAGAACAAAAGTTTAAAAAAAAAGAACTGCTGAGGTATAACCAAAGAGATGCTCCCGCGTGAACAGTTTTAATCCAGGTTCTTCTTCTACTGTGGTCTTTTCATTTTTCTGTTCCCACCTTTCCCGCAGCACCTTATGATCATTTGCCTTCTTTTTTATCCAACTGTCTTATGTTCTAATCATAAAATATATGCTCAGAAATTGGTGCATTATCCTGATTGTACTGAGCATTGCATTGATCACAGCCTTTAGTGAAAGTATTTTGTAAATATAGTGATTTATATGAAGTGTTATCCTCTTCTATAATCATTGTTCTGATATCATCTTCTCTCACTGTTTTCAATAGGATCGCTTCAAATTGTGATTGTTTGCATACACAAAATTCCTGGAAGGGCAGTTCTTCCATATATTGCTTTTCCACACACACTCTGTAACTGAACTGATACCAGATTCACTAAAATTGACTTATCTGCAGAATTAGATAAGTCACTGTGTAATACTGATTGTTCAGCTTTGCAAACCTCCAAAAGGTCACAAAGCTGAACAATCAAACTGTCCCAAATGGAGTTGCTGGTAAACACAGACAACTGAACATTAGTGGCAGGCTAAAACTAAAGCCTTTACCTAATAAAAGCTAGTCAACAGCATTACTTGTGCAACAATGAGACAATCTGAAGTTGTTACCCAAACTCTGCCGTAGTTCCTGCAACTGGTGCTACAGAGTTCTTAGTTCCAATTTTAAACTCCCTTGCATGGTACTTTATCTCTGAAGTGATAAGGAACAAACAGCTCCATCAATCAGGTGGTGGCGCCCCAGCGAGTGCCAGAGGTGATCCAAAACACCACACGGCTGCCAAGTTTCTGCTGGTTCTGCTGACACTCACAATGCTGTACCATGCAATCTTTCACACTGCTCTGCAAATAAACTGATTCTGTGCCGGTTTATCCCACTTATCTACTGAATGTCTCACCTGGAAGTTACAGTAAGGCAAGCCCAAAAGAAATGCAACACAGATGCAAAAGGAAATTAAAACACACACATCAGAGTAAAATAAAGCTACAACACCATTCATTCCTTGGAATATTAAACAAGACTGGAGGCTTGATTGTCAGAAATTGGTTTTACAGAAATGCATTTAACTGTCAATTGTATTACAAATCGCACAGGGCAATGACATGCTCATGATTCAACATTTCAAAATAAACAAAAAGAAAATTATCTCATATTTCACATGTATAATTTGTTCACTTCACGATACAGTCCGATATCGTGTTCATGTTAGACCATTTCTTGTCTCCATATCCACGTTTTGGCTCATACCTTGATATATATCGTTAAACAGAGGAGGTGGCCTTAGGCATAATCTATCACCCACTTACAATGCAGTCCTTTCAACTGTACCCAGGTCGTTCACACCCTGGCTCAAGTGGTCACAGTGACATACATGAAAGCCAGGGGGAAGGAC
>JAUMHL010000002.1:17008126-17029706 GCA_032362345.1 Sandelia bainsii | reverse complement strand
GCAGGTTGGTAGGACCAGCGGCTGCAAAGTGAAATCACACAACTCCGAGGTCGAGGACACCTGCAGAAAGGTACAGATCGAAATGACAATAACAGATTGATGGGGCATTTGTTAAAATACACAGCATTAATATAAATGTATATTAAATTATAAAGATGTAATTTTCTGATTCTGACTATCTCTAGGTCATCAGAGAAGGCTTTGCTGGCCCTGACGGCCCGCCACTGCCTGTATAGATAGACAGATCTGTAGTTAGAAAGAAACTAGACATTACGTGACTTTGTAATCAAATTGCAAGAAACCAGTGATATGGGTGAAGTGGATGAACCTCAGATAGGTGGATTTCCAGCTTTGTCTATGAGTGATATCAGCTGCACAATTGTGTTAGTGAACTGCAGAAAATAAAAATACTGTATATGAACATGTGGCATTGTTCATGACAACTGGGCAAAGTGTGAGAACTGTGGGATGCATAGAAAGCTATAAACTGTTCATATATTATTTATTTTTGTCAAATTGGCATTTTTTTATACTGTTTCATTCCAGTCAGCTTTCTGTATATTTAAAAATAGTGCTTTGCTATTTCACTATTAATTTCTTAACAATAGTGCCTATTTAACTATTACAAATTCTTATTCAGATCTCCAAAACAGCACTACTCTGTGAATTTCTAACACTTCTGAGAGCAGAACAACAGCAAGACACCATATTTTTATTTAACAGTTAACATCCACTGTGACAGTGGCCTCATCTTCCACAGAAGTCAGAGACTGACTTGGGGAAACTTTCCTCCTGCAAATAAACTGTGCTTCACTGTGTGACTGGCTCTTTGCCTAATATCACTGAGTCATTTTCTACACTGGTAAACAGTACTCCAACCACCTGAGCAACACATGTTTATTAAATGTGTGAATCCCTCCCAAAGTCTGTGCCTCATTTTATGTACTCCATGTTTGCTTGTTCCATTCTGCACCATCAGTTTTGCCATGGGAAAAGCTTTTGCAGATATTTCACGTCACTAAATATTGAAAATTATTAGTCACATCTGTGTGTTTAGACTGGAGCCACGGAGTCCCACATGTATCTGTCAGGAATTGTGCTTTTAGGATCCAGAAATCCAAGTCAGACAATCTGGCAAACAGAGGGTGTGAGAGGTGCTGCTTCTATAGGGGGAGGCACAGGTGAAATCAATCAGACTGATTATTGTAAAGTGATTGGGAATGAGGGAAATATGAGACAGGAAGTGGTAATGGAATTTCAAAATAAAGGAGAAGGAGCTCAAGAGCCTGTCTAGACAGCAGTTTACTTCATGTGAAGGCCCAGACTTCAAAAAGCCCACACAATATCAAGAAAGGTCTTAATATTTTGTTTGATTAGTACAAGTTTTCTCCCATCAAACATGTTTAGGCAGGGGTGTTCTGTGCATTTTTGCAGGCAGTAAAGTGGTTGTGTTGGTTGATATTGTACCTGCCAAATTGCACACCATTTACAAATACCACAGGGTGAGTGAAATAATTTGAAAGCTTTTCAAAATGTAAAGGTAGATAAATGCTTTGGCAACAAATGACCTGCTATTTTTATTTTTGCCCTGTCTGAAATTGTTTTTTGTTCCAAGGTGATATTCCGCATTTACCACTTGACACCAGTGTCTCCTTGAAAAATGATTCTGAATTACTGCCCCTTCACCCTAGAACTAAAAAAAAGGTCAGAGATAAACACAATGTCAGACACATCCTAAAGTGGAAAAGAATTAGGCACACAGTGCATCCATTATGCCCAGCGATGTGTTCTCATCACTGATTTTCAAACAACATTGATGTAATTACAGAAATAATTGAGGTATCGACTGTGCATAGAGCACTAATGTTGATTTCTCAATCTGCACAGACATTTTCAGAATATGGAAATTACATGTTTACAGCCCGTCTCTGCAGCAGTAATTTTATGTCACAAAAACATCATATATGAATTGCATTAAAGTAGAAACATGATGTTTGAATACATTAAACATCAACTAGGACTTTAACTGAGTTTATTATGGAAATAGTAAGTTCTTCTTATCATCTGCTTTGGGACAATGGAGCTTGAAATAGAGTTTGCATTTTAGTGTGCTATACACTGTTGATCAAGGGGAAATAAAAAGAGAAAATTAGGTATTATAACTTGTTTGATATTTCACATCTATAAAATTATAATGTTGGCTCTGAATCTCTTTGGGTTTTAAAATCACTAAGCAAAAATGCTTGAAATTAGCAAGAGGTCACAGTAGCTATACATATACAGCAGATGGTACAGGCCTTTGAAAGAAATCTACACACGGCTAATTGACTTTATTTTCCAATTACACCACAAGCTGATTATGTATGTAATCACAAATGCTGCTGATTACTTATAGCTAATTGTTCATCCAAGAAAGACAGTCAGTGTTGATTCAGTAAATTATACATTATGTATTTAACATCCGTGTGTGCTGGAAGTGCTAAAATCTGTACTTAAAAGTGACAAAACCACACTCTAAAAATACTACATTACAAGTAAATGTCCTGCACTGGAAATGTATAAGTATGTTAAGTATTACTAGGTCCTAAAGGCACATTTAGTTCCCTGCTATAAGTAATGCAGTTCTTCAAAACAACACTGCAGTTTCTGATTTGAAGTGGGAGGAGATGAGTTAGATAACATATTGAGATAAAAATCTGCGTTTAGCAACATTTTAAACCAAAATGTGATAAAAGCTTATGTTTTTTTCCTTATGTTTCAAGCTCAGTTGAATAAAATTAATTCAACCACATTCTCATATTTCCAATAAAGTGGATTATCTAAATGCTGGAGTTTTAAAACCTCATTAAACACCATCTTCTGAACTTTTTCATAATATATGTGGTTACTTTCCACCACTGCCAGTGTTATTGCAAGCATGGAAGGTACTGTGGAGTGTTCAAATGCAGTGAAACGTGTGTGCTGTGATGTAAGTGAGAGCTCAATTAAGTCTGCACTGTGCAAAAGTCTTGAATGAGCCAAATTTAAACACCGGTATTGATTTGACATTGATGTCACTGAGCATGGCCAGGTGGGATTTGGTTGGGTTGACAGGAATGCATAGTTGAATGCAAACGCTAAGTAGATCAGAGCTACGCTTTTTCAGTATGATGTTTTGAAGCCTAAGACACAATCTATTTTTGTACAGAATAAGCAGGAAAAGAGATTTGAAATCCCCCACCGGGTGAGCAAGATGTGCTTCATGCATTGGCCTTTCGTAGTTGTGCAGAAATGTACAGCCAAACAGGGCTCTCTTTGATTGTTCATGTTTCCTATAAAGAAAGCCAGTCATAAATAATCTTAATGGTTTCCAGACCAAATTCAATTACCTTTGTCACCCAATAGAAATAAATAAAAGCCAGTGTGTGCTCCTATTCTATTTGCATGTCCCTGGGGGATGATTTTTTGCGTTTCCTCAATTTTCAGACAATGGTCTTCTCTCCGTGGTTTGCTTAGTAAGAGAATTCATTTAATCAAATGGTAATTTGACATAATACCTAACAGATGCAGAAGATATTCTGTGGCTTTTACAGATAGCACTTTGCATTAACAACACAACCGTACTCAGCAGCAAAGTAAACTGGGTGACTTAAAAGTGGGGGTGTAATGAATCTAATTCCTGCCAGAACATTTTCACTTCCTTCAGAAATTATACAAAATCTGCACCATCACAGAAAACCTCGCAGTAGCCATTTGTCCAGTCAAAGAGGCATGAATCTGACCCAGCTCATTCCAGTCTTAGGCAAAGATTTACAGATCAGCTAATTATTCCTGAAAGTCACATTTAAACTTTAATTTAGAGAGCATGGATTATTAAAGGTATCTTACTGTGTTACACAAAGCAACCC
The DNA here is from genome assembly GCA_032362345.1 of Sandelia bainsii. Taxonomy (NCBI): domain Eukaryota; kingdom Metazoa; phylum Chordata; class Actinopteri; order Anabantiformes; family Anabantidae; genus Sandelia; species Sandelia bainsii. Next base: position 17,025,819 of record JAUMHL010000002.1, on the reverse strand, counting down.
ACTGATATCTCACCATATCTAGACTGAAGAATTATGTTTTTATAAAACCCTCCTGGTGTGTTTCCCCCCCCCCCCCCCCCCATTGTTACAACCATATAATCATGAAAGCTAACCTGATTTGAAAAGTGGAAATATATAATAAAACAGTTGAAGATCTTGGATGCGTAGTTATTCTCTCTGAATGCTGTGCAGATCAAATAAAGCCACTTGTTATATTTTCATGCATAGTGTGAGCTTTAAATCACAGTTGGGTTCCACTCTTTGTCTGGGTCTTCACATCCTCCTCACATCCTTCTGTAATCAGAAAATACACTCAGGGTTTGTCTTCCATTGTACGTAGATTCAGTAGTACTGCATGTAGTCATAAATGTGTGATGCCCCACATAGCGCTAAGTGCCTTGCAAAGTAAACAGTGTAGAGTAACGTAGTGTTATGCTCTGTCTAATCTATAAAGTTTTCAAGAATCTAAAGGTAATAAAAAAGTATCTTTTAAAGGAGCAGTTCATGGAAAAAGTCAGAACTTTAAAAAGACAGTGTGACATTAATGAGATTCTCTCTCATACCTGTTAAATGCAAAGCTACAACCAGGACTTAGCTTAGCTTAGTATAAAAACTGGAAGCAATTGGAAACCACTCACCAATCTAAAGGTATTACTTTATAATATCTACCAGTATCTGTCCGGGCTCACAAATTAACCTGTTATATGTTGTTTGCGTTTGTGAAAAGTGTAAATGGGAAAACTTGGAATTTTATTCAAAGGCACAAGTAAAATTGTGTCTAGCTTGCATCATAATAAGTGAATAGGCACATACCCCAAACTGCTGGTGTATTCCTTTAAATAACTACAGTTGTATTTGTGCCTTTAACTTTGAAATCAATCAACTGTGGATTTGTAGCTCAGCCAGCAATGACAATTTCACATTTGAAGGTTGATGATGTCATTAACTCCACTGGCCTCAGTTGAGTAAAATACAGGGAGCAGATGGTTGTGAGCACCACACACTTTTTTTTTTACGCCACTCACTGTCTCTTCTATCTCTTTGTGCTATCTGTCCCCCATGCAAAATAATCATTAATTCTTATTATTTCTCATCATCTGTTCTATGACTCCGCTCTGTACCTTCTCGTCATTGCTGATTAGCCAGTGATCATTCGGATTGGGAAGGTTGAGGTGATTCTCCAGCCCATCAGAACCACACCTCATTAAATGAAATCCACATCGTCCCAGTGAACAGATTGGCATTTACCAGTTTGAATGATGTGAAGTAATGGGGGGAAGTGAAATAAGTGATAGTAAGAAAGAGAAAGTGTGGATGAGGTGATTTATGTTCCAGGAACCTTGTGTTGAGGTCACTTCTTTTCTCAGAGAGAAAAAAGAGTGGCATTTTATTGGTGGTAGCATTCTGTAAATTGGATTAAATTGGCACAGAGGCCAGTCTGTCCCTGGAGGGTTCCTCCCAGCATGAATATTGATGCAAGGGTTTCAAGCAGATAATAGCATTTCTTACCCTCTCTTTGTCGTTGAATTCCTGTCAGCAGCACAGGCCTCAAATCATCAGTGTGGAGACCACATGAACATAAAATATATATCACCAATATAGTGATTAGGGCAAGTTAAATTGCTTGTTTTCAGTCAAAATTCCTGTTCAAATGCCACAAGGATCCTATTCCATGGCAATACAGGTCTATGACAGTGAGTGGGCACTCTAATGCGTTTTGGCAGCTGTGTTGTGCAGCTAGCTAGTCATGATATCTGGCACCTAACGTGCCATCTGTGCAGATAAGCATCATATACATTGGCCCTTAGACAACACTAACACAAGTCTGAAAGATACGGTGCTGGATGTGGGTGAGTAAAAACTAAACGCTGTGTCTGCAAAAGAGATCAGGATGTGTGGGATATTTGTGTTTGAACAGTAATTTTGGTTCATTGCAACTTGGGGTTTCGCTTTTGCTTATTTGGCAGAAGCATTAAACTCAACGAGGTGACACAGCTAAAATAGAGTCATGAACAATAAGAAGATCATACAGATGATAAATAAAAACCCAGGATTAGTCACACTTATTTGGAGGCGAAAACAATGATTAATAACTGACTTGTCCATTATTAACATTCATCACACTGACAGACAGCTGCAACTTTGAGCTTTGACTGCATTTTTAATTGTGGACTGAATATATGGATCATTCAGTTTTCATATCTGGTATCAAAGTGTCCTCTGACCTGAATGCTCATATGCTGTGGGTCCCTCATATGACACAAAGCTATTTGGTTAAGTTTAGACACACAGACAAATGGTTAGGGTTAGTAAAAAGTTGAGTTTGTGTTAAAATAAATATCTTCTTAAACTGGCTATATTATGCTTCATTTAGGGTTTATATTTTATCCTGATGCTTCACTGACACAAGATTCTATCAAGTTAAAGTTAAAAAAGAGCAAATCCACTTAATAATGTGTCTTTATGCAACAGCTTCTCTAGCCTGCTCAAATGACTCATTTGAGCTCTTCTATACCCCACTCTGTTCTTATTGACCAGCTTGTGGAAGAGGGGTGGGCCAGGAAGTGCATAATATGACCCTGTTAACTTTACAGGATGCTGTGACATTGTTGGTTGCAATAACATGTTGGCAAAAACATCAAATTATTATAACAACTGTATTTTTACAGGAGGACAGTCTCTTTTGTGCACACAGATTGCCTGGACAATGATGGACAATATTAATGACATTTTGAGTGTGCTCACATTTGTTTTTAATCTCCAAATAAAGTGCTGTTCTGGCTAATCTGTTGATTTGTTTACAACCTGTCTGAATGTAGAGCTGCTTATAATCAAAGTTACATTTTGGGAAAAAAAGCACCTTTAGTTATTTTAGAGTTTAACACTCTGACACAGCATGCTCAGCTAGTTAGCTTAGTGTGATGTGTGATGTGATTTAAGCATATTTCATTGAAATTAACAATTCAGTATATAACTATAACCATCAACTTAATTAGCTTATTTAACATCACACCATTTCTTTGCTTATGGCTCACCATGCTCCTTCTGTAGTAATTATGCATGAGACATACTTCAGGTTCATTACCATCACTTTGCTCCTCCTGCAACATTTAAGTGCCAGTCACAACTGATAGAGGAAACCACTGAGGCATCCAAATATGGCCAATTCGGCAACCCTCTGCCCTGCCCTCCACCTCTCACTCTCACCAATTAAGAGGGTGTGGTTAGCAGCCCTGAACTTGACACTTCCTGTCTCTCTGCTTTAATTATGTCTGAGTCCCTGAAGGCCACAGAGAGGACAGGGTCCAATTAGTCGACACAGACAGAGGGCGGTGGGTGACGTCATGCACACACATGCCAGAATCCATCAGAAAGCACCAAAAGGGCAGATCAGCTGCTGAAGTAGTGAATGAAAAACATCATCTGAAAAAGGGTGAGGATTAGGGGGATGGGGGTGAAGGTTAGAAGGGATCAGAGCTGATGAAAAAGAGATGACAGATATGAGGCTAAATGTAGCTAAAATAAATAAAGATACTCATCATCCGTTAGTATGCGCTTTAATCACTCTCAAGGAACATCTCATCTGATTCTTCCTTTATCTGCCCCTGTTTTTATCACCACTTCATGTTTGATCTTTATTGCAAACCCTTCTCTCGTTAACATTACATCTCGTAAGTCTCATCCCCTCTACTTCTCTCTGCCTTTTATGTCTCTATCTATCTTTCTCTCTCAAACAATCTCACTTAATCTATGCTGTGCCTACGCATGTGAGCCTGTTATTGTCCTGTACCATGTTATATGTTTTGCAGCCATTTCAGTGACATATTACTAACAGCCTGTAATTTTCCACTCACTTTTGCAAGCCTGTAGTAATGGAGCAATAAAATAAATTTTTGATTTGTGGACTGTTGCCCTTCAAACAAAAGAATAGATTGTATGTATTTGCATTGCTATCCTTTATCAAAATACCAAAAGTTCTTCTCACTTGTGTGTGATTTGAGACACTGCATTTGCATTTTGTGTTTATTTATCTGGGGCTACATGCTGGTGCGCTTTGATAAGCTCACATCAGCTGCTTGTTTTAGATTGCAGCACAGCAGATAGTCCAGATGTGTGCAAACACAAGCAAATCCTCCAAGATACTAAAGCAGTACAAAAGAATGGGTGAGATATGGGAGCTGCAGGGGTTAATGTTGATCAGAGTGAGCTCTTCTCAGATCTCCACACAATGACACTGTTATCAGGTTTGAAGCAGAAATTTTACCTGCAAAATCCTCTTTGTGCTGTAAATCTGGACAATCCACTTGTCATTGGAGAACTCCCCTCTGTTGGAGATGGACCTTTACTTCCAAAGTGGCAAACATGAACACAGAAACACATATACTGTACAGTATATACAACCACACATTTTTCTTGTATCTCCCCAGTTCTCTTTTAATTCAATCTACAGAATATATGAACTCCAGGACTCCAATTTATCTAAGCTTCCACCAGTTCAAGGACACTGAGACAACTGGCTGATAAGGGTCACAGTTTTGTCTTTACCACAGACAAAATAGAAATTATTTTTCATGTATTTCACCTGCTGCATTACAAAGTAGAACCTTCTTTCTTAGTGTTGTACAGACTCGTCCAGTCAGAGGCAGCTCCAAGGCTTGGGTGGGACACTGTGACTTTATTATTAGTACAGTTCAAGCTGGAAAATGACCTGGAGGAAACACACTCGTGAAAACATACCAGACTGGAATGAGAATACATTGAGCAAAAATAGTACTGATGGTCTTGTGATGAGGAGAATTACTGGATTTCAACAGCTATTATAATCTATATCATTAATTTGTTGATAGAATATCCTAGCACACAAGAAAGATCCACAAAACTCTCTTCACTATCTTCATAACAGAAATCATATTTCTGTTTGAAAGTTACTCAGCCAGACGGTTTCTTCCTCCATGAGTGAAAGCTGTCTCTTCAGGTTCAACAGCCAAATCTGAGTGCTTTGTTGTTCTCAGTGAAATGAAGGAGTTTAGTGTGCAGAGCAATGTTGCCCATCAATCATGTGGCCTCACAATCAGAAAACAATTAAATGTGAATGATGAATAGCAACTTTTCGGCTTGTTTTCTGTCTGGGAGCATTCCAGCTTGGGTTTTTGATTCTTAATGAAGATATATGTGAATTAAATTTGAAAACGTATTGGGAGCTTTTTGGAGTGCTAAAGTATCCCTCCCCTTTTAGGTATGCTAGCAGTGTGGCATTAGGAATGGGAATGTCAGTCGTGTGGCTGTTTGTTTGTACCCACCTACCGTCCAGACTGAAATCTCAATAATTATTGAATGGATTATCATGACATTTTGTTTAGAGGTTCATCACTGATTGTGTCTGATCCTAATGACTTGTGTGACTTTTTCCCCAGTGGTTCCTCTGACCACCAACGGATTCATACCTTCTCAGAGTAAATCACAGCAACTTTTACGACTGTCCTAATAGCATCAATCAAAACTAATGCCATTACATCAGCCTCGAGGGTGTTTAATGCCACTAAGCTATTGGTAGAATTTGCTAATTAGCAGTTAACTAAACTAAGAAGACGAGCATGATAAAGATTATACCTGGATGTTAGCGTTATTATTATTGGAGAAGGTAGAAGATGGGATTTGCCTGACACAATTTACTCTTGTTTTAATTTACTTCATTGTTGTCCTTTTTGATCATTGATCTTTAGAACACAAACAAATTAAATGTCTGAAAATAATAAACTGCTCACTTCTGCTGAGCACATCTGTTCAATTTATCCACCACCTCAACTGTTCCTTCTGTCTTTCATGCTGCAGCCTCAGAATCCTGCCCATCAAATTTGTTGCATACCAGAAGCCCAGGAAGAAAGCTAATGGTTTAGGACCATTGATCAATAACCTTTTTATCTCAAATTAGGACAGGCCTAGGTTCAACCCTAACACAGAGCCAAAGATGTTCATTAGATGTAGCTTACTTGTCACAGTGAATAATGGTCAACAGAACAGGAACACAAGCAGTGTTGTTAAAGTCCTGACTCCAAACAAGTGTCCTTTGTGTGAGAAGGTGGTCGTCAGTACAAGCTGTGAGATTGACAGTGACTTGTTTTTATGGCTAAACAACTCATGAGAAAACGTCAAAGCATTTCACTCGTGTGGCTATTAGCACTGAGGGTAGTTCTGAGAAATATTGCACAACAGCCAATTTTATTTAATGAGAGGAAACTGCAAAAATAAGATCATCATGGGAGAACAAAGGGCTTTAAAGCTTTTTTTTTCGCAGTTAAGGACCCATGAGCTTTTAATTATAATAGAAAAAATGTAAACGACTTCTCTCGATAGCAATAAACATTTACAGCGTAACTGATTGTAGCTTCACAATTCATTCCTTTGTGTATTATAAATATGAAAACTTGAATTCTTGTTTGATGTTTAGTGGAAATCCTTGGACCTATGACTCCAACTGGACCACCAGCCCTTGAAATTATTGTTCTTTTTATGCGTACTAAAAGAATTAGTCATAGATTACAGCTGGGGGATTTCATTATGTTCTACATGCACTCTAACGTGGTCTTCACTGTATTCTATGTTGTTTTTTAAAAAAATCATCCAAATTTTGCCAGCCTTTAGCAGAGGTGCTAAATGTGCTCTTGTAGAATGACAGAAACTGAGATTTGAACCCTTTTGAACATTGGGTGATTCTGCTAAAACCAACTAAAAATTAATCAAGAATAGTCTTTCACAAGCAAATCCATCTATCCATCATCACCCAAATGGGACATCACCCAAATAAAAATAACTCCTACACTGTACACAAACAAGGATGTTTGTATTAAAATCCTTCACATTCATGGTTCCATTTATCCATGTAATTTGTCATCAGTCACACTGATAACCATGAATGCATTTAAATCACATGAACTGGGCTATTATGAGATCTCAGAATCAACAAACGCAATCTGTATAAAAGCTACTGGATAACGCAGTCCACATTTGGACAGTGTAAACTGGTGCTTCATCAAAAATTAATATTACATTTATATCATTTGACAAAACAATCCCAACCACCTGCTAGCTTTCTCTTAAGCTTTCAACTTGATTACATGCTTTTTTAAATTTACATCTGTTGGCAGGCTTAGCAACTGTTATGTTTTCGTCTTTAGCACTTTTACGATTTCCCATGTGTGACGTTGGAAAATTTAGCAAAACAATCCCAACTAAAGGTTCACTTAGTAGTTTTTCCTGTACTTTCTTTTTTTCTTTCTCTAGCGTTTTCTTTCAAAAAAAGCTAGTCGGTGGGGTTATTCTGACAAAGTACCATTTCGTAAGTGAAGAATGAGCTTGATATTTATGAGAGACAACAGTGGCCTTGTTATTGTATGCATATTTTAAGGCACAGCACTGCAGTATAGACATTTCACAAGCATGCTAGCACAGGGACAGCACTGACATTGCTCTGCTAAAAACCAGACACACAACGTGCTCTTTGAAAGTGCAGAGGTTTTGTTGCAAAAACATATTATCCTCGGACACACCTGTTCACAATATCTTCTATTATGTGGGAAAGGAGAAGAGAACAATACAATGCCATTTGGCAAAAACACACTATCAAAATATACAGTTGTGAAGTGGCAGATGTAAAAACATTTTCTAAAGGTAGTGCAGAGTGAAAGAACACAACACAAAAACATCAGCAGCATCCATTCATCACAGCCAAAATAACAATTTTCTTTGTGCATGTACCACTGAGATTTTCATTCCTTACATGCAAACATTCCTTTAAAGGACTCCAAACATGCCTGAAGTAACAAATGTGTAATGGTTGTTATTAATGTTATGCGATTTAGGAAAAGAAAATTCCAGCATGGGCATATGCTTCTGTAATCTGTCAATGCCAATAAAGTGCATGTTCAGATTTAAGCTTATACATGAAAGTAGGGCAATGTGTGAGAAGCCTGTAAAAGTCTTTCCAGTAGGATGTATTGCATTAAACATGCAAATTAACCATGGAAACAAGATAGACATTTCTTCTTTAAAATTTACAGATATTGCATTTACTCTGCTTTGAAAATGACACACTAGTTCCGCGCTGTAGAATATGCTGGCAAGTTCCACATAGTGTATTCTTAGTTCTCTGGTTTTAGGCTAAAAAGCTGAGTTGATTTTTGAGTTGTACAGGAACTGAAAGAATATGAGTGAGTCATACTAAAACATGCACTAAGGTTTAAAACATCTTTCCATTTATTATATGTTCTACCAGTTATAACATGCACAAAGCCAAAAGATGTGAGGAAAGTGTTGTGAAGACTGCATTTGTTTGTTGAATATTTACAGGAAACATTACGTGATTTGCTCTTTGCAATCAAACTGATGAATCACAAATGAGGCCTGAATGTTAAGTGCAGAGGACAGAAACCTGTTTGAAGCACTGATCAGAGGACCCCCCTCCATGATCACAAAATTACCAGAGAAAGTCAACATTCACACTGTGATGAAGGAGGGAAATACAACACCACAACACATCTGAGTTCATTCATCTTGCCTAGTTGCACAGCAGGGAAACAGCAGCCAAGCGAGGCGCAAAGCAGCCTACACTGCACCACCTCCCCAGCTTTGACTTAATCATACTAACTTTACCAGAACTAATCCATATGTCACAAGCACCTGACTTTCCTTTGCCATAGTTGTGCCTCAGTTCGCTTTCTTATCTGTGTGATGAAACACCTCATCCTTTTCACTGGCAAGCAAGAAGGAACTTGTTTACTTCCTACCGAGAGCAGAATATTGTAATGGGTAGTGGAAAAGCAAGTTTGGACAAAATGTAGATCTATGATCGTCTTCTCTCCTCACCAAAGTTTTTCTTATTAAAAGAAACAGTAGAATTAAACAGATTCACAGCTTTAACACGATGAACAGAACGGAAAGAACAGAGGCAGCCAACCCTGTCTCCTTAAAATTATGTTTGTAGTCAAGTAAACTGCAACCGCGATTACGTTTTTGCAGCAAACGTAACTGTCATGTTGTGGTGAAACATATTTTTTTTAATGAATGACGTGATACATTTATTAACGCAAAGTGAGTTGCAAGGATGATGGTTGGGATGGATGGCAGGTGTATACTGTGCAGGACTGACAAGTCACAGACCTGAGTTCGGGACCAAAGTCCTGCATGAGGTTGGGAAAATTGTGTTTTCCTTTAAATTTTAATGCAGATGTTGTGTGTGTAAAGTAACTGTTACATTTTTGTCTATTGATCCTGCCCACAGTCTTTCCTTGAATTTAACCCAGTGCTGTGATGCCTGAACCCCACCACAAAAAATGTGAATAAAGCTGGAGTCACATGTATTTTAACTGCAATTTTAGCAAAGATCGGATATTTTGGCGGACAAAAATACGTTGCCATTGATATGTTAAGTATCAACGTATTTGTGATTTGTCATTTACATTAATTGTGAACACATGATTATTATGTTAAAAGAAAACGTAATGCGGTCACACTTACGTTCCCCACAAAAAACGTAATCATGGTTGCAGTTCAGTTGCATACTAACGTAATTTTTAGGAGACTGGGTTGTGGCAGCTCATCAAAAAGATCAGCAACTGAGTGAAGAAAAATTAAAGTGGGAAAGTTTTGGCAAAACCTCTAAACTCCTTTAATGAAAAAAATATGTAAAAATATAAATATATGTATAAATTGCCATCTTAATTAAGTATCAGCAGCTGCTTGACACATGTTGCCGAGGACTGGACCTGCTACAAGCCATAACAGATGAGGGAAAATACATATTAAAGCAGAACTAAACCAAGTGTCACATAGTTGTGACAATTGCTGATGGTGATATTTTATAAAATAACTTTCCAATTAATGTTTTTACATTAGTTACATTTGCGCAGTAATTTGAATTTTTTTCCAAAGCAACTCACAAGCCAGACACCAGGAGAGAGCAATATTCTTCACTAGTGTCACAGAAGTATTCTCATTGTCAGGCACTGTCTCATCATTTCTCTCAACCTGATTAGTCTTTCACCCACCTTGGGTATCCAACAAGAGCGTCAAGAGATTTTCTACCTGCTTTTCTCAGATTTTAGATACAATGACAATGTCCTCTGCTGCTGTCTGCAGTTATAAATCAGGTGCAGCAGCTATTTGTATATTTGTAACTCTCCATTCTCTGTTCCATATTTTGCACCTGAAAACAGGCACACTTGAAAAATACATATAGCATGAGACCAAATTTTCCACAGTTTTCAACAGTCCAACTTATCTCTCAGCGTGCCTGCGTGAAAGCTAGGTGGGATTTCTACCAGGTAAACATTCCCTTTTATTGTGTTGTTAACCCAGTCAGATAGTGAATACGATTTATCAGTTGTGGGTTTCCATGGACTGGCGTGTTATGTCTAAGATCTGGATAGTGATAAACTCAGACATGGCCAGGCTTATAAGGTGAAGGTGATTTTTAATCTATCTTTGGAGAAAGGTTGTTTGTAAGAGCAGTTAGTCTTTTGTTTACAAATTCTCTTGTTCACTGAGGCTGGAATTCTTGTTGGTCTGCAGGGTGATGGCACAGATTTGTTTAGTTAATGAGTCCCCGCTGACACATTTAAGACATGACAGGCACTGTCATGCTTTCATTCGCTCAAGGAACCAACAACCCAGTGCCAGAAGCAGACGTCTGTTTGAAAGCTGGCAGAGGCTCCATGCTGCAAAGCAGATGCCCAGTCATTACAAATGGATCCCATCAAAAACAGGATAACAAAGGCTGAAATTGTTTGAGGAATAAAATCAGGGTTTGACAACAACTCAAGCGATACCTTTATTTAATGGGTAGAAGTCTCATTGTTTGCAACCAGAAAACCATTTCAGGGTGAAAACTGGCTCCTCTTTTAAATGCTAAAAAAATACAAAATGGAAGAAGGCACTCTCATTAGAAATGTGTAAAGTGTTGACTGAGTCTACAACAATAATTAATCCCTAGTTAAAACATATTTTAATCAAGGCTTTTTGGAGCATGACACACATCAAATACATCATTAAACATACTCATACACATACAAGTCTATAGTTGCAACCTATGAAAAAAGAAGAAATGTCAGGCCCATCTTTAACTAATTTAATTTACAAACAGTTCCATCATTTTCCATTCATTATGAACCTTTTTTTCATAATAAAGGACATTTTGCCCCAACCCTAATCCTAACCCTAACCAGCATTCATCGTGAGGCATATAAATTGGCCTTAAAGAAAATAGATTCATGTCATAATTTTTTATGACACAGTTTTCATAAGAATGTTTTACATAATAATTTAATTACCAATGACCAATCAAATGTGATCAATCCAAAGAATCAAATTACTTGAAATTACTTGTCTTGATATTCTGTGCAGATGTTGAAGAAAACATCACGGCTGACAGTCTCTCCACTGAGGGTATCCTTGACTACAGCTCCCCTGAAGTCAGACGTGGAAAGGAGCTTCCCTCCTGTTATTGATGAGCATTCTGGGAGCCATGCACCTTGCCTGACAACATATAGCCACTTGTTCTCTTTGCATCCATTTCCAGTTAGTCAGATGGAGAAATCATTCTGAGCCTTTTCTCATTTTCACACGTGCACATAAACATACATCACACAGCGTCGTGGACGGGATGCAGTTTGGCAGCACCTGCCAGAATTTCCGTCACAAAAAGAAGAGGAAATAAATAGATGTCACCAACTTAAGAAGAAAAGGAAACTGGTGAAAAAGTTTAAATCATTCCTGACAACAGTGCTGAAGTAATGAAGGAGAAAGAGAAGGAAGCAAAAAGAAGGGAAATAGAAAATGAAGCAGAGCTTGACAGCTTTAGTTTAAGTGTCTGTGGTGCAGAGTTGCATCTTGAATTCTCAGAAACAATAAAATGAAACGTCTTTATCTTTTGTGTTCACCTCAGGTGCATTATTTGCAGTAAAGGAAGACCTTCCTGAGAAAGTTCTCCTCACATTGATAGTGGATTGTACCTTCAATCATTTATAAACATGTTCTTTCATTCAGGGCTCCTACGTGAAAGCTGCCATTAACTTAAGAAGTAATTAGCCTTCTGTGTCACTGACCATTCTTAACAATGAATCATTACCTCCTTTCATTAAAGTTAGAAACCACTTTCCCAGAGGTTTAAGCCAGTAATATTGTTGCAGGGAGTTTGCTACTGCTTTGATGAATCCACTTTACGAAGTGAGTGATTGTTCGCACCAATTCCAACACAACTGATGCTACTCTGGGCAGTGACTGTTGTGAGCCAGCTGTTGCTGAAACTGCTAGCACCTGGGCCTGCCAATTATCCCAGACCCTGGCACTGATAAAACACCTCCCAGAACCAATAGAGTGACAAACTAAAGACAAATGATGAGGAAAGAAGCAAAGTAGCGCTTAAAACTAACCATGGGTGTTACAAAAATTAAGATATTTTTATATAAAGATGCAACAATTTTCAGCACAGTAATAATGGGATTGAATTGCACAATAAGCTTTTTCAGAATATCAATAAATGTTAAACATTTTTGTAAAATGCTCTGATTCAAAGAGCAAGGCTTTTTTCAAGGCTAACAACATGCCACTTATTTTTAACAAGCATACAGAGAGATATTCACCATCAAAGAGGCAGGCATTTCTTTATCTGTGCTGAATTTCTGGTTTTACCAACAATAAAATTTCTGCTCTCTTGCTATTGCACTCTTCACCTAGTTGTTAAACTTGCACTTTATTTCAGCACTGTTTGTCTGTCAAAAGGCATGTTGGGAAGAAATCACCCGAGCCGTGTGTACACTAAACTTAAGTGCAAAACAGTGCAAGTATCAGCTGCCAACGAGAACAACCATCTTCACATTTAACTTAAAGCTGTGCTGTTTCAGCAGAGCTGACGGATGACACCTGGTGTTGATAGGAAAAGGGAGGTTTCGACTTTAAGTAAACTGGGGGGGTTTTTCAGCTCACAAAGCTCTAGTCGTTCTACAAGCAAGACTCAAAACTAAATCTGGAGAATTATTTAAAGAAGTTGGTCTATGGCTAAAACTGAAAGAGAAAACTCAATGGGAAACTTGTTAGCAACATAAAGTATAGCAATGGTTATGATGTGAGATGTTTATTGTTCTCAACTGAAGAAATATTAACACAAACCTATTCCAAGATGTCTTTTTGAGGACAAACTGATTCTGGTCCTGGGTCTTGGGTCCTCAGAACCGAGTGGACCCGTGAAGACCTCTACTGTACATATCAACTCCAAAATGAGACATGAAAACAAAGTGATCCCCTCCTACTTTTCATATATTTGCATATTAATAAATAACAACGTATTTAAGGACCAAATCTAGTATCCCTCTTGAGGAGAAAATGTTAAAGGCAAATGTAGATAATTTAAGAATAACACAGTCATTATCTTTCATGTCTTTATTGAAAGTCTATTAAACATCCAGAGTGATAGTGGAAAATGTAATGGCAACAGCTTTTTAATAAATGGTCAAACCACCTTTGACAGAAATATTCTCAAGCAAGAGCTTCCTGTAGCTGTGGATTAGACCTGCACAAGATTTAGCAGGGGTTAAAAAGGTAGATTTTGTGTCTCCGAAGCCATTCAGTAGTAGATTTACTTCAATATTTAGGGTCATTGTCCTGCTGCATCACTCCAGCCTCCAGACAGAAAGTGGTTAATTTTGCAACCAAGGACTAAAAAGACTGGTTTACAGTTTTCATTCTACTTATTCCCACTCAGAAGGATTTAGCAGTGTGATGATACTGTCTGGTCCTAGCCTGATACTGCCACACTATTTAGTGGCATGATAAACTGTTACAGATTAACACGTTAATTATCTACATGGCAGCAAAACACACAACATAAGCCAGCAGATAAATCCAGTAGGTTAAATGAGAATCAATGGTGTAGCAGTATATAGGTACAGTAGGTGGTTTCGTTTGGCTTAATCCCCCGTTCCCTTGCTGCTTACACATGAATGGAACAGTAATAATAATTCTGTATAATATAAAACTGTATAACACATGGGGCACTTGTCTGAAATATGAGGAGTCTGCATTCACCATTGATACTTATTATAATCTATTTTAGTGAGTATTTTTTTATTGCAGAATCATACATTTTATACTCCAGCACAGATTAACATACTATTCCTGTAGTGGCACTTTACCGTGTAACATTTTTATGTAACAATATTTACATCTTTGTTGCCTTCTGAAGATGCTTCTTCTCCCTGCTCCCAATCTGTATAATGGTTGTTCAATTGTTTTCACTTGTTTCATATTTATAGCTGTGTGAGCTGTGGACAAAAGTTGCAGCAGTGTTTCTCCCAGAGTTTGGTGCAGATTCAACAGGATACTTGTTTTGCCTGTGGGGAGGCACTGTCCTAAAGACTAAAGTCAGGGAACGAAAAGCTCCTGCATTCAGGTAATGCCACAGATTATTGTACATGAATGAGTCTGCAAGATGTGAACTGTTCTGCAGTGACACAGCCCCATACACAGCAAACTGTGATGCGTTGGGTTCAGACACCCGTCCATCACAGCCAGCATGAGATTTTTCACCCTTTGCTTCCCCACACATCATTAAGCCTTGGGTACCCATGACCGTGTCGCCAGTTCGCATATATTGCCCTACCTTGGACCACTTTTGATAGGAGCTGACTACTGCATACCGGGAACACCTCACCGTACCACCATCAGACGCACTGATCCAGTCATCTAGTCATCACAATTTGTGCCTTGTCAAAGTCGCTCATGTTCTTCCACTTGCCTGCTTTTCCTCCTTACAACACATCAAACTTCAAGAAGTGACTGTTCAATTGCTGCTTAATATATCCCACCTCTTGATAGTTGGCAATGTAACGAGATAATCAATGTTATTCACTTCACCTGTCAGAGATTTTAATGTTATGGTTCATCATGGGCAAGAGGTATGTATTCTCCATATACCTGCATACTGTGTATGTAACACTATACTTCTGATGAAAATGACAGTACTCAACACGCAACATAAAGGCTACAAACTACTCATAAAACAACACTTGTGTTGTTATGAATAAACATCTTGTCAGTTAACAGTTTACAATAAAATATTTCTAGTGTAGTTTAAAGAAATCAAACACAAAATGTCACCATATTGTGCGACAGGTTTTTTTGCATGTTGAGTAAATAGAAATAATAATACCAATATTCAACATAAACATGCTGTACATACCAGAGGAAATGTGATGTTTTGGCATAACAGGCTTTATCAGAATAATATCAGGCTGGTGTGTGTCTAACTGCCCACTGCGAGCATGTTCACTACTGTGGAATGCCTTGTTATGTGTTGTTTCATAATGTTGCAGTGTTGTTTTCTAAATTGTCCAGAATAAAAAAAACATCCAGCCTGCAGGCAATCACACCACTTATCAGGCCTCCTAACCTGTGGTGCAAGCTGCACGATGAGAGCCTGGAGACCCCTTTAGTTTTGCTTTTGCTCTGTTTTAACATGTTGGGTATTATTGTTATTATTGTTATTATGCATGTATATTGAATCGGTAGCTTTAAGGCTTCTTGTACATTAGTCACAGTTTTTAGCTCAAATGCATATTTAATTGCAACCGTTTTCATTTACTTAGAAACTGTGTAGCATTTCTCTCACCAATTGAAGTAAGCAGCCCACTGAATATGGCCAGACAGAGGTGTTCCTTTTAAAAAAATAATTTACAACTTAAAATACACAAAAGATATCACCCTTGGATCCAGATAGAAATTACCCATAGTCATTCATGACAACTGAATTCTTTCGCTATTTGCTCAACGCTGCTGTCTTGAGAATACGTGATAAGGCTCTCCCTCGCATTTAACATTCTTGTGTTTCTCCTCTCACCATTTACCTTGCTGCAGTTATTCCTCTCCACACCGGCCCAGCAATAGCTTCAAGCAAACCATAAATAATTCATCGTCTGAAGAGGACACAATGAATACCAATTCTCTCATATTGCCCAGCACCATCATCAAGGCTGATTGCTCAATCGGAGGTTATTAGCGTTATTGGTGGCAGCATATCTGCAATATTAAGCAATCACTTTAGCACTGCTGACACCAAGGTTAACCAGACACACAGATTTAAAAATAAATGAGCACAGTGTAGTGAAACTTTGAAGTCTTTCACTGGAGGTTGCAGTGCTGTGAAAAAGTGTTTGCCCCCCTTCTGATTTTTATCTTTTATATTTGCATATTTGTCACACTTAAATGATTCAGATCATCAAACAAATTTGATTATTACACAAAGATAACCTGAGTAAATACAAAATGCTGTTTTTAAATGGTGATTTCATTTATCAAGGGAAAAGCTGTCCAAACCTGCCTACTGCATTAGGAATAGGTTTGTGTTATTACTATAGGTTTGTGTTATTATTTCTTAATTGAATACAAGTGGATATTTTATGGCAACGTTTGACATTTTGGTGGAAAATAAATTAAATAAATTGTCAGCAACAATTATATTCCTCACCATTTTAGTAGACAACATAATCCAGTCTGCATCGTTTCCTTCAGTATAAAAAGAAAAAAAATTCCCCACTCGCCCCCCTGTGTCAGGTTTTCCCCTTACTTCCGGGTCCCTGCTCTTATTTTGATAAGCCCACTTCCTGTTCCTCCCTACCCTCAGTTCCTTAACTTCACCCCTAATTAGTCCCTGATTGTTTTCACCTGTGCTCTCTCCTCTCAGTGTATATAAGCAGCCCCTCAGTCACTCTCAGTTTGCCAGATTTTTTGACAAGGTTACTTTGTCAACTCTCCAGCGTTTTTCTTCTGCATGATTAAACCGGATACTGAACCTGACTCCTGCCTGACCTGCCCTCAGCCTGCTCCCTTTGAAAGACTGTAAGTCAAAGCCTTTTCAAATGTTTGACCCTGGCCTGTTTTTGGACTCTCCTTTTCGCCAACTTCCCCTTGGACTCTGTGTCTTCTGGATCTCCCTGTCTCTGCCTCTGCTCTGCTGTCTGTGTGGGTTACTGACTTTTGACTGTTTACTAAGGATTTGGATTTTTGGATTACGGACTTGGAATAGTTTGCAGGATTCTCGAACCCCCCTGTGTGCACACGAAGAGGACCAAATACTGGATTCCCCAGCCTTCCACCCACCGGTTCTGTGTTCTCCACCTACTAACATTTCTGCTTCCCTCCTCAGTATTCTCCCACTTGCTTCCAAACAACAGACCATGTGGCCGACACCATCTTGTTGCGAACTACATTACCCTTCAACCCAAGCGTGTCCCTCCTCCGGCTCTCCGCAAGACTACATTTCCCATCATCCCCTGTCCGCACCCTCCTCCCGCCTGGACCTCTCTGACCATTATTCAAGTAATCCGACTACCTCACAGATTAACTTTCCCCTTACGATTTGTCCACTCATTCTGTCTGTCTTCTTTAGACCCGGTCCGTGTCATCATCTCCCCCTTCTGGATCCTACACACCTTCTCACCCTACCAGTTATCCTCCTTCAGTTTCATTAAAGCCCTTCTAATCTTACATCTCTGTGTCTGGCCATTTAATTGGGTCCTCATCCCACCACAATCGTCACACCCTGTGGGCGGTCTTTGTCCTTCAAGCTCTGGTCCTCTACCAGAGGCCTGGGAGCTTGAGGGTCCTGCGCAGTATCTTAGCTGTTCCTAGGATTGCGCTCTTCTGGA
>JAUMHL010000002.1:16988332-17005785 GCA_032362345.1 Sandelia bainsii | reverse complement strand
TAAAACTTTCCTTTTTGATAAAGCTTATAGTTAGAGTTGGCTCAGGTGACTCTGAACCACCTCTTAGTTATGCTGCTATAGATTTAGTCTGCTGGGGGACCGCCCACATTACACTGAGCTCTCTCTCTGTCTCTCTGTGTGTGTGTGTGTGTCTCTCTCTCTCTCTCTCTGGGATTTTCATCAACTTGGTGAAAAGGAACTACATAAAATGCAAATTAAAAACAAATACACTTGATTCAGCTCATTTAAATTGAGCTACATGCTATTTTATGTATGTTTCGTTAACAAACTGCACCAAATACATCTAATCCAGGCTATTTAAATGTTGCAGGTCAATCAGGTGGAAAACCGGCCTTTTTTCCTAAAATTTCTGCTGACATTGTGTGAAACATAATGATTAACTATGAAGTTGAATTACCGGATGTGCAGGATCAAGACATTAAGAACTCGACTAAAACTATTGTAGATATCTTGGCCTTAGCTGCATCAAAAGATATCTTTAAAATCTGTCTCTTACAAACCCCAAACTGTATGGATGTGCAGTCGTTTTAATTTGCTGGAGTACTCCTTCAAAAAAGCCTGTGTTCACTAAAGTACAACTTTCCTCAAGGCCAACAAAGTATCAAAAAAATTCTCAAAATGAGCATCATATCAGTGTGAACATCAGATAAATGGCTCCAGTCCAAAAATTCTTAAATTAAACGCAGTAGATTAATAATGAGAGTCTCTCACATTTTACACGTGACAAACTGGTGAAAACCCTGCTCCGGTTTCCACTATCATTCTAATGTATTCTAATGTGATACAGTAATAGCACACACTCTGAATTTCATAGACCTTGCTGCAGTCTGTTCTCTGAAATCACAATTTGAGTGAGAGGTCCTGACACAGAGTGGCTTGAACTTATAATGAGGACAGATCCATTGTTTCCTCACCCACTGGTTACTTAGCTAAGCATGCTGTTCATCTCAGTCTGGCCCAGCTAACTGATGGACTTCCAAACTCTGCATCAGCCAAAGCTATTAAGTGGTCTGCTGGAGCGAAATGGTTTCACCATTGCCGAAGTGCTGCTATTGGCTCAGCAAGTCCTGCCTGCTATTGTCTCAGACCTTTGTGACTAATTTAATTTCTTGCCAGACAAGCGCAAGCAAGTATATGCTGACACCACAACGAATAACAAGCAAGAAATACAGCAAATTCCATTTCTAACATCTTTTGTTCCCCCTCATTATCAGCACAAAATTCAGATGGAAGAGGTGACCCAAAAATGAATGAATTCCCCTCAGAAGTGCTTTTTGTATTCAGATGCATGTCCTGTGCCGTAACGCCTTCTTTTATTATAAATCTGCTACAGGACTCATCCATCATGTGTTTGAAATCTCCAAGGTCATGATGTTTCTGTTGATTTTTGATTATTGTATTCCACTCCCACTTTGAGATGATAACAGTAAATCTGATTTGATGATTCAGTGGCACTGTGCCACTGACTCAATATCAAAGAGGCGTAGAAACTGTAATGCTCTGATTTCTCTTCAATACTTGCTCTGCCTGCTTCCACATTATTCATGGTCACATTTAAGTCTTAGGAGATAAAGTCTGTCTTTACATTCATGGTGACAGGCTGGAATGGCCCAGAGGAATTCAAGCCCTATGTGATTTAAGTGCCTGACATAGTTGGCCAAACACAGAACTGGATTTCCCAGTACAGAACACACTGAATGCAGTTATTTCCCATAAGACTTTGTACACACACAAGGGACTTTCAGCAACTGCAATGAGACAAAAGGAAACAATGGAAAAGAAAAGACAACTTTCTTTTATTCTTTGACTGCAGTATGTTCAACTGAGTGCTATTCAGAAGAATGGCCCGTGTTTTATCAGAACTGTCTGTGTTCATTCCCTTACACATACATAAAATATGCACACGGTGCATATTTGATACTGAAAGGTATCATTTCTAGTGTATTTCATCTGTTTTAACAGCTCCTACAAACCAAAGTGTAAAATACTGTTAAATAATGAAAAAATCTATGCTCACTAGAAGCATGAAATGGGGAAAATGTGAACTGAATATGGAAAGTTAAATTAAGATTTCCATAACTTTAAAGTTGCATTAATCAGTGTTTTATATCAGTAATTGGAAAATGGCTATGTGTATTGATGAAGATATTGTAGTGATGAACCCACAGAATTATCAGCTGACTTTGTAGCTTTCCTTAGTTTTACGATGCATATTTGGGGCCTTGCAAATATTTTCCACAGCTTTACCTCTCTTATAAACTTTTTGTCTTTGACAACAGCGCTAGGGACAATATAGTCAACCTAGAGTTAGCATGTAGCAGCTGAAGAGTCACACTTTCCTCATTAGTTGGTAGAAACCAAAAGAGATGGACAAACAGACTTTATATGAATGCTAATGTTGCTCTCCGCCAGCTGGATGTGTTTAAAGTCACTGTTCAGTAACATGTTCACCATGTTAACTTTGTGAGGTAATTATTTGCTTGTATTATGTTTACAGCTTGTTGTGCTGCCCCATGTGCCTAAAACATCAATTAACACAGGTATTACAAAGTGTTTATTAACGAACAATGCAGAGCCAGCAGGACGCAGACCTTGGTCTTGTTTGTCCAACTGTCCACCTTAAGCAAAATAGTAAGATACTAAAAGAGTGGAGTGGATTTGCAAGGTTAGGTGATCCTTTTCTGTGGGATTACCTTATATTTTAAAAGCACTGAATGTTCTACCTTGTTTATAAAGTGTGTTTATCTAATGAGCAGATATACATAAGAAATTTCCATAAGAAATTTGAGCAGAGGTGGTAGTACAGAAAGTCAGTACACATGTAAAAGTCCAAGTGTTTTCCTAAAAAAAATACCTCACTGCAGAAATACCACTTTAAGTAATTCTTTAAGACAAGATGAACTAAGAATTTTTTATTAAGAATCGACATCTGCAAAAAGTAACAAGTAGCTAAGGTTAAGTCTAAAATAAATGTAGTGAAGTAAAAGTAACATAAAATGGAAATACCCCAGTATTGGGGGCGAGAAGTAACTCGGTAGGTAGAGCAGCTGTCTGCGAACCCGAGGGTGAGTGATTTGATCTATTTAGCTGGTAAGTAAAGTTCGTCTACATGACAGAAGGTACAAAAAATCAATTTTGAGAAATATGATCAGAAATATGATCAGTGTGTTATTTTTTTTCACAATTTAATGAGCATCTCAGCACTTTCTATAATGTACTGTATAGTGCAGGTCTTTGGGGAAATTAAGGCAAGTTTAGTAGGAACTGGCTGAAAGCACAGAAGGCGTGTAGTGGGGATGACTGTCAGAGTTGTCGGTCACGTACTGTGTCTGGCCTGTCCCATCCATTGTAGTGAAAGGGGTCTCACTGCTGCGCTGCTCTGTCTGGGGGCCTTATCTGGCTGTGGAGCGCTGAGCTCTGTGCTGCTGTCTCTATTGGCATGGTGATAGAGGGAAGGCCTGCCTTCCCAGATAAACCCTCCCTCTGTTGTCCCTGCAGCCCACCAGGCTTCCTGTTTGCTGCAGGCGTTGACAATACTCCCACAACCATTAGACATCCATGTCTGCTGGTGACAAGTTGGCCTCCATGACTGGAGAAGATAAAGGACCAGGAGGGGTGGGAAATGGAAGGTAGCAGGTAAACAGGTATACAGATAGTGGAGTGTGGGGTGGGGAGAATGAGGACAAGGTAATTTATATTTAGCATTGAGTTTTAAATCCTGTTAGTTGTGACCAGAGCTATCATGACTCAATTTGTTGGTCAATCCCAAAACTTTATAAAAGCATTTTACTTTATTTTTTTGTAATCTTAATATTCATTACTTTTAAACGATTAAATAATTTAATATTAGTGTCAACCCACTGAAGTCAACTTTATGTGGCTTTTTTTTTTTTTTGTACATTGTTTTGGTTTTATGGCCCATAGCTTTACTAATTAGATTTACTCTCCAGCACCCTCGTCTCCTCATCAGCATCGTCCCCAGATGTAGGAGGCAGCTGTTTTTGGCAGTTATGTAAAAACAACTGTGCTTCAGGTAATGGAGCAGGTTTGGTCTTGAAATTGATATGGACACAACATTCAATTGTCATTTTCATGAGATTTCAAGACTGATCCACCCATTTATGTTTATTCGGCAGTGTGATAGACTACAGGTAATGGTAGCTAGTAACTCCTGAATCTGTTCTCTTTTTTTTGGTGACATATCTACAAAGAAGACATGGCATGAAGAAAATTATGTTGTGTGTTGTAGAGTACAGGCAATAAAGGAAAGGGAATAAGTCATTAGAAAGACTGAATTTTTGCCCGTGCTAGCGATATGAAACAGCCCTAATAAATTAGCACTGCATGTAACATGAGCCTTCAGATAGCCCCCTTTCTTTCAGCTAATCAAATGTTAGCAAGCCTAAATTGGTCGTCTTGTACACACAGCCTCAGGAAGGGCACGTCGGAATAATCTAATATGACTTCACTCCAACGATAATATGAAGGGAAATTTCTTTCCTCCCAAAAAATATACACTGTATTCCAATATGGTTGTTTTTTTTTTGTTGTTTGTTTTTACCTCTGCTTGTTATCGGCAAAAAGCAAGAATAAACACACTGTGATACGTTAGCAACTTAATGGAACATAGTGGAGCCTTCAGCAGCTGAAGTCTGCAAATATGTCTTCTTTCTACACAGCTAAATTGCAACAGCAAATAAATTTTTATAAAGAACATATATGCAACCAGATTACGTTTTCCATTAACATTATGAAGACGTGGTGTTTATTTATGTAAAGTGTAAATGCATTGATACTGAACATATGAATAAAATGATTTCAGGAAATGTATTTTGTTTCCACCAAAATATCCAGTCTTGCAGTATAACATCCAGTTTTTGTGTAGTGTAGTTTTTGTGTAGTGTTTTGTTTGTCTTTAGGCACTCAAGGAAAAGGAAAACCAGACCACAACCTTAGAAAAAGGTTGAGGTCTGGTTTTAGAATCTTTAAACAAACATAACCCTAATCTTTCACTAACTTTAACCAGAGTACAAAATTGCCTGAACTTCACCACATATAGCACTCTGGAGTCGAACTTGGATCTGTGGTGTGACAGTACAATGGAATAACTAGTGATCAGACTCTGACCGTGCTCCTCTTCCCACTCAGCACACTGTGTAGTAGAGTAGGTGGATGAAGGCATCATCTATTCCAAGTTCAGGCCGTTGTGCAAACTGCGGGGGGCAACTAGAAGTCAGGGGAATGCCAGGATCAGTCTCTTAAAAGCATTCATAACGTGTGACGTCAACACCACTGGTCCACACTTATTAGAGACACTGAGTACTGTCCCCTTCTGTAACCTTCCTCCCCACAGGGACCCTCTCCAAATGTGGGCTCAGGTTGAAGATGTGTAAGTCCACCACATAGCTGTGGGGCAGCTCTCTCCTGGCCTGACTTGTAGCCAGTAATTGTCCTCATGCTCCTCCACGCCTTCCTGGTGTTATTTAGGTAAAGGCTTTGATCAAGTTTCCCCCTGTAGGCCTCCTTTCCTTCCATGATCCTGACAGAAAGCAGTCTCTGGACCCCCTTTGCGGCCCCCCTGTCACCAGACCTGAATGCCTTCTTTTTGTCATTCAGGATGGCTTTGATGTCCTTGATGACCCAGAGCTAGATGTTAGGGAAGCAGTGAATTGTTTTCAGAGGTACGTGGGTTTCCACAAAGAAACTGGTGCAGTCTGTGAGGCCATCTGTGTCCTCACCATGTGGTTCAGAGTGTCTCCCAGTCTGTAGCTTCAAAGCAGGACAGCAGTGGCCCCCTCTGACCACCTTTACACAGTTTTAATTGTGGCGGGCTGCCTCTGAACCAAGGGTATGTACAGTGGGAGGAGATGTACCAGGTTGTAATCAGATCTGCCCAGAGGGAGTAAGGAAGTGGAGCTGTAGGGTTCTTTAACATTAGCATACATCAGGTCTAACGTCCCTTGTTGTGACAGTTCACAAACTGGTTAAAGGTGGGAAGTGACTTGGTGAGAGTTGTTAAATGGCACTTTTCCTCCATCATCTTCAAAACAATAAATGAGGAAAAATTGTGTTTATCCCTCCAGTAAAGTTAAGGGACGAACATCTACCAAAAACATTAACACTGTTCTGATGCCAAATGATGGTCACTTAATAAATGTGTAGTGGATAGTTTTGCCTGTATGACTCCAAATCATTCCTTATTAAGTAACAATCTGCAGAAACGCTAAAGGGCATTGTTTTCTGGGCCTGAATAATCTTTCATGAAGGTTTTTCAAATTGCTGGAACATTAAAAGACTATTAAAACATCCCATCCCTCTTGCCCCCTAAAGAGTTTTTCCACTTTCCACTTCCACTTTTCCACAAGTATGGAGCTAGTTCTGGGAAAGTGACTGCTGTTTGTAAAGCAATTATCTGTCAAAATGTCCCTCTGTGGAAATATGTGCAGTGTAATTGTATTTATCCCATTCAAATGTTAGAACCGAGTTAGAGCTGGAAACTATATTTTAAGACTCGGTATTAGTCTACAGCATTTTATAACAGATACTTCGTTTAATGTAATGAAGGGAGACAGAATGAGGTGAGAGAGAAAAGACAGGGAACCCCTAGAGTTCAGGATGGAGGAAGAGACAGAAGGGGAATCCTAATCAATTTCTTTCATAAAAGTTCTTTCAAACTTATCATCTGCAGCAACACACTGCGCAGTTATTAGATCCACCCTCACACAAATTTAATTTCTCATTTACATTCCACCAAGTACTAGATCACATGGATTCTGTAGATTGTATAAATTTGACAAACCAGACATTTCACTTCTGTCACTTCCAGTTCAAGGGTTTGCTGATGTGTAAAGCAAAAAAAAAAAATCTCCAGTGATCCTGTGGACAAAAATAGCAAAAACTAGGCAGCTGTAGCTCAGACACACTTTGAACATCAAGATTAAAGGTGCCTTCAGTGCCGTTGCAACCTCAGATCCTACAAGCCTGTAAACCACAGTCTGCTCAGCATCAATTATAAAATTGTCTCATGGCTATGAAGAAGTTTTGCTAAATAGTATCATATCATTAATTGCCTTGGAGTGAACAATTAATTCAGTCGTATTACATTATGGCATTATTAGGTGCACCTGTAATCTGTCAGCTCAATTTATCACCTTCTCCTGCTATTTTTCTACAAAACAGAAATTGAGCAGCACAGGAATTTCTCAGCAACAAAACCGTGACCTTTCTGCTGTGGAACACTAATCAAACAAGTGCAATCACAAGAGTAATCAATTAAAAGGTTACAATAAACAACAGCCTTTGACATAAAAAAAAGCTGCGCTGCATTGCTACATAAAAATGCTTTAGCTAAACATCATAACAGGTATGAAAATGTCATTAAATGTAATGCATTTGTACAGATAAAAAGGCATGCTAACTCTGACAGTTTCTCATTTAAGTATTGCATTTGATACCTTCCTGTCTAATTTACCATGTTACAAAACATTTTTTGATATGTATTTAATTGTGGTGACTCCCATTTGGTTTTTTAATTAATCTATTCATCAAAAGACCTGCTCCAATACAGTTTACCACGGAACTGTGCCATCTGTGGACAATCTGAGGTCACTGTGAATGTGGGCAAAATATCCACTTCAGAGCCACTGTGCTGTACCAGAAAGTGAGGAGGACACTGAACTGGCAGATTAGACCACCTGGCCCTGCCAGACTGTCAGACTATTTATACCCAGGACAATAATTTACACCAGGAATGTTCAGTACCATTGACAAGGAGATCCAGAGGGAGAAGGCTGTGTGTGAAGTTACCATGGTGAAGAAGAAGTGATCTAATATAGATTCAGATGCCCTTCTACTGCCTTTTCCTGTTAAGGCTTTCCCACGGGAATAAATCAGTGACAGGGTTTTCTCTTTGCCTGCTGTCACCTCCTCTACCACAGTCATAGAGGAGACATTAATGATGTTTAAACATCAGCCGTAGAAAGAAATCTTGACTGAAACTTTACTCACATGTTTTGCCAAAAAGAAAATATACAATGATGTATCTGTGATTAGTACATTAGTAGTACAGTAGTTGTTCTTATGGCTCAATGGTCCTCATTACACACAGGACTCTATCATGTAAACGACACCATCTGTTGTATATCATCCTTGTCTTCTTCTGGACTTTCTCTGTCTGTCCTCCAATTAAGGCAAAAATGCCCAAAATCTGAAAAGATTACTGACAAAACACCTTCACATTACCAAAACAGTGAATCACAAATGCAATGGAGGCCTGGTAACTCAATGGGATAAGCATCAGACTGGGATGCAGACACTCAGTGGTAGCTCCCCAGGTGCCTCTTGTGGCTGCCCACTGCTCCCCCCAAGGGGAATGGATTAAATGCAGAAGTTAAATGTGATCAATGACCATAAAGCTGGTTATCATTCTTGACCTATATGCACATTCTGATCCTATGGGCAGGACAATCTCTTTTGCAGATATGGGTAAGGTTTGGTTAAGATTGGGCACAACGACTTCATGATTAAATGGAAAAAGAATGTGCTATGGGCTTCGTTTTAAAGTTAGGAAAGATTAGGGTAATGGTTTAAAAGCCTCCAATTTTTACTGGAGTGACAAAAGATGCAGTGGTCAGCAGTGATGTGCGGTGAGTTATGTGTTTGGTGATGCAGAGTCAGATTTACAGTGGCTTAAATTCACCATTCAGTTGGCTGTGTGCACATTAATGGCTATCTCATATTTGCATTCTTTACACACATATACGTAGGTAAGCTATATATTTATTTTATGATGAAAGTCGTAAGTAAATTACGTATGTGACATTTCATCCCTGGTGCTCAGCAGTTTGAAACATTTGTGACACAAACTCAAAAGCGAGCTGTAGAGCAGTCAGGTAAAAGCTCTTTATTTCACTCAGGCAAGATCAGTCACGGGCAGTCGGAGAAGACATGTTGTACAAATCAGGGCTGGAGCAGGAAGGCAAAAAGACTACAATCACAGGTTAGCACCAGGTGGCAGAACAACTACTAAACAGGCTGAAAGCTGGTAAACAGCTAAACAGGTGGAGCTGGTAACAACAGGAGATTATAGTGAAAAGCAACAACAACAAGATGCAGGTGAAAGAAATGCAAAAACAAAACCTAGGAGGAGGCTGCAAGTGTGACAAAATTTGGAGTTTGTTTTTGTACAACAAAAGGGGAAAAAATACTTTTTTTTCAAAACATCTATAATAATATATCAGTTTTGCACTGCTTAAGAAACTGAATATATTAGTAATTATAGATAGACTGGTCACTATATTTTCATTATGAGTAAAAATGATCTTACACTATGTGCTAAAATTTCAGCAAAATTAATATAAACTATTCATTTTATACTCTAGCAGTGTTGTTCTCACATTGTTCAATTGAAATTCCAGTTAAAGCCACAGACACAGTTACTTAATGTGAAAATGCAAGAGAGAGAAAAAAGGAGTATTTTCTGGAGCTTCCATTAGTCAGCCTTTTTAATTAATAGACATCCTGTCCTTTGGCTCTCCTTTGAAAAGAGGAAAGGCTGGAGATAGAGAGGAGGCAGGCAAGGCTAAAGACATTGTAATTAGTTATTGAGTGGGGTAGGAGCCTGCTGCAGTGGACAATGTCAGCTAGTGTAACATGAGAGATTCATTGGGTGGGTGACATTACTCTATTTGCTTTCTGTCACCTCTCAAGACACCCAAAGCAGTTTCAGATAGTGTCAAGCTGTCTCACTTTGGCAGCCTATCATCAACATTCCCAAGTCTAAATAGGGAAAACAGAGCTTAACCTTAAATCAATGAAACCTTATAGCCGTGTTACAATAATAAATCAATCAATAATGTTCTGCTCCTATAAAGAAACCTTCCTATTTCACAGGACTCAAACATGTAATTCCAAAATCTCTATAATTCATTATTGCTACCAAATAAGAAGTTCAGAGTTCCTCAACAGGCCATGAAAACAAGCCAAATAAATATGGTTCAGTAAGGAAACAGCATATGTTCAACTAAATGAATCTAAATACCAGCAATATTGCACAGAGTGAAGTAGCAGTGTGGCAATGGGAACATTTTGGCAGCGGAGAGGGTGAATGGGAGCTCAGTGTTGAGCAGTGAGAACAGGTGGGTGGCTTGTATGTGTTTCTGCATGCACATGTGCACAGGTGCTAAACAAAAATATGCATTCGCATTGTGCATGTTTGTGCATGTAGATGTACTTGTCTACAGGCCCCAGAAGTGTGCAAGTGAAAAGGAGAGAAATATTCAGAGTTGGCAGAGGGGATGTGACTAATGCCGGATACTTGGACACTTGTAAAGTTTCTGTTTCCCCTCTGGCTCAGTCCTGGACAGTGATCACAGGGAAGAACTGCAGAGGCTCCAGGAGCAGTGAACAGTAAGATTTGGAGATACAGTAGTGGTAGGTCCTGTGACAGCTAGTATTTATAGATTTAGTATCTTTATGGGACACCCTAAAACAGCATTTGTATTGTGCTTCAATTGATTTGGACAGGAAACTCAAACAAATCTAGACACCTGTCTCGCTAAACTATATGCTGTATCAGAACATGACGCCTTAAAGGAATTGTTTGACATTTTGGGGAATACACTTATTCGGTTTCTGGCAGAGACTAGATGAGAAGTTTGATAGCAGTCTGACATCTGTCTGTTAAGTATGAAGCTACAGACAGCAGCTACCTAGCTTAGCTTTACATAAACATAGGAAAAATGGAAATTCTAAGCCTGGCTATGTCCAAATGTTACAAAAACTCATGTACCAGCAGATCTGGGCTCCAGTGAACTTTGAACTGCACCATACAACAACTTAACAACAATAACGCCACAACCTTAATTTTTCTAGCCAGTCTAACCAGGTTATGTTTTGTTTAGGTAACTAAAACAACTTTTTCATACAGTAAGGGAAATGTTATACAAACCAGCGCCTGACTTTTGGAAACCCTAAGAAATGGATCTCAAACTTAAAGGGTTGAGTGTTTTATATTTTCTTTGTACAAATGATCAGTGCTGTAGTTTCTGTGTTGACGTCTCCATCATGGCGCCTCAATTTGATTAGACGTCCTTCGTAGAAACACAGCTACTGCCCTTTAAACTATTTTGATGCATTTTTATGTCTGATTGGAGATGACTATCAGGAAATAACATGATATGAAATAAGAGGAGGAGGATGATATTAAACAAAAGGTCCTTAGTCAAATCTGCCATTTAATGCAAATGTATTTTTGCATTGAATGGCAAATGATGTTGGGACACAACAAAAAATGTGTTATTAGTGGTTAATACCTAATGTACTAATGCTGAAGAGATCTAATATAAGCCAGTAATAAGAATAACTGTTACATTGTAGGTTGCTAGGTTGTGTTGGCTGGTTGTCATTTCTCCAGGTGCAAAGGTTGAAGTTGTCATTTGATGAACTGAAGAGGTGAAAAGGTTGTTCACTAATTTAGTGTTCACCGTCAGTGGTTTAGCTGTAAATGACATCCTGCCGAATGTCCATCTTACCGCTGTTGAGTTTAAGGAAATGCTTGTCCACTTTCACACATTCAAGCTGATCAGTTTTTAATAACTTACAGTAATAGATACTCTAGATCTGTTGATATGAGCCTAAAAAGAATCATGCTCAAACATTTTAGTGACAATGACTTGTAAGTCTATTTGCACAGAACATAATGAGATCTGTCTGTTTATTTTTGGGAGAAGGGATTTGGAGAAAAGGATGTGGAGACAGGCACTCCTGATGAAGTGAAGTGATATTTTCTTTAGAGAGCCACTCTTGCTTTCTTCTGAAAACAAGAAGTGAGATTTTTTACATAGAAAATCTCTCTTTTCTTTAAAGAAATGCTTCCAACCTTGTGATTTGACACTTTCATTTTAGTCCGTGGCAGAGCAGGGGTTATAGCTAATCTCGGTCAGCAAACTCTCGACTGCTATGAATGACACATTGGCTTGGATTTGCTGCAAGAGAGGGTCCTTTTCACATCTCAGGTCAATAAGAGAAAGTCTAATTGAAACACACCAAAAAGATCTGGCCAAGGGAGAAGTGCCATGTTATTAACTGATCTGTAGATAGACTTGTTGGCTTTTAAATTGAGAAGGAACAGAGCAGACCTGATGCTAGATAATCCATTGTTCCCTCTGGACATAAGACTGACTTCTTGGCTTCATCCGCAGCTAGAATATAGCCAACAGGCCTGGTATCATTCAGCTCAACCAGACAGCAGAAAGAAATAAGAGCGGAAAAATGCTCACAGTGACAATTTCAAGTATTTGACGCTAATAACTTGACAGTTTTAATAAGGTAAAAATTAACAGTGATTCATGCAGGCTCCTGAGGAATAAATGCCCAAAACCAACAGTGAGTGTCTGCAGACTATTTCTACAGAGAGGAGCGTGTGTCCCTCCTCTCAATGTCAAATGAGAGCTTACGGCTGTCTGTGAGCATGCATGTGGGTGTATGTGACTGCATCGACTTGTGATGATGCATTAGAAAAAAGAGGCAGAACGAAGAGAGAGCTGAGCTGAGCTTAGCACAGATGAGACTCCAGTTCATTTGACAGAAGACCTTTTCACCTTGAAGTTCTTCCCAACAGAGAAAAAAATGGTAGAGACTATTGCAAAACAACACTCAGACTAGGATCCATGTGTTTAATTTAGTAGAACTTTAATTTCCCTCCTTGTAAGGCAATAAGTAGAGGACATCACATTGTTGTCAGTATGATATTGAAATGTATCCAGGGTAAAATTAGAGTGTGGAATTAATCAGTAACGAGCCAATATGCGGGTCCCTGATTCTATTTTCTGAACATAAGGCAACATAAATCATTGTGAACCTCATTAAATGCCCAGCAAGCTCGAGGTAATTTCCCTGGGAGGCCGCTTGGCTCGATGCCCCAAAATCCACATGACTGTCTCCAGCCTCAGCAGGGCCTGGCAATGCAGAGAGAAAAAGAGGGGGAGTGAGGAGAGAATCAGACAGAGAGGCAGATATAGACAGAATCAGATAGAGGTAGAGAGAGGAAGAAATGGATGACTGGCTGTTGAATGATGAGCTCTCCCCCTACAGTATCTCTCTTTAGCCACTGATAGTGAATGAGGGAGCAGTGGACCTGTAGTGATTGCACCCTGCTCCAGACTCATCTCATATACTAAGAACTTCAAGCTTGCACTTACACCGTCTGCAGATTTCATACAGTACTGTGTTTCATCGCTATGCTTTTAACATGTTGCTATCAAACTTATGTTTCATCTTTCTGTTTACGTGGATGCTGCATTCACCCAATGTCAGCAAAATGAAAGTAACAAAGGAGCCTCCAGTGATTGAGGATGACTATGCCCATATCTAGCCTCATAGTAAAACCAGTAAAATGCCACATTAGTTCAATGAGACAGGTTCATGTCAAACATCTGGCTGTTTAACCACAGTATGTGATACTTCTCTGCTCTTTACAGGCTGAGCAGCAAAAGAGAGACAATTTTCTCTGTAACAAACAGATACATTAATTAAATCTTAGTTAAATCAACATTATCAAAAGGTCTTGTCAGCTGTAGCTATCATGCTCAAACTGCAGAAGATATGTTTATAAGCTAAACAAAAAGCAGGAGAAGTACTTGCAATAAAGCAGAAGCACTTTGACGATTCTGCAGCACCAACTTTATTCCAACAGATGATGTCTCAGCATCAATGATGCTGGTGTTTTGGCATCAATGTGCCTTCTCCAGAACTGTGAGGAAGGAATGTTGATGCCAAAATGACCACTGCAGAACCATCAATGTGCTCTGGCTTCATTGCAAGAGTACTTTTTTTGTTTGTTGTTTTAGTTTTACGATATCAAAAGCTTAGCATGTACATGTGGAGGCTATGGAGTGAGCTGTGGCAGTGAACAGATTTGGTATAAGTGAAATGTAGGTTTCAGGAGAATGATCACAATGAATGTGTGAATGCATGAATATGTGACTCGAAGCTGTAAGTTCAATTCATTTATTTTATGTTTAACCAGAAAGATCCCATTGAGGTTATAGACCCTTTTTCAAGGGAGACCTGGCCAAGACGACAGCATTACACAATTGCACAATATAACTAGTAAGAAAACACATGCATGTAACGCACAACATTGCAATCAACAAACTACAGTTTGAAGGCTTGAGTGTGCTGAGAATAAAGAGGTTACAGAAAAACAGTAATCAATGTCAACAAGGCTGAGAAACACTATGCACAGACACAGAGGCAAAAAGAACA
Organism: Sandelia bainsii; assembly: GCA_032362345.1. Classification (NCBI taxonomy): domain Eukaryota; kingdom Metazoa; phylum Chordata; class Actinopteri; order Anabantiformes; family Anabantidae; genus Sandelia; species Sandelia bainsii. The sequence continues at coordinate 16,991,499 of JAUMHL010000002.1, read as the reverse complement.
TTAACTGTTCACCATCAAGTTTACAGTGGCTTTGAATTTAAACTGAGATACCAAAAAATTTAATTTAATTTTCATCTGCAGGTTGTTCAAGTGTCTGGAGCAGAAAAGGAAAACTTTCTTATCCATCTCTGTCACAGATGGCAAATGTGTGTTTTGTGATTTAAGATTGTGATAGGGGGATGAGGTCCATGAAATCAATTTGATAAGATACGTGGGAAGTTTATCCAGGATGGTTTTATAAATGAAAATATGCCAGTGACCCAAATGGCACATAGAGAGAAAGACGGCTCAATCAAGAGTAAAAAGCAGTCAGTGTTTCGAAGTTTGTAACACACGTTAGTGTGTTAAGTCCAAATTATGAAGTCATTGTCCTGGTGCATTCATGTCTAAGTCTCAGTAATCAAGAACTGGTAAGAAGGCGGCAGCTGCAATTCAATTTAATTCAATTCAGTTTATATAGTACCAACTCACAACACAAATAATCTCAAGACACTTTAATTAATACACTTACAGCAGACAACAAAATCTGCAATATCATGAGATGCAACAACAGCAGCAATTTGACAGGTGGCTTTAAGTTTCAGAGGCAGCTTAAAGGAGAATCAAAAATGACCATCGTACGAGCAGTATGGTACCTTTTACACAGAACAGCAAAGTGGCAAATTGACGCAGTAAACCAACCTTGAATGGGCAAAGTAAAAGGGGCTTTAGTTAGCTTCAAAAGATTTCCAACATGTTTAAAAGAGAAACAAGTTGTCTCCAACACAGAAGCACAACCTGACACTGACGAGGCCAGTTTTACACGTACAGTTTATTGCACTGTAATATCAGCAACAGATCAATGTGTTTTTATAATTCAAATTTAATATGTAGACATATATATGGATAATAATAGTTTTTGCTGACAGTAATAATTATATCTTCAAAAAAAATGTAAGCAGTCTCTTTCCTCAGTTAAAAGGTCAGATGAATAATGTGAAGAATGCGCTACCTTTAGTTTTATCATTAAACACCACTTTGAAAGTAGCTAATAACTCAGTGTGACCAGTTTGAATTATATCCAGTTGTTCTGTGGAAGTGGTTTTAAGAAACCTTTAACAAAATTTTTTAGTAAAACTGCAGATTTTGTGTAGATAGGATGTTGCTTTGTTAATTACATTTTGTCCTTCCGATGAGATTTGACCATGAAATTGCTGAAACTGGTCAACACCAAACTCAAAGTAAGGCTGGACCCAGAGGAAGCAGTTGGCGTGTGGGAAAACCTCCCTGAGATAAAAGTAAAACACAAAAACATTGCTCTTATTGAAACATCAACTGATATTGTGCATTAAGTATTTGATCACTGCTCCACCAGATACAAACTGTACTCATTTGTGTGACATGCAAAAGCTTTTGAACAAATCCATAATCCTGTTTTTCATTACTGTGTAAATCTTGATTTTCGCTCTACTGTTTTTAATCTAAAATATTTCTTTCTGCCTAAATCCTATTTGCCTTCTCTGCAGCTGTAATATGGAATTTGTCTTGGCCTGCTGGATGTGCTTGAATGACAATCATTCACTTACAAACAAGTTTGCCAGTTTTCTGTCTTTAAATCAACCGTTTTTATTCATTCGTTCTACATTTTGTGTGTTGTGGTTAAGATATTACCCGAGGGTACGGAAGCAGATGTAAAACCACAGCAACATCTCTGCGAAAGTGGATCCTTTTTGCTAATCACAAAAAGCTAATACTAAAACTAGTTCAAAAACAAAATGGTTGTTCACAGTTTACCAGAGATCACACCACAAGATAAACAGCCTCAGGGAATCATTTGAATTGGACTTGTTGCAATCACTCAAGCGAGACCCCTCCTCTGTTTCTTTAACTGGTGCATCTGTGATTCATCAGGAAACTGCAGCCAGCCCACACTCACTGGAGACACAGGTCAGTGTTTGCCCACAGAGAAGAGTGTGGATTATAACTATAAAATGCCAGTAATTACCGTTTTGTGTCATGCATTTTTAATCCATGTCTGCTTTATTTTCGCAATCCTTTGTCCATCATGGTTCTATATGGTCTTGAGACCAAAAAGAGGAATAAAAATAAGAGCAATGAAAACATCAGATGGCAATAAGATATCTTTAAAATTCAATTCAGTTTCATTGAACCCTCATTAAAAAAACTGTTTCACAGCCATAGTTTCATTCATTAACTGATGCATCACTATGTTATTGCAGGGATTATGCTTCTGTATGTGAATGTGACATATTATGAGAGAGAAGCAGTACGTTGTGCAGCATTAGAAACAGAAGAATGGGCTCTAGAGATCGGATGGAGGACTTGGGTTGCCAATGACATTCAAAAAGACAGTACATCCAATTCCCCAGATGTATTTTCTTTTTCTTTTTTTTGATGATCGACAGACGATTGGCTGCTCAAACATTCTCTAAGTCACTCAAGGTGAAGCTGTTCAAGACCGTCATCCTGCAAAACTGTCCGTTTTAAAGTGCTTGAATTAGCCTTCAGTCATTTTAGCGTTAAGTTTTTTTGTTAAGTTAATATTTTTTTCGAAATATGTATGTTTGCTCTCTTGTCTAGAGTTGGATGAGAAGATCTGTACCACTGTAGCCAGTGTCTCGATTTTAAACAAAAAAGATGGAATGGTAGTTAGCTGTTAGAGGTAATAGCAAGCTGATTTTAATACCTCACACATACTCGGGCTAGCTGTTTTCATGTTTCTAGTCTTTATTCTAAGCTAAACTAACTAGCTGCTCACAATAGTAATGTATTTACCATACACTGTAGACATGGTATCAGTTTTCTTATTTTGCTCTTTACTATAAAATTCTGCTTTCTCGATTTTTTTTTCCAACTATTTAATCTTTTACAGCTATCTTTAAGTAATTATAATTCCACTACAAATGTCACTTTCAAGTTTGCCACTGAGTCAATACATTTAGTCATTTGTACTTAATATCACTGAAATATAAAGGATCTATAGTTCTATTTGGTCCCCAAGGCCTGAGAGACAAGCTATCCGATCAGATTGCCACCTTAGGTGACATTGCACTGGCCTCGAACACTACTGTGAGGAATCTTGGCGTTAGGTTTGATCAAGATATCTCTTTCACCCATTACATAAAAGAAATCTCCAGAACTTCCTTCTTCCACCTCAGGAATATTTC
>JAUMHL010000002.1:16903258-16988232 GCA_032362345.1 Sandelia bainsii | reverse complement strand
TATGTAAAGTGCCTTGAGATGACCTTTGTTATGATTTGGCGCTATACAAATAAAGATGAATTGAATTGAATTGAATCTGCACTGATACTTCTGTGATTTTTTTTTTTTTTTTTATATTTAAAACAATTTATAATTAATTTTGTGTGGTCAATCATTACATCAAACTAGGTTCAAGTTTCAAGTGTTTGATTGTGGATATCTGATGATGGCACATACTCATCAACCTAAATGGGTTTGTTGCGACTGACACACCGTGTTGACCATACAGGAACAACGCAGGTCAGCTGGCGGCTCAAGGATTGACTTCCAGATGATCCCTGTAACATGTCCCCCCACAGAGCTGTTGTGGCGGTAATGACACAAGTAATGCACTTGTGCACCGTGCTGATGTTACAACAGCAGGGTGCACAAGCGTACCCCTCATCACAAAGAGTCCTTCTTGTCTTAGTGTCAGTAGTGGCATCAGTGAGACTAAGCTCTATCTATGAATATAGATTTCCAAGGATTTGTGGTTAAGTCAGTGTACTTTACATTTTGATATTAAATTAAATGGAGGGGGGTGCCAGACCTGAAGGCTGCCACCACGCGCCCAGACTGTCTCGTGCTTTGCTGTGTTTCGTAGTGACTGTGTACTCCAGGGTGCTGTGAGCCAAACTTTTCATTCTATCATTGAAAGTGTTTTTAATATTTTAATGTTTTTCTAATTGTAGAGGTGCAAACACCCCAAGGTACTTTTAAAATCATTAAGTAAATCTGCTGTAACTCATATTGTAGCACGAGAACTAGGGAGGAAAGTAGTGTTGTCACCTGGAGCAAGCTACAAAATTGCATTTTTACCCTCCCTAATTTGCTGTTGTTTTTTTTACAGGCAAAGCACTGGCTGCAATTTGTTTTAGTTTAGTAAGTTTTAGAATGGTTTCTTTATTTTAGCATTTTGTCAGTATGTTGCTTTAGGTTGATTTATTTATTCCTTTGGGTCTTAATTGGTTTGGTTTGCATTATGCTTTCAAAAGTGAAAATATTTCCAGCACTTTAGTGGCTGTCTGGTTCCCCAACTTTTATGGTTTTAGTTCCTAAGAAATATCCTGTTGTGTTAATTAACCTACACTGACCATTGTGGTCTTTTTCTTGAATGTGTCTCAGTCCAGTTTCAGGTATTTATCAAACTTTGGAGTTTCACATAAATGTTTCTGCCTGTATAAACTTTGCAGTCAAGTCACTGGTGCTCCTCTAGTAATGAAAAGCAATCGCAACACAGGAACTAGCAATTTTGATGGTCATCCTTTTCATTTGAAACTTCAGACTGTAAAGTACAAGGTCAGATGACTCTTATCAACACTTGCAAAGCACATCATACTTATTTAACAACATGCCCTTGTGTTTGATCTATAAAATATCTGACATGACAGTCAAGCTATGAAACCCACATCAATTCTGCAGTGGGTCAGAAACAAATAAATTTGATTTGAATGATAATTGATGATACTTGGTGTTGAAAAAAATTGATCATTGTACAATTAAGTTCATGAATATATTACTGATTTTCAATAGATAACACACCAAGACAATGGTGATTAGTACATTCATCAAGACAGAGGTTGAATTATTACCTTATTGATGTGGGTTTGGAGTAATGAGCGCAGGTCATTGTGAAAAACGGTGTACCCAACATCTGCAGCTTATAACAGTACACAAGGGCAGGAAGGCAATCAGAAGGGGTATTAATAAAAAAACGACCCAATCTGTAAGGGGATGAAATGCAAATTGCAACAGGAATTATGTTAGAATAAAATCTATTAACACTGGAAAGATGTAAAAATACATTTAGAAATAGTTTTTTATGGAAAGGAATGAAAGGTAATGCAGAGTTTAAGGACCCTGTTTGACATGACTGGCGTCATTCACACTGGGGTTCACAGGCACTGGGGAAATTAGTGGAGATAGTGCTGCCAGAGTTTCAGCTGAATCACAGTGAAAATGCATTCTGCTTACACCAGCCTGAGAGGCAATCGCATCAACTCATGTACTTGATGACCTCCTACAAGGAAGGCAGTGGCAGCATCCAAAATGTTGTCAGTGGAAAAGACCCTTGCACAGATCTACTGTGGTGACACAATGAGTAAGTCTTAAATATAATTGCAGTAATAATATGTGACATCTTTATGTATACTGTATCCAATTGCCTCAGTTCAAACCATCCAATAACTGCATATATTGCTAAAGAGGTTTTAATCAAATGTGATGCAATATGTAGAACTAAAAATGACAAATTCACATTATCAAGCCTTAAGAGTCATTTACAGCACACACAAGACTGGTAGATCAAGATCACCTTAAGATGCTAATGCTAAGAATGTCTGTGTACATATTTTACGTTACTAAAGTCTCATTACGTTGATAAAAATTTTTTATCTGCACAGTATTAAGTTTCTTTCAAAATATTCAGCTGTGGCAAACTGGTGTAATGTAAATGTAATTCTTAAAAGACAGGCTTGCAAAGACAGACATGTCAAAGGTCCAACTGACAGCTACACATCCAGACAAGGTGACTGGACTTTAGGCAGCATGTAGACAGGCAGGACACAGGGATCTGCTGCTTTGAAAGTCCATTTCCTCCAAGCACAGCTGATGATCCCATTACAAAACAAAGAACAGTACGGCGACCATCAGTCAACCAGATCCTTTCAGCAAACATGGACACTGCAGCTGTCTCCTCACTGTAGCCCGTAGCCTTGACAGTGATTTGCGCAGTCTTAAAAATTGTGTGTTTTTTCGGGGGGGGACGTTTTGAGGGTAATCTACTAAGAAAAATTGCAGAATTGACAAAAAGTGCAAACATGGCGGAGGCGGTCGTATTTAAATAAAGATTTTGCTGTTTCATTGGTGTCTGTCATGAAGAGTTTAGAGAATGAGCAGCGTAAACGCAAGAGGAAGTTCGATCCAGAGAAATTAAAATTAAATTCTTCCAGTATTACAGGAAGAAACGGTTTATGGAAAGATCGCTCCTATAACTCTCAGGAACCAGCAACTGCATAAAAGTCACGTTTGGCCTTATTCAGTGCGTCCTGGGTGCACAGGAAGCAGAGTCAACAGATCATACTAGGGGCATTACGAGCACAAACATGCACAAACACACATAAAGCATCCTGTGAATTAAATATATGGCTTACTTTTATAGGAGAAGCAGACAAAGCCTTCTAAAAACTTTCCTTCACCTTCTCAACCGGTAGCTGAACTAAATAGGACTTTGTTTTGTGGAGCATTGTGTGTCCAAAAGGTCCAAAACTGTGTGTGTCAGAGTGAATAATGAATTGTCATATTTTGGTGTCGATGCGCCAAAGGCGTGATAATGTTGTTTTGTTTCTTTATTTGGAAAATCTGTGTCATTTTGCATATTCTGACTTTTCTTTCTATGAAAGAATTTTTTTTGTTTGTTTTCTCCATTGAATGAAAGAAATTATTTTTGAATAAGGGATGTAAAATATGAAGGGGGTAGGTCCAAATAAGTTTATACTTCTGCCTACTCCTTTTCAAACACAAGAATGTAATGATGATATGTAACTATGGTGAATGTACATATGTTTGATATAAATTTCACTAAACTAAACTAAACTAAATGTGTTCAGCAGGAAGTGCTCGGCCTGTGCTTGAGGGGGCACAGTAACTCATTAGTGGGGTATGGTCCACGAATGCCCCCCATAAGCAGTAGCTCGTAGTTCAGCCAACAACGCCACAATTTGATCAAACAATGATGTGATGCCCAATGATGGTTCAGGCAGCTGTGAATTATACTCCCTCAACAATAACAAGTCAACAATAGAAAAACTATGATGCCTAAAGTAACTCTAGCCCCTTTCACACTGACCATTCAAGGTGAGTTTACTGCGCCAATAAATCACTTCAAACATAAGTTCAGTATGGTAATGATTACATTTACATTTGGCTTCATTTTAGCAAACTGTTCAAGTTATCAGTTATAACGTTACACTTGGAGAGACTCGCAAAGGATCGCTACGACATGCAAGTTGTTGCAGCTAGGCAGCAGAAGAAGGTGGTCTTTTTTTTTTTTTTTTGGTGACACAGCCCAACTAGTTGTGTGTTACTAGTTGTGTGTCATTAATCAGACCCTAGTCCTCAGACCTTGCTCCAACTCTAATCTAATCCAGTAACTTCTTACTACTCTAGAGCTGGAACATAAGGGATCACCTTCTCACCACTAGGATGGGGTTTCTGTATGAAAAGGGCTTATGTTCCACTTTCTCAACTAGCTACTAATTATAGCCAAGGGAGGAATGTGACACTTAGTTCCACAGCCCAGTGAAATCTGAAGAGCTATTTATTACAGCAAGAGTAAGGGGGAACAACAGCATATTACAAATACTTTCAGTGAATTAAAAAGAGTGCTGCTCATTTTCATTTTCCTTTTAGTTAGCATATCATTGGCAACATCTCAGGGAACTAAGGGATTTGTTTGGATAATCCTACATATATGCAAATCGAGGCAGCTTCCTCGTTATTGGGAGCACGATAAAACTGGCACATATTTGGCTTCTTGGCTAGAACAACCTCCCCAGTTTGGTACTGCAGGTAATATCCAGGAGCATGGCCTGTTGCATTATTAAATATTGAAAAACAAAAGACACTCTGCTTATAGTCCAATCCAGCTCTCAACATGAGGCCCCTATCCAAATCTGAATTGGCTCTACTGCAATCCCATGCTCCACCAAAACAGCAGGTTAAACTAAAGACTTGAAATCACTAGCAATGAAGAGAATTGATGTGGGTGTAAAGGGTATTGATAGCTCAGCCTGGAAGCATCTCCTAGTGTTCCCTCTCTGCCTGTGCATGGAGCACAGGTCTGCACTCTGCCAGCTCCAAATGGTAGTGCATTGATCAGAAGCTCAGACCAAATTGGATTCAACTGTCTAATTCACTGTGTCAATCCATGTTCTCAGTCCAACAGCTGTCAGTTATGTCACTGGTAGCTGAGGTCAGGAGCAATTCAGGCAGTTTATTGTTAAGATAAGGTTTAGGATACAGCTCAGAGATGAAGTAGGACATGAAACCTGGAAAGCACAACTCTTCATGACAGCATAGGATATGGTGTGATGAGAGTCGAGTATAGCCATAAAACAATTCAACAAATCATGATACTGTCCACTAACCTACTTTCTACAGTAGTAACTTAACTTACTAGGTCACATTAGTTTGTGGAGTTAACGGTTAGTTTACACATTTCAGCCACTGTGTAGTATTTCACATTCCTAAACACTACTACTATAGACTAAAATTAGCAGAGCTACCAGTCCCACATTTGCCAAACACATAGTACCCATCCAGAGTTTTCTCATGACATGTAGCTCGAGCCATCAACTGCAACTGAAAACATAAAAATGTCAGCCAGTTGCTTTCCACTAACCAGTCGAGCTAATATTGGCTTAATTACCTAGCTATTGTAGCTACAGCAGATTAAATCTAGCAGCAAAGTTGACGGTCACCACCTAAAAATGAGAAGCTTGCACTCATTGACTCCTGTTTGGATATGGACCCATTGTTCCACAAACAATTATGATCAGTAATTATCCCACCGTTAATTTTGTAAACTGCACATATGCCATGCAATATCAAAAAGTTTGACGGGCGTGGCAACAGAAGTCCACAATCAGAATCACAATCAGTTTCACAAAGAAACTTATTATTACACTTTGATTGCTCACTGAAATTTTCCTAAACACAGCAACTGAAGTGTAAATAATGACCATGCCAGCTTGAACACTGTGCATGCATACATAACCTAGAAAGTCTGTGTCCCACTGATCATCTATTTTCATTCCAGTGTCCCTGTCTTATGTTTTTCCTCCTCTGCAGGGGGCCTGTTGGTATTCTCATCCATGGGTCTGAGGGACACTCAGCTGTGTCTAATGTGCTTCCAGCTTGCCTCACATGCCACAGTGTTTACACCACACAGAGGTGAACACTGAGTGTCCTGTTGGTCATGACAGCCACACATGTTTCTCCTTTTCACAGCAGATGAGAGGCAGATGACAGTCGGTGATGTGTCAATCTCTCAGCTACTGCCTCAACATCCCCGTCTCAGAGGGATGAAAACAGGTCGAATCCTTCTGCACATTAATCCAGATGGCTGGCTGCAATTTCAAAAGCCTCATTGTCATTCTCTGACATTTCACAAGCCCCCCTCTGAGTCTTTGCTTATCTGAGTCATGCTGACTGAAATGAGGATTGGAGCAATATGGAATTCAGATGCCTCATTGGATGATCAGCCCTAACTTTGTCTCTTGATACAATGAGGATAATTTTTCTGTCCTGATTGTCTTTGAATGCTTAGACAGTGTGTCAAACATGGACAAATGAGGAGTATAAACCAACACATTAGCAAACATGAGTTCTGCATAATTTAACATTGATATATTGAGTTATTACTAATAGATGCCAGGTAGACTATTGATGACTGGTTATATATCTCTAATATACCTGTATTGAGAGCTGATTTAAAAGTTATGATTTTCTGAGTCAGGGATAAACTGTCAGAGCTGTTAACTCTGTTTGCTGGAGGTCATGGCAAAAGCCGACTGAGTCCTTGTCTGCCACCTTTTCAACTGGAGTTGTGCATTGAACGTCACTGTTGTCTTAAGTGCTTGTTGAGTCACAGTCAGAATGCATCGCCTAGTGAAATATGTTCTGTCCTAATTACTAGCCCTCTGTAATACTTAATGCCCAACGAAATTTGACTCTAGAGACATTGCAGCACAAACTTTTTGTTATGTTATCCAAAGTTATATTTGGGAAAGAGTATATTGCTTTAAAGGAAACAAAGTGTGTTGCTTTACTGATTTTGTCTTGATCACTCTTTATCATTCATTTCCACTTGATCACTATATAATAGCTTCTGGTCAAAGGGAATGTAGAGAAATGGTCACGTGAAAGTAACATTACAATAAGATGTAGACTAGCAGACATTTTTACTTATCAGACAAACAAAAAAACTATGAATATGTTCTGGTAAAGTGTCTCAGTAAGCCATAACTGTGGAACAAGATGCACAAAAACATCCTGAAAACATCCCGAAACAAAAGCAGCTGAATGTATATTAAGGATCATTCGTTTTCCTTTTGTTACAAAAAACCTACTGTGAAAAATAACTATTGACACAAAACTGGCTTAGTCCCTCATCTGTTTACTCTTTAGCAGTAGTGAAACATTTCAGACACTTTTCAATCATTGTCATCATGTATTATCACTGACAGTTGTGGTCTCACAGCTGTAATTTGCACATATAATGTGACACTGAATTGTGTGGGATTGTCACCAAAAACTAATTTGTGTACTAATAAAAGGTAAAATATAGTGTTCACTAAATAGGAAATTAGTAAATAGGAAAGGATTTAGATGCACAAAATCCACACAAAGAGATGTAAAAAATATGAAAATTAAGTTCAAATTATTTAATAGCCAACCAGAAATGACTGAATATCAATGGATTAAATTATTTTTAACAAAGAATCAGGACTGGACACACTGACATAGCCATACTCCACTCTGGTGTTGTTATTTATATTTCCTGCTTAGACCTATTCTCGGCTCTGTATGTTTGGCTGTGCTAGATTCATTCTCCTGTAAAGTTGGTGCACCTGTTAGAGTAGGTCAGCTTATGATTCTTACTGGTTCACAGAGTTGTGTGACATCACCCAGATTTAACCTGAGTAGAGGTTTAATCACCCTGAGTAAATGGAAAATAGCTGTGCATGGTTACTGTGCAGGAATTTTAAGTGCGGACAGGGTCATTTTTAATTGTTGGTTATGTCCCATTTAGCACTTTATTAAACTGAATTAATCATGATGTGGTCAGAACACATTCTCAAGCAACTTATCTTTATCTACTATAATATTGGTCCGGTTAATCAGACATTTATTGTTAGCTATTCGCTAATTACCAATCACTGAACAGTTCCCTGCTAAGTATTATGGATTTTATGTACCTTATTATACAGTTTTTCCAGTAAATAGAACATATACACCCAATTCTGATTTCTGCAGTGTGTGTATATCAGACTATGAGTGGGTGAGGGGCCAAAGACATACATTCAGGTGATAATTTAGCTTAATTAAAAATCAGTCAAAAAACCCAGTTGTTGAACACAAGGGGATGGTTGGGCACCATCTGTACCACCCACCTATACAAGAAATCGACATATCTCAGTTCTTGTGAGATGATATCTTTAAAAAAAACAAAAAAAAACAGCATAAGACAATGTCCTGTCCAAAACACTCACTCTACCATTGTACCAGGAGTGACACTGCAATCATGTTTAAAGATTGTGGCAGACACCTAGCTCCCATTAGCCCAAACTGAAGGGATGCCCTTATGACTGGCAAGATTGACCAAGGTAAGAATCAGCAATGATCTCCTTGTCACTTTCACTAGTTTATATCAAACAGCTCATGCTTCATCACCACCACCACTGATAGCTCTATTCCAGCAGCAAAAATACAATCAACACCAACATTGACCAGCTGTCTATGTGAAAAATATGGTGTTTATGAGTGTGAAGCCTCTAAGTTCCAGGGTGAGGAGTAACTGAGCTAAATAGCTCACAGCCTTTAGGTCAACCCCAGATAATCTGTAAAAAGAAAATGAAAGCAAAATGTCTCAACTCATGAACATCCCTGTTCAGTGAATTCAAACATGTATGGCTATGCATAACACTGCAACACACTTTTTTTTTTCCTGTGCAGGATTAGCATAGCACAGTTATCCACATGTCAACCTCAATCAGAGTGACTGCTCAGTCAGAACTGAGGTTTCAGGCTTACTGGTGTATGAAATTCATTTACTTCACACCTCTTCTCAGACTTCATCTTAAATCAGTGGCCATTCAGCTCTGATGGGGGGACTTATGGCATGCAGCTCCCTGCAGTAAATTCAACAGAGAACTTTGTGCTCAAGAATTAAATATTGGCAGAACTAGTAAGGTTAGTGAATCAGATGTGTCTGCTGTGTCAACTTTTGAATAGAGATGCATAATGCTTCTGGTATGTGTCTGTGTGTTGTGCTGAAGGCAGCAGCACGGAGCAGAGGATCAAAACAATCTCTGGCTTAAGCCTTGTCAGGAATATGTTCGTACTAAAGTGTTTTTGCACAGAGGAGTACTTAATGAATATTTATATCATAGCCCAGTGTTCCATCCTTTATTTCTGTGCTCTACAAGAGGTAAATTGGTGCCATCCAGTGCAATCATGCATTCTGCTCTGTTGCTCCTTTATGTGTTGTTTTTGTTGGAATAATTTTCATTTTATATTATATGTTTTACTGGTAGGTGCATTTCCTCTGGCCGTGGATAACTGATTAGTACTAGGCCGGATGTGTAGCCCTCCAAAGACTTAGGTAAACATCTCAGCAGGTCTGCACAGACAAGGCTGTTATGGGTAACTGTAGCACACACAGGCTTGCAGAGGATCTGGTGTTCACTCTTTCAACTGCCTCCTCACTTTCTCAGCAGCACCTCATACGATATGTACGTAGGACCCCTGTGATTAATCAATACTGCTGTATTGCGTCATCAAGCCTGGACAATTCAAGCTGAAGGGGCGTTGCAGACCCCCTTCTTAACCTCCATCCAACCTCCAACAACAGCAGGCCTCTCTGTTTAAGTGTCTATGTGAGCTCTTAACCCCATCTATGCCATCCTGCCACAGATAAGGGGGGGATTTCACATAAACAAGGTACTTTCTCATGCACATCCCCAGACCTGGGCAGTGTGAATTACCCCTTTCAGGACATTTCCCCCACTGCTTCAAAGAACATGGAGACCCTTATCAGGGGTCAACTAAAGTGGAAAACCAACTCCCCCTGAGTTGACACTGTCCAGAGGGACAACAGGAAGGTCTGATCATGGACTGAGAGCATCATCATATGGACATGAGATGAAGAGGTTGGACCAAGACACCTACATTAGACCTTTGTGACTATTCATTCATACTCATCACATAACCAACTGGACTCTAAGTGACATTCACATGCTTATATTTATGTCACAGGACCATCCTGAAACTAGGGAACATTATTAGTAATCATGTATTATATTGTGGTTAATCACTATGAGTAATAAGACTATGTGCCACCAAACTGTATGTCTCTTTCATATAATTGTGTCCATTAGTTATCACCTGGGAGACAGTCCTACATTTGGTAGTAGTTCAATATTTACATGTCACATGCAACTATAATTTTATGTGTTACACACTTGGTTTGTAACTTACTTTAAATCACTGGTTATTGAATGTTAATTCTGATTGTAAGATGTGGGCTGTGGTAGTGTCTGTTTCTAGAATTCCTTATCTTTAGTTGAGGGATTTACATACTGAGTTTCTCAGACAAAGAGACTGGGCGTTTTAAACAACAGCGCCAAAGAGCCTTGTCTCCGCCTATACGCTCCTTAAGAGTATATATTTTTTCCTTCTTCTTTTCTTCACTTTTTGTCTTTTGTCCACTCTTTGTATTTTTCTCGTTTTTCTTTTTCTTTTATGTTTCATTTTTCTTTTTCCACCAACTTTCTGTTCCAGTAACTCCTGTGATTTGACCGGTACAGTTTCATTACACCGTTCTTACAAGATAGTTAAAGTGAGTTAAAGTTTGCCTGGGACATCTGTCTGACATAGTGCAGGAGGAAGCCACAGACCTACACCCACAGGAAGCGCTGCTTGAGAAGGGACCGACCAAACTCCGCCTCGCGTCACCTGGTTAAACAGGACCGGAGTCCGAACCCGGAGGAGGATGAGCCAAGTTTCCCCTGCCGTAAAGTAGGCTAAAGCTAACCTTCTGTACTAATGTAAGCTGATGTCCTTGTGAACAAGACCACTAAATTGGTCAATTCCTATCTTTCTATCTATTTCTGTTAGTACACTCAGTGGTCCACAGCTCACATCTTGACAGTCCTTTAACTTGTCATGTTGCATGTTTGTTTGTTATGTCACAGATTACCTTCAAACATTCATTACATCTTTTATATCAATAAATTCCACTTCAGTAAAGCCAATAATAATAATGTGTTTCTTTTGTTGTATCAAGACATGAGATCACTGTTATTCACCAAGAACAAACTACTTCAGTTGAGACTGATTGAGATTGGTTCGGGGTTTAATTTCATTGTAAATCATCCCAGAGAGGGGGTGGTTGCGCCTCTCTACTTTATGGGATCCAATGCGACCTGGTTCCCCTTTAAATTAACAAGTGCAAATTCAAAATGTATGTAATTCTACACTGCTGACCAGTCGCTATCGGTGTCAGTGTCACGTTGCACAAATGATTGTCTGAACACACTGCAAACAACATTTTTAAGTCCTGCTATTACGATTTCTCACCAGGTTCTGCTAATTTTGTCCAGTCTGAACCTGTGTCCCTTTCAGCCATGTTCTCATTTCCTTATTACCTTACATAAAACTTTGCAGACCTGCTGCTCCACCAGAAACTCACAGATGACTCATCTGACCCCCACCCTATTGCGCAACTGTTTCCCATTCCCTAATCAGTTCACGTCTTATATCCCAGCCTGATTTCTTTTGTCACTTGCCAGATTGTCTATTATTTGTGTCTAGTCATCCTCCTAGTTTTTAGTTCTGATTCCTGTTGCCAGTGGTTTTTGTACCTGTTGGCTGAAAATGCCTGTTTTCCTGTTTCATCTTTTCAAAAAACAACAGCCACACAAGCATCTCAGAATATTTGCTGACATGCAGGCAAGTTTTATAAGCATAAAGTAACAGTGGCTAATTTGCAAGGGGGGGTTTTGTAACCAACTACTGTAAAAACATACCCCAACCAGCAAGATTAAATCCGTCTCTTGATTTTTATGCACTGTGTCTGCTGCCCCATACACATTAAATATTTCCCTTGCTGTCCTCTGTCCACCACAGGCTGATCAGTGTAAACTATTACATTTATATTTATGTTGTAAAACATTTCTTTCTGTAGCATTTCAAATATGGTGAGTGGAGAAAGCAAGGAGATATGGGTGTTCCTTTTCAGAAACTTAGTTCTTTGAATGGAGAGTGCTGCTAACATATTTTCATAAGACTGTCTTAAATGAACCTGCTGTGGTTACCATGGTGATCTACTGTATAGCAGCTTAAAGAGAACCAGGTCCTCTCCGCCCGAGTTGCTACGCTGCTAACCTACGAATCTTACTTTGTGATAGAGATTCTGGCAAAGAAATCCAGAGGAAAAGACAGAGAGGTCATCTGATCACGTACAACAAAAGAGAGCCGAGTACAGGCTGGAACACCCAGACAACACAGGTGCAGAAAGGCTGATCTGCCCACAAACCTATTGCTTTTGAATGAAGTACACAATCCATCAGTGTCCTTTATCATAACAAAAGATGATACAAGATGTGCTGACAGACATTGAGTAAACCATGATGTTGGAACCCTTGCTGACAATTAAACCACGATCTTGTTTTCATCTTGGACCTGTCTCACCACCATCTGTGTTTTGCTTTTACTTTTCTCCAGTTGTGAGCAGCCCCTCCGCTTTTTTTTCTGATACAGGGCATTGTTGAATAGTTTCCACCAACAGCAAACATAACAATCAAATAAATTTAGTGTGCATACTGACATATTTAAAACTCCTTAATTTTGGCACTTTTCTAGGATGAACACAGCATACTCAAAAAATACAACCCAGCATGAGATTTGTCAGATGATTTAGAGGCAAAACGAAAGCAAAAACGATGCAGCTCTTTTAAATGTTCTTAATATATCTTGTTAATACAGTCTTTATTACTGCTTTTTAGCAGTACCAAATTTATGAGCCTGGTCATGAAAAACAGACTCAATATGTGCTCAATTTATTTGTTATGGCTTTACTGTGAAAATATGTAATTGCTTTTGTCTTAACTCATAAAGCATTTATAATGAGTTCACTAATAATTCAACACACATGTCTTATGTCTTAAAAGAGCTCTTTTCCCCTCTACCAGAGGTGTTAATTCACTGGCTTTGTCATAATTAGGTTCCTCCTGTGCTTTATGCAATATGATGTGTTATCAGTTGGTTTTTGGATTTATGAGTTCACCTTTTATCCACAGATAGGGATCTCTACAGGCTCCATTACAGACATTTTGTGCACAGTTGATCTTCTTCAGTCTCTCTCTTTCTGCTGCTGCAGAATCTATTCTGGTGTACAATCAGACCTTTTTTCTTTTTTTATTGACTTCATCTTTTAAAATCCCTTTCATTATTTTTAAAGGCTATTTCAACTCATGTTTAATACATTTTTAACTTGTTTCTTTTTTATGATTACCACATTGACTGCAACCAGTTAACAAGTGAAACCACATCCAACAAGTGCATCCATCTCTTTTAGCTGTAGGTTAACTGCTAGCAGTGCAGCCATCTTGCCACTAAATCTTTTGAGGAAAGAAATTATTTTAATTTCATATTCTATTCTGCTTATTTTAGTGTGCAATAGTGCTTAAGTTTCATGGTTCAGTTCTCTTAACTTTTTCACCAGCCATAAAATTACCAACAAAAAGCGTAATAAACATCTACCTGCAATCTGAGCATATTCAGATTTGTCTCTTTAGAAACCTCACAAGACTCCTCACAACACAATGTTGCCATGCTCACTGTTAAAGCCCCTCGAAGCCACCAAATTATGCATACATGGAGCAATACCCGAAGCATGGATTAATACCCTGGTGTGGGGAAGTTTAGATTTTTCTCTTTTTCCCACAGTGTTTGAGTTTTAAACCCTGGTCTACTCTGTTATAGCAAGTGAAAATGGTCTATTACAGCTTTATGTTTCCATTTAGTGGAATATTTTTAAATTCTGTAATAGTTTGAGATTTCTACTGTCATCCTGGTGCACAACCATTTACGTGGATTCACCTGAGTCCTTTGTCTGGCTCACCAGTTTCAGAGCGCTACCTTCCAGGCAATTAGTCAGTCAAAGTTCCATCACACATTCGAAAAGCATCCATAATAACCAGTGGGATACCAATTAGAATAAGGTACTCATATCTCATACGCCAGGTTTCACCCTCCAATACTGAGATACATTAATAGGGCTGAGTGGCTGTCACATAGCAATATTCAATCTGAAATAGGTCGGAGGTTAGAAAATCAAACAGGACGTTGAAGGTGTAGAAATGGAAACCTGTGCTATGAATCTGTGAACATATTTCAGCGATGAAACTACTGCCTGTGCTCTGATCTACAGATGCCACGTCATGATTCAGCCTGTGTCAGTGATGTTTTGCCGAGAGTAAAAATACTGTACTGCTCTCCATCTGTCAGACAAGCGCAGCCTATAAAAAGCGTATTGATTGAACAGAATGAAACCTCCCCACATCTACATCTTTTCTCATCTTGTCGATGCCCTTGAGGGTCAACAGTGTCTTTGGTAATTGGGAATGGTACCAAACCCTCACTGTGAAGAACAAAAACTATTTTGGCCAGGATGGGTAATAAATGGGACTAAATTCTTTACTATTTAGATGCTGTCTGCAGGGCTGAGTTTTGGGTTCACAGCCTAAGGCAGTGGAAATGTTGCTCTTCTGAGGGCAACTATGACAAATCTTTGAACCTAGCCTGGTATAAACCTGGAGGAAAAATGAAACCGCAAAGAAGCAAATATAGAAATAGGCACTATGAAAATAACCTATATCAATAACTTTGACTAAGATATGTCCATACAAAAAACATTTGCCTTCAAAAATAACAAAGTATACCATTACAGTTTGTTCATATACACATTGAATACATCTCCAAAGAAAACATCACATCATGAACCTCACTGGCAAGTCAGATAGGTTATAGACAGTTAGTTTTTTTAGCAGAAACCTTGAGAGATGCAGTTAACAAAATCAAGCTGGAAAAGGCTACATTACAGGACTGTATGTATTCCATAGTCCACAGGAGCTCGACCACGAAAACATCAATGTTGACAATTAATTGATCCTAATAAGACATTGTCTTCGCAACTACTTGTACTGTATTGTAAAAGCACTGTACAATAGACTTCAGTATTAGTCCAGATTCTATTTATTTAGATTCTTTCATACATGCATACAGTGCACTGTTCTGCTTTTGCTTTAATCTGCGTCTGATAATAATCCCGATAAATATTTACCCCTATCTCAGTAACATTTGCTAAAACAGACAATGTCCAGCTGTGTTTAGCAAATTGGTTTCGAATATGAAGTAACATTGATTAAATATTAAAATTACCAGTAAGAATGAATGACACAAATATTGAGTATTATTAGCCTTTAACCTAATATTCACTTTTTGAAGAGATATTGTGGTGACTCAACTGTGTGCTAATTCTTGGGAATATGCAGTAGTTTGACATTGTGTTATGTCATATTGTGAGACGTACATGGCTCTCTCGTAAACTAAAGTGTACAAGTAATCATTTGGAACAGAAAGCCAATAAACAGCAAAAGCACCGCTGAAACACAACAACAACCATTTCACCATCTATCAATCCATCTAGTTACTTATTATCCCTGTCAGGATTGCATTTGCAGCAGGGAGAGTTCAGGCCTCCATTGCCACACCACTCCATCTTCCTTAGGGAACCTCAAATGGAGATGTAACCCCTCCTGCATGTACCAGTGTGCCCCCCGTCTGCTCCCTGGCTGGTCTTCTCCTATTAATCTGTGCCTGAAACACATCCAGAGGGAGGTACTCAAAGGTCATCTTAACCAGGTGTCTGAACTACTTCAGATCCGCTTCTAGTTACGAAGTACAGTAACATGCAGTATTAAATAAACATTAAGTAAGCATGTAGCTCCAAAATGTTTCTGATGGTGCACAAAGCCCACATTATTCCCTTGAGTCCAGGAGCTAAACTGTCTGCTTGACCTGTAGGAGTCATTTCTGGAGCTATAGCTTATTCACATTGCTAGATGAGCATCTTGATAGCACTTTAATGTCTGTGTGGTAAATATTAAAAATACAGCTCAGCCTGTGTCCTTCATGAATATTTTGTATGTGGCATCATTGTATATTTGTGCGGCTGTGAGCTGTCCTGTAGTTGTGCAGTGGTGACCAAACAAGTTTACTTATAGAGACACCATTTTTCAAAGTGCTGTACTAGTTGTTCCTTACTGATATAATTAATACTATGTGAAGTCTACAATTGCAAAGTTAATATCACTGCATAGGCGTATAGGCTACTGTAATATTTCTGCATCCAGGCATAATGTATCTATTATAAAGTATTTCAGGAATAAGATGTATCACCACTGCCAATGCACTCAGTACAGTACTGCACAAATAAATGTGCTGTGCGTGTTTTCTGTATCACTAAAAGACTCCCCATCACACATAAGTAAGCTGCATTGATTTCTCTGAAGTGCTGCACTATGAAAAACATACAACTTCTCCTCAAAGTTTTAATCTACTGCATGAGATGTGCTTTAACAACAGAATAAAAAAGCAAAGCGCAGCAGCTACATTTGTACATTAAAGAAGTAATGCAAGCTGTCCAGCACGCTCAGGTAAAAGCCTTTGTTGTATCAGTCCCTGTCTCTAACAGCTACAAGGGAAATTTGCTTGGTAAGACAGAAAAATAAAGTTGTTCCCCATTTTAATGAAATGGAGATCTAGTATATCATCACAGGGCTTAGTAAATGAGGGAGGGGTTTATCTGTAATCCAGGGGCAATGATTGTAAGATTAGATTGTTGATTCAGTGTTACACTGTTGAATTACATTCTGGTTTTGCAGAGGGAGTGATTTTTATAATTACTTTGGAGGAAAAAAAGTGGGGGGAAAAAATAGTTATCAGCTGTACTGAAGTTGTTTTTCATCAGTTAAATGAAAAGCTAAGCAACTGCATGTTATTTCTGCCAGTAAGGCTTATTACAATATGTGGCAAGTTGTTCAGAGGCGGAAGGATCATAATCAGATACAGCCCGCTCCGAAACTACTGGAACGACAAGCCTAATTTATCTGTTTTGCTGTACACCGAAGACATTTGAGTTTACAGTGAAAGATGGATATGAGACAAAAGTTTAAAATTTCAGCTTTTATTTGATGCTATGACATGTACACCTCAATATGGTAAACAACACCGAATATACTACTTTTTGTACCAAATGCCCCAAATTTTGAATGAGCAACAGTATTGGAACAGATTGCAGCTTCCTTCGTATGTTGTTTGTTTTGGTGGGCTTTTCCTTTCTGTCTGTCCAGCTGTTGTTTTTTCCTCACCATTTTGTGTGTGTTGCTCAGTTCACCAGTGGTTTCCTTCTTTTTCAGTACATTCCACACACGGTTTATGCCCACTGTGAAATACTTCACATTGTTTTCCCTCTTTTTACAGATTAAAATGGCTTGGTTTTCTCCCATAGACAGCTCTGTGGTTTTCATGTAGTCCTGGCAGGTAGAACCCAAAGCCAAAACCAAGAGTAGTCATTTAGAGATCTAGTTGTTGAAATTTTTATTTTTATATATATATATATTTTTTTATTGAAAATAAATCTCACAGGACAAGTAACTCTCAGCCACACATTCCAATACATTTTCTCACCTAAAATTTAGGTCATCTGATACAAAAAGTACTATCTTCTGTGTTGTTTATTGCATCAAGGTGCGCATGTACGCCGCATCACTTGAAAGCTTAAATTCTGAACTTTTGTCACTTACGGTCCAATGATGCTGGAGTCATATGTGCAGGATCAGTCAGACAGATTAATGAAGCAGAGGCTGCTGACATAACAGATATGGACACCACTACTACATCACCATACTGTGGTCATCAACTCCTTAAGTGTTGTCATTTGTAGTACTTATAAATTATTCATGAACTAAACCCACACTGGTGTGTAACTTTTCAAGGTTTTTTATTATTGAATTACTTTTCTAAATACTGCACTACAAGGTTCAAACACAACAACTCTATTTCCCAGAAAATATGTTTATTTACTACAAATGAAAAGTTTTTCAATTAGCTTTTGTGGATTAAGTGGGTAACATGCTACATGCCGTGTCCGCATACAAGTCGTAGTGAGTTGTTTGAATGCATCTCATTCATCCATTCCCACACACACTCGCACACTGACGGCAGAGCTGCCAATCAGCTACAACTCAGCAACTTCAGTGTCTTGCCCATGACAGGAGGAGCCAGGAATTGATCCACGAATGCTGTGATTGGTAGACGACCGCTCTACCTCCTGATCCGAAGCCGCCCTGGTTATTGGTAGTAAAAGATTGCAGTTTTGGTTATTGTTTTTCAAGTAAATACAGTATGTACTGTGCTTTAGTTCAGCCAAACGAAAAGCAAGACGACTATCTTTCCCTAACATAAAAGATTCCTCATGGACATATTTTGTAAATAACCAAAACTCTATGTTTACATTCAGAGTCTCTCAGCAAGCACACTTCATTGGCGCCTACAGTATGTTCACTACAGTGTTTTCTTTCTCATTAGAAGCCTGCGTTATTTGTCTGCTAGTAGTCTTCCCTGCATTTGATGACATTTGATTTTTTTGGTTCGTTACTACCAGGTGGAAATCAGTGGAACAGTGTGAAACCTGAGCATTTTATAACCAACATGCTCATGAGTGTCCTCTTACATCATTTACAAGAACAAACTAAACAGGGACCAGATCATAAAGTAAAAACACAGCTCCATGACAATACTGGTGGTCAAAAACTTGAGGGTACCTTTAATGATGTGCTTAGGTGCACACACAAGCTGTGTCTCAGTTCAGGGAATGCATCCTTCTGGGGCAGCTTTGTTGCAATGCTGTGACACAGCTCATCTAAAGATGGAGTCTTCAAAGGATGCAGCCCCTGAATTTGAATATAACCATAACCATAAAAAGACATGTATTCTGTTTCCATTCCACGTGGCAGATGTCTTGCAAGAGCCAAAATTGAAGGAAAACAAATGACATATATCTTGTCAATAAGCAAACAACGTGCAGATTCATTTAGAACATAGTATGAATTGGCAGCACAATGTTGTACTATGAAAGCTATGAAGAAATAACTGAGGGTGCCATACTATAAAACAAGTAGAGCCCCAGAAAACGAATTTACCAATATCTTTTGTTCTTCACAGATATCCAATAGAGAGTGTGATATGGCTAGCTCTAAACTGATTTGTCCTGTCTGTCAGGAATGAACACATTTCTCAAAGTGATTTGTGAGAGGAATTGTTCAATAGCAGCACCATCCTGTATGGCAAATCTCCCAGTGGCTGATTTTTCAGTAACAATTATTTGTTGTTGAGACGTTGTTTGCTCACAGAGCTGATGTGGCCTCAGGGAAGCAGCTCAAAACTATCTGAAAGTGTTAAGAATGATGTGTAGTGGGTGTGGAACTACGGTGACTTTGTCACAGTGCAGAATTTTACAGTCACAGAGATAAGTTAACAGCTTTTGTTGTTTGTGTTTTTTCTGTCAAGTTATTAGGAAGGGCCGCACAAGTTTAAGATAAATAAGAACTTAGATAGTTCTTATTTAAACAGTGAAACAGTGAAAAGTTTTATATATCCTGTAATCACTTCAACATTTTTGTTGTAATTTGGAAATACCGTCATTCTCTGACATATAACCTCTTGAGAAACACTTCTACAGCAAGGAATAATTTCTCATTGTTATATTTTGGGTGCTCCCATACATTTCACAATAGCAGCTGTCTCTACATCACCTCTAATAACAAAACTGAGGAAATGTGTGATTATAGCACTACATTCAGCTTTACAGATTTCTGTGATACTCACTATTTCAAGAAGTTATACATAATACACCACCAATACCACAAATCTCTTAAAAGTCAACCTGCTATAGATGCATTTCACCCCGTCATAAGCCCACTTGCAGATAAATGCGGAGGCTGCATAGGTAATGATCTGTCATGTTTTTGTCTAGGTGTGAGCTCTCAGCTTTGGTGTCCTCATCAGAGACTTATCTTCCAAGCATTTGGGGAAGTTTCATCATGAAAATCTCTCTGCTCTCAGATTCTTATATTCCCATGCTTAGCATCAGCACATTATCCACAATTTGTTACACTGCTTAAGGACCCGGTTGGATTTATCGTTCTATGTTCTGGGACTTTTATGAAACAGAGTCTCTAATTTTACAATATCGCTGTATCTGACTATTATTTGCATCTTGCATGGTACATATAGTTCTTCTAATACACCCCTTTTTTTCCCCTTTCCACTGCTGTGTCAGTTACAGCCATTTATAGTTATGACACAGATAGGATCACATGAGTTGTTACCTGAATCTATTATCACCTGAGGAAAAAAGTGACATGGCAGCTGTGCATTTGCAGATACCCTTAGCACATTAAAAGCAGCCAATAATTTGTGCAATTTATTATCACATCAGTAAAAATGTCTCTCTCTGCAGGACGTGAAAGAGCAAAGCATCACCTTTCTGTTGTTTCTGTTGTATCACTGAAAACTGTTATTTTATCATTTTTAAAACTATATAGTGTATTATACCAGTACCAGTCAAACATTTGAGCACACCTTCTCATTCACTGTATTTTTGAGTGGTTGTATACGTCATTTTCCACATTGTACATTAATACAGAATACATCAAAACTATGAAACAACACATACTGTACAAGTGTTACACAACGCTAAATGTGTTTCATATTTAAAATTATTCAGACTTGATTAAATGTGTGCACATTATTGGCAGTCTTGTAACCAGCATGGTTCACACAGGTCACAGACACGCCTGCAAAGAAGCAACGAGGCACAAGCTCCACCCCAAAACCTCTTGTTTCTGAGCGAGTCTGCTCACACAATTCTTCAGACTAAGTATAGTAATGAAGCAAGCCGGAAGATTTCTAGAACTAAAGTTTCTTCGAGTTCAGTTGCAAAAACCATCAAACTCTATGATGAAACTCTCTCATGAGAACCACCACAGGAAAGGCAGGCGAAAAGTTACCTCTCCTGCAGAGGATAAGTTCATTACCAGCTCAGCTTCAGTTACCAGCCTCAAAAAACGCCAATTAACAGCACCTCAGATTAGAGCCCACATCAATGCTTCCCTGAGTTCAAAGAGGCAGACACATCATCTATACGTAGGAGACTGCATGAATCTGGCCTTCATGGTTGAATTACTGCAAAGAAAAGACCAGTGAAAGTCTACACTTTGGTGTGATGAGATTTTTGGCTCCAACTGCTGTGTCTCTGTACAATGCAGAGAAGGTGAATAACTGGCACCTGCGTGTGTGGTTCCCACCATGATACATGGAGATGTCAGGGTGCTTTGCTGGTGACACTGTTTCAGATGTCAAGGCAAACTCAACTAACATGGCTACAAGATTCTGTAGCTACACACTATCCCATCTGCTTTGCACTTAGTGGGACAATCATGAGTCCTTAATGGCATTCAACCTTTTGTGATCTCCAATTATATTATTATTTGGCTAAAGTGAAATGCACTTCATGCATAACAAATTCAAAGAGAAATGTTTATTTGTCTTGATACACTGTGTAATTACCCAATTACGCAATAAGCCAAATTACAGGAGATACTAATGATGTGGTTGGTCACTTGAAAATGATTTCATCCAGGGTGGCAAATTATCACTCTGTGGTTTCAAATCACCCCCGGGAACAGCTGTTCTTCTTCCAGTGTGTCAAATCTATAGAGCAAAGTGAAGCAGAATTCACTGAGACTGTGTAGCTGTGATATATCTGAAAACCTTTAACGGGAAGACAAGCGTGAACTTTTATGTTATAGTCTTAAATATTCTCTTTGATAGAAGCAGACTGTAATGAATTGACTAAGTCTTTACATAATATTGTATTTTCCTTTGTTTTGTTCTTTTGTGATTGTTTCTAAAACCATGCATTTCTTGTTACATTGATTTCTATTGTTATTGCCTTTGAAGTTTCCCAGCTTTCAAATAAACATGTGATGAGAAATGACTGGAAAACACATCATCAAAACACTTGATGCACATTATACAGTATATTCACTCTATTTTTTCATAACCAGGTGACCCACTGATACAAACAACAGTTAATAAATATAAAAATACAAAAATACAAAAAGAACACAGTGCAAGGCAAACTGCTAATAACACAATTTACAACATACAGTGATATAAAACATTAACAAAGTTAAAGATAACAACTAAAGGTAACAACTAATTGAATAAATGAATGAGATGTGAGACAGTCAAATGCATAAAAGATGTGCAAATAATAAAGAAAAAAAGTACAGTATAAAGAAAATTAATTCAGCACTTTATTCAAACATACTGTATGTTTATGATGGTCTAAGTAAGTACTTTATTTATATAGCAACTTTCAAATGAAGATTTCGCAATAAAGACAAGAATCAAATATAAGAACTATAAAATTAGATGAAAATGAAACATAAGCACATCTAAACCAGTGGGCGTTGAGCTGTAAAGACTTCCCATCCACAGATCATAAATCCAGTGGGAGCGAGTTTCAGTATTTAGGAGCTATCTCAAAGGCCCAGTCTTCTTTAGACTTTAGTCTGGAGTGAGGAACAACCAGCAACGAGCCCCAGTTAACAATATTCTACAAGCTGATAAAGACTCCTGAATAACACCTAAATAATGGAGGGCAGGTTTAATAGAAAAGGAAACCAGGAATTTATGACCTTTAGGACAAAACAAAGGTTTGTATATTTGTTTTGGTTATTATTTGTAAGGGCCTAACTAAATTTAACAAACAATTTAGAACAAAACTCAAAACCAAACAAAGTGGTTCATAAATAAGAATGTTCTATTGGCACTGTTAATTGTCCACTTAATGTGGAAACTTGAAGTGATATACAACAAAATTCCTATGAACATGAACTCTTTTTATACACATTTTATATTTTGTTTTGCTGTTCTTGGGAAAAATCAGTATAATTCAGAAGTGTTCAGGCCATCTATTCCATGCCACTCAAAGTTCTTGAATTAAATAATTAAGACTATGAGACATAACACCATACATACATATTTTAAATATGAGGTGCCGGTGATGTGAAGGTGAGGTGAGGGAAAGTCAAACAACCTTTCAGTAATTATGTGTATGTGTATTGCCAATTGAAATAAAAATTGAAATCAAAGCGAAAATAAAACATAATGAAAATACAAACACTCACTGGGCAACTTTGCACACTGGCAGCAGCAGTGGACAGACAGAGAGTAAAAAAGCTGAAATTCAATTTAGTGTGAAATCCACAAAGCACATGTTTACCAACCCAGCTGGTCTGTAATGGCTTTTTACCACACAATACCTCAGGGACAGGAGGTGGAAAAAAATTTAATTGGCAAGTCAAACTTTTTTCATGGTTGCTCAGTTCCTGCTTTTTAGGAGTCAGCTTGAGTCAAACTTTTTAATTTTTTACTTCTTTTCCATATCTAACAGAATTTAATTTGGGCAAACACAATGAGCCTTAAGAGTTTCAGTTAGACCTCATGGGACCCTCATTTCTCTAGTAATAACACTGTTACTATACAGTTAAGCTGAGAAGTTTAATATTGGATAAAAATATCTCCTACCACAGCTGCCAGGTAGACAACTGCTCTCTTAAACGTATTTATATAACTGAACTGCAGTCACACATATGTTTTTGTGAAGAATGTACTTTTATGTAATAATTATGTACCCAATTACATTTTCTATTAAGATAATGACTATGTGTTCACAAACAAGTCACAAGTCACAAATACATAGATACTTAATATCTCAATCAAATGTATACAGGCAGCTGTTATTTTTATTTTTATTTATTTTTATTTTTTTTTACATCAAAATATACAATATAGAACATCCTGTTTTCTTTTCAACAAAGTACCCAATCTTACAGTACAGCATCCAGTTTGGTGACTCCAACAACATTAAAGTTTTTTTGTGGTTGGATTCAGACACTTACAGCACTGGGTTAAGGTCAGGGAAAGATTGTGGGCTGGGTTAATAAAGACAAATCCAACAGTCACTTTCCACATATCTTTATTAAACAAAACCACAATGTTTCTCTAAACCTAACCAAAGTGCTTTTTTCGGGTCTGTGGTTTGTCAGTCCTGCACCGATACGCTTGCTTTCTCTTAATAAAGTGCTTAATTCACTCAAAAAACATCACAATTGCAGTTTAGTTGCATAGGAACATCGTTTTCAGGATACGGGGTTGTGCTGGCAGAATTTTCGTTATTACTTTTCCCTTTAAAAGTTGTTGTCTCATCATATATTAAGTATGACGTGTGTAAACACAAAACAGACGGAAACTAAAGTGGTAAAATGTGGATTTGGCTCCTTCGACATTCCAGGCTGAGTCTATGAGGTTCTCTTACTGCAGTGTCACAGTGTAGAAGCTTAGAGAGTGTAATAAATCCACAGAGGACTTCCATTTGCTGTGAAATCAGTGTCACTTTGAACACTGGCAATCAGGGCACAATCAGATACAGTGACATATGATGAAACTTGTCGGTGAATGTGATCCTCCAGTGTGAAAGACAGTCATCTGTTTTAATTCAGCAATCACCACCCAGCTCAAATACCTGATTGGGTCTATTTTGTCTACGCTCATGTAAAATCAGCCATTTGGTGAGAGGGAATTAGATGCACTTCAGCTCTCATTCAAGACAAGAAAAGGCATTATTCCTCTGGTTTACCACAAACTGGTGTGAATGATAAAAGCAATCTTTGATTGCCTGTAAACAGTCTCTCATCTGTTCATAGAGAGGCCGCCCTGTTGACTTAAGTTGTGATGACCATACGCAATACCCAATCAAAGTTTTTTTATTGCCTGCAGTTCAGATACTGAACTTTCCATATGTGAATCACATCGGACATGATGAGATTTGTGCAGGACTGACACTTGAATGCGTTGCATCATTCCACACACTATGCACTTCGAAAATACTTATGATGCATAAGAGTAAGAATCTAATGAGAAAAGCTGAACAGATTGGTGGAAGGACCACAGATAGCAGCTTGGAATGAGATTGGATGCCTGCAGGAGGGCTGATATTGAATGTTCTCACATACACTGTTGATGAGAAATGACATGTTTTCTCTGGTCAACAGCGACTTACATTGTGGCAGTAATCTCTTTTTTTTTCATGTCTCTACTGGGATGTTTTACCATGAAAGCCATGTAGCTAACAAAAAAAAGTTATTTTGCAATAATTGAAAGCTGAATGTCCATCATTAGCTCAAATCTGAACAAATTATTACCTTTTTTCACATTATTTAAAAAATGAATTCAAGCTGAAAAGTGTGGAAGCCAGAGTGAGAGAGAGGGAAAGTGTCTGACTGAACCAGAGAGTTCAGTGCATAGAGTTAAAGTTGTATACAATCAAAATAACTGACATTTCAAACTGAGCCAGTTAGTCTCTTCCCCAGCAAAGTCTGCTCACCAGTACATCTAAAAACAC
Organism: Sandelia bainsii; assembly: GCA_032362345.1. Lineage (NCBI taxonomy): Eukaryota > Metazoa > Chordata > Actinopteri > Anabantiformes > Anabantidae > Sandelia > Sandelia bainsii. The sequence goes on along the minus strand of JAUMHL010000002.1, from coordinate 16,962,833 downwards.
ATTAATTAACATACTGTATATAATGAATCTGTCCAAACACTGTGTAGACTTGAATATTTGCTTTGATTCAGACCATTTCTTGTGTGAGTTTCTCAAGACTCCACTGAACTCCTGGGAACTTCACAGTAATGACAAAACTTCAGGAAATCACTCAGCCAAGAAATAGTCTGCAACATAACCACCTGTAAATGTGTAAACAGGTTTCTGTACATTTCGTTACGCTTTAGAGGTGCTGATAGCAGGATTTTGCTACCCTCAGAAAGAACTAGGCTAGTTGTTTCCTCCTGTTTCTTGTTTTCCTACTTAGCAAAGTTAACTAGCTGCTGGTGCTGCTCTTTATTTACGTACAGACATCAGAGTGGTATAATTCTTATTATCTAATTGTCAGCAAGAAAGCAAAAGGCTCAGTATTAGTGTACTAAAACAAAAAGGAAGGTCATATAAATGATAAACTTGTTAAAATATCAACCAACATGTCTATCTAGAGAACCCCTGCTATACAGTTACTGGAAGAAGCTCATCAATATGATCCCGAGCATCAAAAGTTCTACTCGCTTTCACTGCCCCTTTGAGAATTTAAGCTGCAACAAACTTGGTATTAAAATCTGTTGCAAAAATCTAATGTAGGGAATCTGCAGTAACCATACAGCCACCAAAACTTTCACAGAACGGGACAAAGAACTAAGAAATGTCTCCAAACAAAAGAAAAACAAAACCAAACTATGACAAACATACGTTAATGCCCCACATTTGTAGTTAAGAAAGTAAGAACATTTTCCAGCTGAAGATCTTGGTGTGCTGCCTCCTGTAATATGAGGCAACAGTTAGCTTCACCTGTGAAGAAAGGTTTGGTTTGAGTAGCTGAAAATAGAAAGCACACTCCACATTATGTAGCCACATTAAAGATCTCCAGGCTGGTGTTATGCAGCTGAGGGTGTGCAGTAGGCATCTAATTGAAGCAACCTGCTGTGAACCAGGTAACAGTACAACTTTCCAGCTGGGAGAGACATGTTAACTGGGATTATAGCTCATTTGGGAATATTAGCAGCTCATTAAACATTAATGGATCTCTCAGATCAGTATTTATACTGTACTGCTTTCTAGCTGGAGTATATGTAACATAGAGCAGTATGATACGTACTGATGTGTAGTCACACAGGAGAAACAGATGTCTGCTGCAGAGCAAGGTGATTTCCTGGTAGTCCAAGACAGTGCAAATAAACCAAGTAGGATAAATTCATACTGAATTGTCAAAACATGTCAAATATTATCATTGGCCTGGGGGGAAGGGTGGGTGAAAAAAAGCATTAGCAATGGTGTAATTGGCTGTAAATGGTCCAAAACACAAAATAATGTGGGGGTGGAATGCTGGCACATATGATAATCCCCTTGTAATGAGAATTCACTAGATATCACTGGCTGTGTTCATGTCCCAGCATCTTTGAAAGAGCTTAGCCACCAGAACAGTAACAAAAAGCTGTGGAGTAGGAGATGGCATGGAATACAACTGAAAGCAAAGTGAAATTACACACACAATGACATAACTTGTCTAATCAGGCGGGGAAAAAAGTCATGTTAGAGATTTTAAAATGGCATGCCCATTATTTCTCAGCTTTTAGATGATTAAACCAAGACATTTTGGGGATGAAAGGCGAGTTAACGCTGTCATCTCTCAACAAGGGTGCACTAAAGGTGGTGAGAGAGTAGGAAGAATCAGATCTGAGCTATTTTAGTTGTAAAAAAATAGGATGCAGACACACTAAGCCCCACAAATCCCAAGTCTAAGGTGTCATTGGAACAAAAAATAAAGACTGAAGAGTGTGGATACACATGTCATAAAACCTGAATATTTAGAGTCAGATTTTTCTTCTCAGATCTAATTGAGTGGCTCAGATAAAAAAGTTAATTAGCCAAGTCATTACCCACTGACAGAGAAGTATGTAAATCCAGTAAATCATTACCTCTGTTATTCAAAATCCAACAGATCGGTAATATAAGAAGGAAATACTAAGTAAATTTAGCCAAAATTGTCCTTGAGTAAATGTAGCTTATGACGTGTTAAACATATGATGCCATCTACAGAAATATTTCTGTGAATAACTTTCAAATGTAAAGACAGCTCATGCAAGTTAAAATGTAATAAAACCAATCTACATAATAGACCTGCATTAATTTGAATTGGAATTTGAAGGGAAACCATTAAATAACGAGTGAAGAATAATGACAGCTTTTTAAAAAAACGATAAATGGAGCAGATGGACAAAAATTAGTCTTCTGGGTCTTTAAAAGCTGCGACAGCTGAGACAAAAGTGAAAGACATGAGCTGCCATCTCCAGGAGGTTAAAACATTATATTTTGCTGTAATTATTTAAAAAAAAAAATCCACTGTCTTTTATGTGAAATAAGATGGGCAATAAAATCCGAACATATCCATCAAAGTCCTATCTGGTATTTTAGGAGTTTCTCAATGTACATTAACACTAGTTATGTAACACTAACACTAGTATCCTGTAGCCCAGTATCCAAAACCAAAACCGCTGACACAACTAACTACATTCTTAAAATGTTGTCAGAGGTGTCACTTGTTTTAGAGAATGAGACTTTTATATCATTATGGACTGTTTTTATTGTAACAAAAACATTTAAATCAAAATGGATACATACTACAATTATTATGAGATCCTTATCTCTTAATTATGATATCCTAATGCATGATTAAGAGATCCAGTCTCCAACTTTTCCAACCTTGTCTTAGGTGAATACAATGTATTATACTGTAGTTATTACTGTATTATTGACTGTATTGAAGAAATGTTTGCTTTGCCATGAAACCAGTGATTATTCTCCTTCCTGGGTGTTTTATCTTGTATATCTCCATGTTTGGCCCGTAGGGGGCCGCGCACAAACGTCAACAAAAAGCACGTGTGGGCCTCCGGCTTGCCGTACTTGGCTCCGCCATTGTTTGACAGGTCTCGTTGCTAACCAGAGGCTTTCCTGGATACCCACTCCGCACGACCACCAGAAAGAAACCTCCAAGTTTCGTGTGGACTTTTAGGAAGCGTTTCAGCAACATCCAAATCAAGTACGGACGTTGATGCCAGGTACGTTTGTTCTTCCCCTTCGCTTTCCTCTTTCACTTTACCGGTGCTAACTTCCGTCAGCGGCAGTTAGCGGTAACGTTAGCTCCTCTCAGAGTAACGTCTGCTAACTCAGGAAGTTTACGCTGAGGCACAGTGTAGTAAAAGTTGGATATATATTACACGTTTTGTCACATCCGAATCGCTTTCTATATCGACTGCTTTATGTAACAACGAATTTGGTCTGATAGACTTTTGGTTACAGCGCGATTAATTTAGCAGATTTAACAACTTAATCTGACTGCTAATTCTACTTTTAACTGAGCAGCATTGAATTTTATAGCGAGTTTTTCAGGAGCTGCAGTGAAAGTGTTGTTCTTTTATTTTTAAATATATAAATCAGTCATACTGCTGGTTAGTCCTGAACTATTGGTTTGTGCGATCAAATAAAACCTATAAGAGGATCAAGTAATAGTACTTTCTTGTGCTTTGCCTTTTGTAGCCTTGAATTTACGTTAGCTACTGTATAGTGTTCAACAGTATAAGGTTATATATAGTCTGAGAGAAAAGAGACAGACTGTGATTATGCATAATTTTTTTGAGCACATTATTGTTCAAAGTAATTTAACTGGATTTAACATTTTTAGTAAATGTAGTAAGTAATGTAGTAATAAGTTATAAATAAATGAATAGCCCTAAAATCAACTGAGAAAATAAAAGTGCAGCAGAGAAACCAGTTAATCGCAGGCACAGGAAAACAGCAGACTTTGAAAGTTTAGCTTTGAAAGTGCCTACATTTAACATAATCAGGAAGTCGGTTCCATCTGTGTGCAGCATAGTAGCTAAAAGCAGCTTTACCCTGTTTGGTTCTGACTCATGGTTCTACCAGCTGCCTGCTTCCAAAAAATCTTAGAGCCCTGTTAGGTTTAAGGACTAATAGTTGTAGTGTACAAAATGTGAAAATGCACAGCACATTCGCAGAGCCCAAGGTGATGTCTTCACAACAGTCCAGCCACAAAGATATTCAATAAACAAGAACTCAAAAGCAGCAACATTCTGTATTTGAGGAGCTAAAACCAGAGAATATTTTGTGTTTTCTCTTTCCTCTCAGTTCTCATTGTCAAGATTTGGTTGATCCTTTTGTCAGATTTTTCCTTCATTTACTTTCTTTTGTTATTTCTCTCTGTGCTGTAAAGCACTTTGGATCATCAGCGCTGTGCTTAAAGGGCCATATGAATAAAGATGAGTTGAATTGGTTTAAATGAATAATTGATTATCAGACTTGTTCTCAATTAAGATGATAAACTAATTCATTAGTCGACTAATGTTTCAGCTCTGGGTTCAACTAGTAAATTGTTTGCAGAAAATAGTTTGCAGTCAAATTATTGTGCTACGCTAATAAAGTTTGGGAAATATGTGTTTGCTTTGTGCAGTAAGGCAGCTTTATGAGTGCTGTGTGAGTGATATGGAAATAATAAGGATCAGCATTGTGATACTTATGTAAAATTCAGGAGACCAGCCTTTGATGAGGGCACATAAGTGGAGAGCTCGCCTCTAAAAATGTAGAGAATCATTACTGAAGACACCTCTGCAAATACATTAATTTCCAGAAAGGTCCATGATGAGGTGCAATTCTTTGGAGAGATTTGAAGGATTACGGAGTCATTAATGTTAACCTAATGCCAGTGATGTATGTGGTGTCATACAGGTCAAAAGATCTAAGTCCAATAATGAGCTAAAGCATGTCTTCACAGGTTTAATCCTAAATCTTTACTCCACATTTTGCTAAGAGAGGCACCACTGATGGCAAAGGTTAATCTTCCTATTGATTAAAAATGAAGGATGCCATTTGTTGTGGCCCACTCTGTGTCCCTGTTGTCAGAAATAAAACCTGGGCAGGAAAAATGACAGAGGTTCTTTAAGCTTTCAGATAAACTGGTTATTTCTAGTAAAGTGATTTTCTTTTAACTTAATGTATTTTCTTTGATACGGTGTGAGGTAAGTCACTTTCTCAAATAGTTAAGTTCAAAAGATTGTGAACTGGCATGTAATTAATTATTTTCTGAATTGTTGGTGTGTAATTTGTTCAAAACCAATTCACATGCTATCTGTATCCAGTTCATTTTTAGCTTAGTTTACTAATAGCACCACAAGGCAAACTGTTGAGACTGTTTGAAGTGATTTAAATACTGAATTTAAACTGTTTGAATATTTATTGTTTGAGTGAATGTTTAAATTTGTAGTAAAAAGTTCACCAGCTTTGTGTAGACTAAGAAAAAAGGTGATTTATTGCATGATTTTGACATGTAAATGTACTTGTGTAGAAGAGGTGTAAGACTTCTGAAACCGAGACTGAAACCATGACACCATGGGGTGTGGGAGGGGGGGTCATATTTAAGGTGCAACCTCCGAAACACAGATGACCTACACTCCGTACTGTCCCAGAATGCCTTCGTCATGTCTCTCAAACAGTCTATTGCTCCATTACCACTCGTGTTAATTGTGCCACTGTGGTAGGCCAGTTTCTAATGTCATATTTGACACTCAGCTTCTGTCTCGTCTTGGTTTAAAGTGTTTCCATGTTCAGTGAGAGGGATGTCAGGCTCCCAAGCTGACACATAGACTATGTATTTCCACATTTTAACAGCGCGATTACAGTTAAATTATTAACAATATCTTACATTTAGGTAAAAAAAAAGAGAATATCTGACGATCAAATTGAAAATCAGATACTGTTGATGATTAGTATTAGACTACTACCAGACTCTATCAGACTCTAAAGAAGGAATATGTGGATATCTGGGTCCAGGCCTACTTCTCAGGATTTGCCTGTCTCAGTTTTATATCATTGTGCGTAACTGACAATATCTGTGTTTTGGGAAAAAAGCTCTTTAATAATAAAAATTATTAATAGCTTGTGTGTGTGTGAGTCAAAATATATATATATAAATTTCTTATACATGGGTTATTTTAACTGTTTGTCACTTACTAATTATTAACCAAAATGTTTGAGCACTGACTGCTGTGAGATGTTGTTTAATTCTGTGATTTTCTGGAATTCAGTATTTCAGTGAAGTGTCTCATTTCCATTGTTGTCTTCCGTTTATCATATGTAGGGTTAGGTTCAGAAGTTTATCTGCCTCCTTCTGCTTGGACCTGAGTTATTTAAGCACTGTAAGGACTGCAGGACCAAGATGTAATAGGTGTCAATATTTGTCATGTCAGCAGGTTGTGCTTCATCAATCCGCCTGATTGATCCAGCATCTATGTGGTTCCGTGACCTTGCTTTGCTCAAATAAGAACTGCATCTATTCCAGTGTTCGCTGATCTACTGCTCCTTTGATCAATTTGTGCTTGACTTATTTAAAGCACAGGACAGCGACAAAATGTGACACCAAAGCTGTGAGTGCAGGGAGGATTCTACATGTCTAACACAGTAGGAAGTATATTGTTACATCGTATGATGCCATGCAGTCGTGATTGTAGCAGCAAGCCGAAGTCATTGTGCTGTTTTCGGTACTTTAAATGACATTTCATTGTGAGAACGTAAGCACAGCGTTATTGTCAATTTTTGCAGTCAAGATTAACATATTTGTCTCACTTAAATGATTCAGATCATCAAACAAAAGCTTTTACACAAAGATAGCAGTAAAATGCAGTTTTTAAATGATGATTTCATTTATTAAGGGAAACAAGCTTTTTTTATTATTATTGAAGTTGCATTTCTATGCGCTACACTACAGATCTGTCAGTTTTGTTACATGTAGATAAGGTGACCCTTACTGCCTGGAACATGTCTAAGCTTGTATCAAAATACAGTAACCTTACATTTGAAGTAAAAATCCCGTCTTGCATAAAAATAACAATTTAGGTTAGATTTTCACTTTAGAATAGCGTCTTCATAATATGATCTTTGACTGTCAGAAGATATTAATTAATATGTGCTTTGTACTGTACTGTACTTACTTGTAGTGTATGTAGGAATTACCGAAGCACGTATGTAGGTACTTTGTTAATAAAAGCAAAATTTGGTTTAATTAAACCAATATTGACCTATATAGTTGCATGGAATAGCTGTGTGCGTGTGTGTATAGAGATTTGCTAGTCTCAGGTTTATGTTGTCATGAACAATATACATTTATGACTCTAAGGGCAAAGCAGGAGATTTATTGATGATTTATGTAAAATTATGCTTCCTCTATATGACCTATTTTTGTGTACACAGGGAAAAATGTGTCTGTTATTTTCTCCTGGAATCCTAATTGAGTTTATTAAAATGCATTACCATAACAGCCCACCCACTCTCCACCATATGGTCAATGTTTTTATTACTTTAAATTTCTGTGAGTAGTGGGCAGTCCCTCCTTTTCAGAGCCCACATATAAAGTGTCCTAATCGCTATTGTGCAGTGCTACAGTTCTTGAAAGCTTGTTTATGAGTATACACATTTAGATGCACGTAAGCCAGTTCCACATCAGATAAATGTACAATTCTGCTGCGTAAAATATAATGACTTTTATAGCAGCTTGCAGTCATGAATAACAAGACATTTCGGAGGTGTAACACAGCTCTAGGGTGCTGTTATTGTAAAAAAACAAACAAAAAAATCTGCTAATGAATGTCTGTGTTGTGTTCATGTTGGAGAAGATGATACTGTGTCAAAACCTTCCCATCTTTCCACTGAATGGTAGCATCTCGACTCTACCCTCTTTGGCAACAGGTACTGTTTTTTCCACTGAAGATATAGTACCACCTCAATGTAGCATGAAACTGTTGTGGCATTGCCTTCAACGCAATACACAGAGGAACAACGACGATATCAATTTGTCTCCTTGTCACAGAAAGGAGATAGATACATAGAACAGATACTGGCAACGTGATGACTATGGTTGCTCAAGGGTGATGCAGTGGTAGTGACAGTTCTCTCTGACCAATCAGTAGTCTGCTGTTTTTTCACATCATCTTTTGGTATTGTTTAATCTCACTTGGAACCGTGACAGAGTTGAAATCAAAAAAAGTACCAGGTGCCAAGTACTATCCACAACTTTTGCCCAATGGGAGACCAGGAAAGGCAAGTACAGTTGAATTGAGCTGGTACCATGCAATGTTCAGTGCTGTGAAAAAGTATTTGCCTCCTTTCTGATTTTTTATTTTTTTGCATATTTGTCACACTTAAATGATTCAGATCATCTAACTAAATTTAATATTACACAAAGATAACCAGAGTAAATACAAAATGCACTTTTTCCAAAGATGATTTTATTTATTAAGGGAAAAAAGCTGTCCAATAATAGGATCCTGTGATGCCACCTATACATAGCTAATGCATTAGCTATATGCACAGTTTTAAAAGATTACAGTTTGTCAATTAATCAGTTGTTAATGGTGCAGTGTGTAAGATTTAGGGATCTATTTGCAGAAATGGAATTTAGCATTTAGAATTATATTTTCATTAGTATGTAATCACCTGAAAGTAAGCATCATATCAGACTTTGGATGGATATTGAAATAGTTACCAACCTTACTGCTAGATGCCACTAAATCTGCACACTGCATCTTGCCGTCCATGTTTCTATTGCTAGTGCTGACCAGTCGTTCAGTGTGATGTCTTCACTCGACCTCGGTTATAAGGTGTGTGCTCCTTCCATACTTTTAAGGATTATAAATCTGTACAAATTGGTGGAAACAATTATCAAGTGTCTTCAGCTGCATTTCCTCTTTTAGATTAGGAGAACAGACCAAAACTTGAATCGTGATATTGTTACATGTAAGAGTAGTTACTCCAGAAAACCTTTTCCTTTAAACCTATAATTGGAGCAAGGGTGAAAAGCCAAGAAATGCTGGTGTGTGCCGCTCGCTTACTCAGTTGCATTAATTATGTTGATGATGTCACAGGCCAAAAAAAAAAAAAAAAGTCAGTTCCACTGTTTTTAAATCCATGTAAACAACTCTAGTTCCTTAGCTGCTTGTAGACCAGTGTTCAAGAAAGCTTTATATCTGCTGATGGCATTTGCTTCATTAACAAATAGGATGTCCCAGTATTCTCTTTGGTCATTAACAAGCCCTTAGAAGCACTTTAGGCCTCTGACATCTTCAGCCTAATTAATGCAATCAGCTGGCACACCTGGTATTTATTAGCTGTTTCCTGCTCGAATTATGTTTTGTAAAATAAGAAGCTGAAAACGTTTCTCTTATATATGCATGAGTCAATGTTCTGATATCCTTCCTTGTGATTTAAAATGTATTTTAATCTATGATTACCCAGTAATCCTATCACTGGGCTGATCTGATCTATCATTGATCTGCCTGTTAATAGGTGGTGTTTTTGCTCCAGTTGAATGTATTTGTTTGTTAGTTTGTTATAAATTTAAGACTGTGCTTTCTGCACCAGAATTATTTTGATTTCATCTGCTATCTAATCTGTCTGACTAGACTTTCCTGCCTGAGGCCATCTTACTAAATTTAGCTCAGTGGATGGCACCATTTTGAGAATGTTTCCATGTTCTGAACCAAATTGTTTTGTCCCACTTTTGGTGAGGAAAGGTGACATTTCTCATTGTGAGATGTTTTATTGTCCCTCAAGGGAATGTGGGAGCTGGATAAAAGGCAGGCGGGGCCATCTGAGTGAATCAATAAACTTGTACTGTGTATACTGTGCATACAGTACCTACCTGCTATAAAACATCAAATGTAAGTTACTAGAACGGTGAAAGCAATAAATAACAAAATAATATTTATAAATTAATTCATGGGATATATTTTTTTTACTGCATGTAGTTAGTTCATTTCACAAAATTATGATAGAAACTAAACTTGATAATAATGCTATTGTCATATTTCCATTTACATTACTTTACTGTAGTAGTTTTACCTAATGAATCTGAGATCTTTCCTGGGAAGTGCCTTTAAAGGATTTAATTGCTAATTGTATTTAATTGAGCACTATATTGTTCAGGATCAGTTAATATATGCTATTTAAATTGTCTTGTGTAATTTTCTTGTCTAATTGTTTTGTGTAATATTCTTGTCTGTATAGGGCACACTTCATTTAAGTTTGTCAAGATGTGTTTTCTGAAAATTACATTAAGAAAATATAGCAGTGCCTCCATTAATAATATATAATACATCATACAGTCATAGATCCTGAGGGTTTTAAAAGGGGGTTGTTTGTATCTGCTGTGGCAGGAACGTTTGCAAAGTCCAAATCCAGGTTTTAACCATCAGAAGCAGTTTAAGAGTATTGTAAACATGCAGTGTGGGACTAATGTGTAAAATGACTGTTTTTTTTTGTAACCTAAGATGGATTATTCATTGTAACTTTCCAGGATTATCCAGGTTCTTGCTACCAGTACTCAGTCTTAAAATAAGAGAAGTGACTATTGAAGGACTGATTACAAAGTAGAATATTTTTCTTTTTGTTTTTGTCAGGCTAAATCTTATGTACAAGTTTATATGCCCTGCAAGGGTAGAAGTGATTGGAAAGTTCATGTGCAGATGAAGACATTTTGCATAGTAACTTAATTAGAATCACCTACCTCGCAGAAGTGTTATGTTACCTTCTGTTCCACTTCTCTGAAATAGCTGTTAAAAATAAATCTATTTCGTAAGTTTAAGCATCACCTACCTTCCGATATAGAAATAAACTAGCTTAAATGACAGTATGGGACCATTAACTGCACACTTCTCAGGAGGCTTAAAAAGTAGAACAGTGGACTCGCTCTTACTCCAAGTGCCACAGGGGATGGGCTGTAGGTTTGTGTATAGTATAGAACAATAGATAACATATGATATGATTGACATTTGGACTCACCACCACATTGAATTTGAAAGGAAACACTCAACAAGACAGGAGTGGAGTTAGGACTTTCAGTTTTCATTCAAGGGGTTTGAAAAAAGTGTGGCATTAACCATTCAGGAAATACAGCTATTTTCCTGAAGAAGTCAAAATACATATCGTTGTTCCAATATTTATGAATGACTGTATGTAACATGGAAGATTATTTGAATACATTTCTGTATCATTCAAGTGTACAGTACACCCAGGATAAATGTGAGTGCATTGTATTGGGTTTGCTTTCAAGACATAACCCAGTGTTTAATAACCATTTAGCCCTAAACACAGATTTTTGTACACGGCCTGATTTAACCCCAGGCAGACTGAGTTGCTGTTGTCTACCTGCCTCACTACAATATCACTCCTTGTGGTCAGTGATTTAGGCTATTTGGCTTTCAGCTTTAGGGTAAATCTCCTCATCAGATCTCAGTGGACGCTGATCTTATGTGAAGTTTCTGAAGGCTGGGAAGTAGATTAATTTCATACCCCAGTAGTCTGGAAGCTGCTATGACATTGACAAGTCGAGGGGTGGATGTACTTTCATGTTAATCCAGCGGAGAAAATAGTGTTGTGTTCATCATACCCAAAAATGATCAGGTTTCAAACATGCATGACTTTTGAAATTCATGAGCTGAACAGCGTGACTTGTACTTTACTCTTTGTTCTGCACTAATTACCTGATCATCTGAGGGTGACCTCAGTTAAAGCCGTTTGGGCAGGGCAGTGACTTTCACATATGCCACATTTTTCATGAAGCCAATTCAAGCCACACTTTTAATCAGGATGTGCTGATGATGGGTTATAATTTTAGTGATTGAACTAAATCTCCTGTTGTAGTGAAGAGCTGTGAGACTTCGATTATAGCAAAAAGTGGTCACAACATCATTACGCATTTTACTTTTGGCTATCGTGTCCCTTATGAATGACATCTACATATTTCAAGCTAACGGGAACTGGAATTAGATTTAGCAATGGTTGCCAAAACCATGTTTCACGTTTCACAGGCTTTTATAAGTTGGCTTCTGTCTGTCTTACTATTCATATTTTATCTGAGAATACTTTATGCAGAGTAGTATGTTCACTTATTTATTTACTCATCTTACATCCAGGAAAAATCTGCAGCAGGCTGGTAGCCAGACGTGTTCCACACACTGTATTTATTTATGCGATTACTCTGAAAGCTATTAAACACTGAAGCTCCTAAAGACCATACAAGTGAAACACAATCTTACCCTGGTAGATGTTGTAACGATAGGCTTGGCTCTGTCACTGTGACTTGATGAAAGATACCGACTGATTAGCTGCCAAGACATTTGAAATGACTCCTGCTCTGAAGCCAGGATACAGTTCTGACAGGGCTGTGTTTCTGAAGCAGCCAGACATCAGGATTAATGTGCGAAAGGATTTGACTGGTTTCCTCCTTGTGAGCTAGTGCTGGAATCAGAGGTTTAACAAGAACTAACATGGGAATTGTTATCCCCTTTTTTGGGCTGGTATAGTGGTTTTTTAAGTTTTATGTCCTATTAATATGATTAGTTTCAAAGTAAATTAAAAAAGGCTTTTCATAAATATTATTTATTTAGTAAACATTGTAACACTTAGAAGAAATACTCAGGAGAAAAATGTTAGATATATAATTTTGACATCAATAGATTTTCTAAGTAAGTTGTTGACATAAATGCATGTAGGATAAAATCCTGTAATTCATTAGGTTTTATAGAGGGGGATTGGCACGTCTGTATTCTTCTTTCAATACTCATAATTAGTAATAGTAATTAATTGCATTTATCTGCTTCTCCAGCATACCGTACACAGAGGCTGTTGGCTTATTCCAGGCAGTGACTCTGTGCTTTTGTTAACTGTAGCTTTATAAATGCTTTAAAGCGTCTTTACTAGCGATCCATATAAAGAGAATAAGATTGATTAATTATTTAAAGCTTATTGTCATCATGTTTACTTCATGAGTATTTGTCAGAAATGCTTTATAACTAGTACTGTACTGTATTTTTCTAGTCTGTTGCCTGCAAAAATGGCTGTTCAGTAAGAAAAATGCACTGTAAGGTGGGACTTTAAGTTGAGGCTTATCACTGAAATATATTTTGGGAACTGACACAGTCCATTTTGGCAAATTCTCAACAATCCTCTCCTTCCATAGACTGTCCATAAAAGCTATTCCCCTGTCATACGTTTTCTGCTTACATGCTGGTTTGCTATGTACTGTAAAGATGTAAATATTTTCTCAAGCATTTTAAATCTACAGTAAATTACATTTATTTACAGCGTTAATATATGTATGTTATAGAGCAATTAGCCACAGCACTAAATCCAGCTAGTGTTTCGTTCAAAGGTCCTCAGCTAGACTCCAACTGGCGATGTTACAGTTATGTGGCACACGCACATACCATTTGGATACCAGTGCACTCCGAACGTGAAATTATTTTAGTTTCAGGCCACTTTATGTTTTTAATATGATTCCTGTGTAATGCTCTGAGCTGCTCTTTGCATTTGTCAATGTAATTAATTAATTATTTAATGGGCCAAGTCGTGGAATTTTGAATTTCAGATTAACTGCGGCATTAAGTTCTTTGAAAGCTTGCGTGACACATAATCTGACATACCAGACTCAATGAGTAGATTGATGATGGCATTTTACTATTTTTGTGTTGACTGGAGCTGGTCCTCTTATCTTTGTAGTGCATTAGAGTCTGCTGCTGACCTTTATGCTGACGTTGGTGCTCTTTCTTTGTGCATATTTTTCCACAATGTGAGTTACCTCCAATAGTGACTTTAAACATTAACTTTAACATTTGATGGGGTTTTCCTTTTCATTAATACAGGCCACAAAAGCCTGTAAAAGGCTATGGTCAAAAACAGACAGACTAAGCGGTCCAACTGTGCATTTAATTTGAAATAGTCCCACAGCTGAAATGTTTTCTCCTTTATATTCTGACCTCAGTTTTTCTGTTGACAAGGCCTAAGTTACTTTTCGTTTCAGATGATCAGTTTTTAAACATGCATGAATCGTTAATGGGACTGCATGAAGTTCAGACTTTGCGACTTCTACTGAAAAGTAATGAGGGTGCTCATTCAGACATGAAGCCAACAAGTTCAGATGCCGTCAGATTAATGTAAACGACTGCATGTCTGAAAGGGGCTTAAATAGTTTAATGTTACTGTAGTGTAGATTAAGTCACCACTGGGGGAGAACCATGAGAAAGTAATGTGGTCTGTAAGAAGGCATTAAAGAACTGTGCAGAATCTGTATTGTTCTGATGAAGGGGCACCTGTCGAGCAGAATTCAGGAGATGCATTTAGCTACAGTGAAAGGATTAAAATGTGTGCTTCATTTCCTGAGAGAGACCAGAATGTGTGGACTTCTCTCTTGCTTTCAACTGATTAAGATGAATATGACTGCATAATTCACTCTGCGCTTTTAGTTTTTTCATCCTCTTGCATAAGAAGTGTTCTATCCGAGCCTTAACCTCTGCCTTTGTGTGAACTGCCATGTTTGATGGTACCTTGGTTTACCGGAGAGGCGACTGACAGCTGTTGGAATAAGAAGTGAATGACAAAAGAGAATGGCACAGACAATTAAAGGGCTGGATTCAGCCTGGCTTGACCTTCTGATCAGTGCAGTCCTATTTAGGGCTGGCAGACAAGAGAGTAGCACTCTTTTTTCCAGACTAATAAAGATGGCATTGAGAGCAGCTTCTGGGCTGGACTGCCAATACTTTTAACACCACCATCGATTCTCATTACTGTTAATGGTTTCTCTGCAAGTGCGAGCAGGATGTTGAAGTAGGTGTGGGTGGACATGGGCATAGCCAGAGATTTGGCTAGGGACAGAGTCATCCTATAATGACCCCGGTCAGAGAAATGTCTCGGATATTGTAGGTTTTTAGTGTGTTGACCAGTTCCTATAATACAGTGCAAACGTAGTGATGCTGCTGAGTACACTATAAACAACACAAGAAGCAGGAAAATTATAATGGTGGATTTTGCAATAATCAGCCATTCAGCATCCTATAAGTAGTTTTATATAGGCAATGGGTATCTAGTTGCATTCATGAAAATCAGGGATAGAAAAAAAGTGACAAAGTGCAATAAGTTAGCTGCCGCTGCACAGAGTTGTTTTTAGTCCACTTATGTGACAGAAGTCGTTTAAAACTTTTTCTGGCTCCAGAGGAAGCTGTTATTGAAAGCTTGAAAACTTTAAAAATCTTGGCGTGTGGAGTTAGAAAAAAGTGATCTGTACTTTGCTCTTAAGACCTTGAGGCTAGTGGCTCAAGGTTACAGTAGCTGCTGCTAGCATACCACACCTGAATCTCTGACCAAACGTTTTTGATGGAGTTGATTAGCTGGTAAAGATGTTCTGACAAAGTTTTGACAAAGAAGAACAATGTTAAATGTAATAAAAACACAATATCTCTGGACATGTATCGATTGTGCTCCTTTTATAAAACTGTCTAACATGAATCCAACAGTTTTACAGGTGAGCAGTGCCAAATCTCTTTGAATCAACATACTATTTTGATCAATGTGAATAATAATGATCAACTGTTAACTTAACTAGAGTTGATTGTTCTGTGCAAAATGAAAAAGAAGTGAATCAAGTTAAACAAAATGACAGTTCAGTCTATCAGGCTATGTCTTTATCAGTAGTAAAAAATGCCACACAAGTATGTTGTGTGTCAGCAAAACAGTCACACCTATTGGTGGTACCCCTTTATCAATACAACCTTCATTTTGAACAAATCTTAGTAATTGGATTGACATCTGAAAAGCAGTTTTATATTTGTGTGACTCAAGCCTTCACTCCTAAGTAAGTAACCACAGTGATAAAGCACCAAAGAAGATCAGAAACATGTTACCCTGTTTTAATTCCCCTGACAGGATCCACTTCTTACTGGCTCTATGGGAGTTTGTGTTGCCATTGTTCTCCTGCTCTCACACTGCGATAAATAGCTGTGCAGTGGCCTGTAGAGTTACTGAGTGTTATCTTTGGCTCTAATTAGTGAACAGCTTGAATAGAAACATTTCTTTGGGGAATAAGATTATTATTTACTTATGTTTGGACAGTTCTGTATAGTTTGTTGTGTTAAACTGCCTTTGAGTTGTTCACTAAAATGTTCTGACCTCTAATGCAGCATTCAGCTCTGCATCAAGGGCCTTCACATTGGTAATAGCACTATACAAAACAGTGCAAAGGACTGAGGTCTGCGTATGGACATTTTGCCACAGGGTACAGGTAAAGAAAATGAAACAGAAACATAGAAGCCCTGGATGAAAGCTTAAAATGCAAATTGGTTTATGTCCTTGTATTCCTTTGAGGTCTAATTGCACAGCTTTAGAAAGTTAATCGCAATGGCCATAAGCTTCTCTATCTCAATCCTGTCTAGATAGGCACCAAATTAGTACAATAATATTACAATTCTAAGGTCCACACTACAAGGTAATCTACCTGCTTATCCAGTCCAGACAATATCAGGCCACAGAATGGCCTGGTATTGTGCTATGGCACAAAAAGAGCCAGAACCAAACAACCTGCAAAAAGTGCTCTGTCTGATGGTACATGAGACTATCAGAAAGTCCAGAAGCTTCACCTGGATGATGGTTGCTTCAAGGCTTATTTTTGGACGAGTCAGGGGCAATTTGGCAGTCTGCTGTCAGTTTTAAGGCCTCTCAATTCATTTCATTGGACTGTGTAAAAAAACACAAATAACATTGGGCGCTTTTCTGCTCTGAGGTGAAGTGTTCCCAACTGGAGGCGTTCAGGGTGCTCCTGAAAAAACACAAAGCACATAGAGCAGAGAAATACTAGGCACACAGCAAAAGCAACAAGCGAAACAGTTAACTCTCATTGAAAACAATTACACAAAGCTGCTCCAGGCTGCTAAAAATGGCTATGATTGGAGCCTTAGGCTTCACTTTAGCATCCAAAAGTAGCTCTAAAGCTGAGAATCATGAATATAGGGGTGAATTATTTTGTTTCTGATGTGTTTTGCAGGCCTCAAGCCAATCTATTGCAACATGATCTTGGCCAGAGCAAGGTGGTCTGCTGCTTGAGAGAAGCCGCTCTATGTTTGCAACATCACAGGTATGATCTCCATGACATATAAGATCGATGCTGTTTAAAGAAAGTATCACTGATGTATTCAGTGAATGTTTTCATTTATCAGCATGGCTCGTAGAACAGTTCAAGCTTAGCACATTTACACAGTCAGTATTTCTTCCTCTACTTCCTTTCTCTAATTTGAACAATTTCCAATAATTAATTAATTTAAAAATCTAACACCTCTCTAAAGCACAGTGTTAATTAACCTCATACTGGCAGGAAACCAGTTGTGGGAATAAAACCTAAATGGGTTGAATAATAAGTTCAAATTTAAGTCTTTTATTTGTTGTTTTTCTTCAGCTGTAAACTGACATTAACAATGAGTACCTATAAAAACAGCTGTCACATAGTTGTAGTCTGATGTCATCATGCTTTGTGAAAGATTTGAAGCAGTTAAATATAAACCAAAATGTCCTTTGGTAGAGTACTGTCTAATAAAGAGGGTGTAAAACTGAGCTCAAAGTATTTTGCTTGCAGGGTATCTACTGTGCTTTATTGTCCCCTAGGTTCAGGTGCTGCTTGGCTTTTAAGCTATTAATACTGGAATCTGCCTTCAGATTCAGTCCCAGATAACAGAGGCGGTATCTCCACTAATTGCCTGTTGCCTAAGAACTACTAACTACTGTAGATGTGGGGTGCATGTCAAATAGTTTTCCTCAACTGTATTCTGTGTCTGCATTTGGGAACATCCACAAATTAGAGCCCTGCTCATTTGAATATACTGCAGTGTATTTTTCTGTCCGTGGAATAATTATCTATCCTCTGTTTTAATTTAGGAATTGCCACATCACCATTACATATTTTTAAAACTATAACCTAATTTATAGAATGCTGAGCATATAGACTCTGATTTGACTTTTAAATTACAATTTCAGTCAACTTGTGTCTGAACAGGCTATACTGCTTTCTTGTGTCCAATTTATAATGTTGAAATCCTGCACGGTTTCCTCTCAATCACCTGAGCCCAGGTGGTGTGGTTTGGATTCTAGTTGTGGCACATGCAGTGGAGTCAATATGAACTGCTTTTGCTTATGCTACATGGGCTGCAGTTTAATGACATTTTGTTGGGGCATCATATTTCAAAATTTGGTTGGATACAGTGGCTTCACAGAGTATTTTTTTTATTGTGTTCTAGATTTAATTGCAAACATGCATAAAATCCATCAATCTACACCCAGTCACCTATAATGAGGATCTAAAAACATGTTGTTTATTGCATTTTTTTATTCTTGGGATATGCCTAGAAGTTGAGTGGAATCCACCTGTGGCAAACTGAATTGACTGGACAGAGTTTAGAAAGGCACGCCGCTGTGTATATAAGGTCCTACAGTTCAGACTGACCTCTTTGAAGACCCCCACAATAAAACTGCTAGGGGTATAAAACAATTCCTAGGAGCACAGTAGCCCCAGTAATAGTGAAATGAAAGAGGTTTAGAAACACTAGGACTCTTCCTAGAGCTGAGTAATGCTATGGATGTATTTCTCAGCAGCAGGAATAGGGAGGCCAGTCAGATGTTGGGTGATGGTACATCTGTTAGCACAAAAATGTCCAGAAGTGTACAGCCAAGAGAACACAGGAGTGGCTTTAGGACAAGTCATTGACTATCCTTGAGTGTCCCAGACAAAACTCTGACCGAAAAGATTTGTGTCTGTGTTTGACCATGATCAACCGAATCAATCACAATGTTAAAGGGAAAATAAGCATTTTGGCAGCATTGCACAATTAATGAACCATGCACTGAGTGCCAGTTCTTAGCTCCTGTTCTCATCCAAAGCACACAGTCAGGCTTATTTGCACAGTAACTAGAATGCTCTTTGCTAACTGCAGATGCTTTTAACTTTTAATAATTTTACTCAAGTAAAAGTACTCTTACTATGGTGGAATTGGTCTCAAATAAAAGTAAAATGACTTGTTTAAAAAGCTATTCCAATAAACGTAACAAGTACATCATCAAGTACATCATTTTGTCCTCTTTTCAATTTTATTTTGAAGTGCCATTTTCTGTTGTGGATTGTTTTATGGGCAGCGAAGGACAAGACAAAGGACAAAGAATGCTTGCCAGGTTAGCAACAAACTCAAGTAGCCTAACTAAACAGAATATGTTAAACTTGGTTTTATTTATTTATCTTAATGACAAAGAAAGGTGATTTGCTCTGACAAAAACCACGATGGCACATAGACTGCGGGACAGATTTAACAACTAGAAACACATGGAATGAAAGAGCTGACAGAAAGTGTGACATTGCCAAGCAACAAGAATGTTAAGCTTCTCCAAAGTGTCATGTGACATGATGTATGCTGTTGTTAATTTAGCAATTTATGGAATAAAACTGACAAAGCTTGTGACATGGTCTGTCATAGCCCCTGATTTTGTTTTAGCATTTTCACTTTATGCCCTTACCCAGAATGAGAAATTGTCCAAACAAAAAGATAAGCTCTAGATCCACTCCGTGTTAGATCAGGCTATGTCCAGACAAAAATTATAAATTTCTGTTGCTTGTCTTCCAAGTGACACCCTGCAGTTATCTCCAGTGGAGCTCACTGAACATTTACCTCAAATCCAGAATGCTTTAAGTCACCATATGTAAAGACAGTGGAATCCTGAATTTAGGTAATGGCTGGTTGCTGATTAAGTAATCATTCTAATTTTATGCATGCTAGATTTACATGTGATACTTGGTAGACAGTATAATGTCCTAGTTTAATACCCAATGTGAAAGCAAATGGGTCAAAGCTCCAGTTTTTGGTCACAGAAGAATGTCCATCATTGCAGCTTTTGGGAAAAAACTTTCAAGGTGAACGATTTGATTGAAGCGCAAAAGTTTCTTTATACTGTCACTTGAGGGTTTCACATCACAGTAAGAATCCTTTTGTCACTGTTCTGTTGTCTTTGAAAACACCCACTAGAGCCAGCTGTAGGATGTGATAAGAGTTTTTTTTCTCTTCCCTTTCATCTGTATTTTATTTAAAATACTGATGCCATTGTTTTAGATTTTTCCTGAGAGCACCTCAATTCGAGATGGCATTTTGGCCACACACACAGTACCAGAGATGCTTGCCAGAGGAATGTTCAACTTTTTACCAGTTATTACTGAGAACAGTTATTTGACATTTGAGAGTAACCCAGATACTACTGCCTGTCTGTAATGGAGAGGATATTATCTGTTATTCAGTTACTAGATCACACACCAGGACAAATCACTGTCAATTCCTAACTTAACATACTGATGGAGTCATTTTCTGTCAAGTGCTGTGTGCATTTTTGTACTCCAGTTTTCACTTTCCTATAAAGCCTGTGCTTGTATCCAGTACTGCAAAAGGCTAAAAGCATGCATTAAGGTGTGTTGGAGTTACTGTAAAGCCGGGGTAATCAAGTATGATTTAAGGAGGTCCGGATAGAGAAACTTTCCTCATGTCCGGTTCCACAACATCATCATGTTTAAATTGCATTATAATGTAGCTGAGTAGCGGTGTAGAAACACTGTCAGAAAAGAGTCGCCGGTCAAAATATAATCTCCACCAAAACTGAATAAAACTTAATGACAAGTCGGTTCCGGCTCTGGGTCTGCACAGGACAGAGTCTGGGTCCGGATCCGGACCGCGGTCCGCCTGTTGGTGACCTCTGCTGTAAAGGATCAGTTTAATTATCCTACAATTAATTTAAGGACCATTTAATAAAAAGCTCTTTTAAACACCTTTAGACCCTCCTGACTTTCCAACACTGTCTCCTAAAAATTACTAATAAAACTAATTTGCAGAAGCAAACGTAATCATATTATAATTATGTTATGACCAAGTTCCGAAATTAACACCCGCCAGGCACCAAATTTGGGTAATTTTTCGTTTGGCGAATAAATCTCAGGGCACTGTCGGCCACACGTGGGTAATGTTTGAAACAAAATTGTTATGTAATAAAGCGCTATCCCGAGAATCTCTACTGTGCTCTGCTTGTATTCGCTGTCTGTTTCTGAGTTTGACAACACAACAACACACTCACAGTAGGCAAAAGGCCCTGCCAAACAACAATCAATGTTTGGACAAACGTTTGTGTGATAGGTACATGACAGATACTCATTGCCAAGGTTATCAAACAGTCGATTGATATGTCTCTGTATTGTCATCTAGTGATAGTAGTTAGAATGGATATTTTGTGTGGATCATCCATGTTTTGGAAACACTGAGGGCCTGATTTATTAAAAGGTTTGCCTGTACTAAAACGTGCAAACTTGATATCACCCACCCACACAAATTGATCTACTGTGGCTGCGTACTTAGGACTGCGTTTTTTTAAATACCAGAATAGTGCACACTGTAGATTTCGCACCTTTGCCTTCGCATCTATGCAAAGTAGGGAATTTTTCCCTGGATACGTAAAATACAGAGCCTAGAAGCCATTGCAGTGGCTGTGATTGCATCTGTTGAAAAGCGGGTGCAATCTGCTTGCGCATAGGTGGCTGCTGTTATTTTGGCAATAAGAAGGCGTAGGAGAAATTAAAGAATGCATTGAGAATGTGGGGTGTGTGTGATATGACGATATTAGCTTGTGAACAATTAAAAGCATTTGTAATGTGGAACTAGTTTGGACAAATTCGAGACGGCGCAAAAAATTATAAATGTCCGGTTTTTTGCTACAATAGCTTATTTATGGTCTAGCTGCACTTTTAAACCTTAATTGAGTCTTCCCATTTGTTTCGTACTTCGTATATTGTTGTATTTTATACAAATGTGTTTTATCTGCTCGTGTGGTCAAATTCTGTTAGGTTGAATCAGCTCTCAAACAGCCAGAAGAGCAGTATAGTCACTACTTTGATGAACACATCATGAAAAAATTTCATGTCTTTTTCTCCTGCACTTTCCACAGTAACAGTGATAGTGGTAGCTAATTACAATATCTTCTCATCTCTGCCTCCAGCCTTTTGTTTCAAAAAGATGGCTGGGCAATGGATATCTAGTAGGCTGGAATGGCTGTTGAAGCACCTACACACACTCAACACTCTATTCCACACCAACACATATTAATGCACATACAGTATTTATAATTTTAGATTTTTGAATCAGCATTCCTGAAAATCAGCAACATTTTTCCCAGTGTTATGCTCAAAGATATTTTTGCTCTCATCAAGGGAAAGTTCAAGGAGCTGCTTCTTTAACAGTGAATGGAAAAGGAATGTGAGTGCAGGCTGCCCCTCAGTCAAAGAAACACCAGACAAGTGGCTCTCAACATGTTTGAGAGGAATCACACACTGTAGACAAACATCACTCATTGTGTGAGGGAAAACTGAAATAATAGTCATTTTGAGACATATTTTCTTTCTTACAGTTAGTTGAGCTGATTAATATGTGTCTGTCTGATAAGATAAGATGATAACAGACAAGATATATTCAGCCAAGCTCAACATAATGATTAGAAGCAGGAGGAAACAACTAGCTTTGGCTTTTTCAAGGTAAAAGAAACAAATACCAGCACTTGTAAAGCAGAGTAGTTACACTGAATGTCATTTGTTAAACCTAATTTCTCTGCCAAGAAATAGTCTGGCACATAACACACTGTAAAACCATAACTTGTTTTTACACTGTGGCTTTTGTTTGGCATGAACAAATCAAATATTAGTTGTTCATTGGTGAGCTTGAACATGAATTTATAGTCTTCAGAAGTGTTTCCATAGGTATCTATAGCATAAGTTTTTAGTTGATATCACCTCCACAATGCTAAATCTCAATGTGTTTTATACCATGCTTTATATTCCAGACACTAACTGTTACGTAATTATTGAACTTTCTCTATTGTTAGTCTGTGTTTGTGAACGGAGACAACACCTGAATCAGTAAATCGTAAATGTTTTCACCAGAAAACACTTTATTTCTCAGCAGTGTTTGTCATTTTCTTTCTTGAGATTAAAAATATAGCTCTATCTTCCTGTCCCACTGTATCGACAGAAAATTAGAGCTGAGTCAAACTTGCAGGCTTTGGCAATAATGCAGCACTGTGTGATCTTCGTGAGAACAAAATGTATATTGTTGCTTGAAGTGAAATTTCAAAGTTCATGCCATTTGGTTTGTACATCTCAAAGTTAATAACAACAAAATAAACTGTCACCAGGGTTGTATGAACTGTGATAATGGGTCTGATGTGTAATTTCTGAGTGATTTAAATTCTTTACTTTTATTGGATCTGTTAAACACAGTGACACATTAATTTCACTTGGTGACATGTTCATTACTGTGTGAAATGCTCTCTGAAATGAAATATTGGTGCCACCAAATTACACACCCGTGCCACTAATGGGAAAATGTCAGTGCCAGCAGGAGCGAAAAATAGAGCTCTTTTGGGTTTTTTAGTTTAAACAACTCGTTGCCTGATTTAATTGCAGTGTGGTTAATAGTAAAACAGTAATATTACAATTTTAGAATTCAGCAGCGCTTGCAGAGCAGGTATAATATAATATATTTCTGTTCATGTCCACGTTCACTCAGCAGCCATTAACACTAGATGCATGGCTTCTTGTCCTGTTAACTTGCTTCTTACCTTTTACCACTGACAAACTTTGACAACATTAGAATTCAGAGTCTGGCTTGAGCTCAGTCAAAAGCCTTATTGAAGCCCTGTACTGCAGCTATTGTCAGTTTTTTTTTTTTTTTTTTTACATCAAGTCAGTATCACGACATGTGCCTCTCAAGTGGCATGTCTAATCCAATCAATTTCACACATACAATTTTAATTTGAACTTTATTTTATTAAACAATACAGGTAATGTGAGTACATATACAGTACTGTATTTCTATGTGTAACTTAGAAATACTGAAGCACTGAGAATTTTCTGTTGTAGCTGAAGGAGCATACAATAGCAGAGGAGGACAATGTCATTAGTTCACTCTTTTGGGAAAGCCTTGCAGGGGGAAAAGGAGGCAGAAGGTCATAATCAATGCTCTTTTTTTTCCACCATGTGAACGTCACACAGAGCTGCCTCCTCCTGGATCTCTGTCTCTTTGCTACTGGGCAGTCGTGGTGTAAATTATTGTCTTGGGTATAAATAGGCTGACAGTCTGTCAGGGCCAGGTGGTCTAATCTGCCAGTTTGGTGTCCTGCTCCCTGCCTGACAAGGTGGTGTGGCTGTTGTTTGTTCCCACTTTAACATTGTCCTCAGTACCCACACATTCTTGTATAGAGGAGAAAATATGGGCTCAGAGATACATTTTAAATCTCCTTTACGTAGACACCTAGATAGACACATAGATATCAAATGTATTACAGTGACACATATTTTGTATTCTGGCTCTGAAAAATGAACAAAAAATGGTAGAAAATTGACTTTAATTTTATGTATTAATTGATTAGTCATTGAAGTAATTTTTCATGCAAAAGTAGAAAACATTTAATGGTGTCTCAAATGTTGACTTTTTTTTTTTTTACTTGTCTTACCAGTATAATAAATTGAATATCTAATTGTTTTGGTGTTCAGAACTTCCCATATTTTAGAAAATATTTGGCTCATTAAGTGCATCAAGTGGTTATGAAAATCAACGATTCCATGTTTAGTTCTGCTCTTGTGTCTTCATATGACCCACACTTATTTTGATTCCCTTTTCACTAAAGGCAAACTCTGCTTGTTATTCATGTGGAAGTTAAAAACTACAAATTGTATGTGTTTGTCAGACTACTTGCTGTTGTGCGTTCAATTATGCCCCCTTGTACCCAATCTCTTGCCACCTGGAAACAGTATGGCTACTGAATATTCAGCATAACAAGGTTTTTTCCCCTGCTGACAGTTTTGGAGCAGCAGCAACAACAACCATCATTACAGTGTGGTTACTACAATCTGCCTGCCTCTCTTTCATTTTTGGATTTTTTTCTTCAGGTGTACCTTAATCATTACATGCAGCGTTTCCATTCTTCCATTCCACGTTTTGTGGAGTTTGCATATAATATGTTTCTAAATGAGCAGTGTCTAGTGATTAGACAATGTCCCAGAGTTTTTGTATTGGTAGATTAAGCCATTAGGGTTGTAGAAGATGTATTTTACGTCTTTACGTGTGTTTGAAAATACAATAACTTTTAGCAATCATTTCTCTAATGTGGTAAGTTATATTTTGGTAGCCATCCAAGTGTACATTTTCCCCCTCATTGTGTCTCGTCTGTCTCCATCTCCCCCGTCATCGCTTTCCCCCATCTTCACTCATTTCCCGTCAGAGGTGCCAGCATGTCACCAGCAGCGCTAAAGTCTAATGGCTATAGGAACATTTTCTGTGACACCTGCAGCAAACAAGAAGCCTGCTGGGCTACTGGAAGAACAGAGGGAGGTTTATCTGGGATGGCAGGCCTTTCCTCCATCACCATGCCAATAGAGACAGCAGCACAGAGCTTGGTGCTTCGCAGCAGATAAGGTCCCCAGACAAAGAGGCACTGCAGTTAGACCCCACTCACTACAATGGAGGGGAGAGAAAAAGATATATGACTAATAACTCTTGACAGTTTGCTCCAGTTAAATACTTTAGTTTTAGCCACAGAAGTAGTTAGTCTACTGCTATCACAAGTACAAGTTACAAGTTTAAAAGCTAAAGGTATTAATAAAGCAAAACTGAAGTTATACATTTGCAGGAATGTGTCAGATGTAAGCACATTTACATTTTGGCTTCTGAAAAGGCCAGTAGAGAGAAAATAGTGTACAGTCTTGTGATTATACATGTGTATTGTTCTGTTGGGCAAGGTCAAAAAGGTTTAAACATAATCACCACATATAAAGTGCCTGACTAGCATTTTGTAGCATGTTTCATTTTTTCAATTGTCTAAATGGTCCAATAACACAGACATTTTACTCTGGCTACTGATCAACTGTCACATTATTGTGCACATGTGACATGGCTACAGATCAAGCTCATCTTTTTTTTTAATTTTCTGTGCAGACAGTGTTTTAGTTGGTTAAGCCACCCCAAAGAGGAATATCATGTGCAAGTGGCTCCTTCAAAATTAACTGGTTTCTGAATTAGCTCTGTTTTAAGGGTTATGGTGGCTGTCTTTTTAGGGGGCGATGTAATAACTTTTGCTGCTTGTGTTTTCCCCTGCAAGTTGTGCCTCCAAGTCTGGTGATGATGAGAGTGTTGAGAGTAAAGGCAAAGCAAAAAAAGGCAAAGCAAAATTATTATTGTCATTTGTCATTTTTGCTGCAGAAACCTCTGCTTGTCACAGGAGTTGCTCTCTGCCAAAGTAAATGACTCAATGTAAACACAACATTTAATGAAATTGTCTCATTTAGTAATGACACAAGGCAAACCTTCCCACACTTGCTCTAAATTGCAAAATGAATGGAGCTATGTAAACAATTTACTCTGGGGAATATAAATAAAGCATGACGCGGCCTGATCATATACAGCTATCTAGTGTTCTTTCTCTGTTTTAACAGGTGCAATTGATGCAGAAAAACAGGCAACTGCAAACAGTTCACTTTCTTTTTCTCGTTACTGTATCAAAACATGTGCTCCAGCTATCTGCAGCAGGACTCCAGCTTCCTTGCATGCATCCTTTTCTTTTATGTGAAGAATAGTTAAGGTAATCTAACACTGCAATCTAGTGTGTTTTAAATCTTGATGATATACCACTACACATTTGATTAAAAAAATTAGGCAAATGTCAAGGTGTGCTTTCTGTGGGCTGACTAAAGATGGTATGCAGACTAAAGAATATTTAAATGTTGAATGCATGCTGACATTTGCAGATTACAGCACATTAAGGACAAAAAGAAATCACAAATCATCTACTCTCAACAGTACAGAATGATTGCATACAAGCAATTATGTCAGCAGTGAGGGCACAGATTAATTTAGTTCTTTTTTTCCACATTTGCAAGAAGCTTACCTTAGTCATTGCTTTTCTAGATCTGCTGTTTGCAGTGTTTAACGGCGGCGTCATACTGCATGTACCACATGTTGTAGTGCATGTACACTGCACCTTAACTGGTCCTTGTAGGGATAATAGCCACAGCCAAATCTCTGGAATGGGAAATTAGCTCTGTGTTTGTCTGACGATGGCAGGCAAACTTGATTCACACAGTGCCACAAGAGGCTTGGAACATCAAGTGTGTCACCATTAATAAACAGTGGATTTATCTCCTCACATTCTGTTATAACCAGGAATAATTTAGGGTAGAGTGCTTTTTGTACTTTTTGACAACAAATTTTCTGGACAGAATTAAACTTAACAATGCAAGCTTTGTATTAGTCCTCACTATGAGATACTGAATGTGTAATCCATTAGAGGTAGTTACTGTATTACACAGTGGCTAATATTGGCCTATTACTTCAATGATATCTTGTAACAAAACGAACAAGCTACTCATTTGGTTTTCTTGTTGAAAACACATTTGGCAAGGGTCACCCATGTGACCAAAATATTTGCTTAAAGCAAATATAGATAAAAGAGATGAATCTGTTGAGAATCTTAGTTATTTATTGTATATGACGGCATACATGTTTGTGCTTGTCTGGCAAGAAATTAACTTTGTCGCAGTGGCCCTAGACAATAGCCGGCAGCAATTGCTGATCCTAATGTTGCACTCTGGGAACAGTAAAGTCATTTCGCTCCAGCAGACCACTTAATAGCTTTGGCTGATGCAGAGTTTGGAAATCCATCAGTCAATTGGGCCAGACAGAGATGAGCAGTTTTCTGAGTGCCAGTATGTTTAGTATGTGAGGAAACAGGCTACAGGACAATTGAGCTACCCTCATTATGAGCTTGAATCATATAAAGACATCTAATTGCCTTTTCAAACTACACAATATCAGCCATAAAGCACCTGATCCAACAGTTGTTGGTTATAATGAACTAACGAGCATCACATATGACAATAGGTGGCACAACTGTGTTTTATTGCACCCATGATGAGATAAGTCATGTCCATGACCAATCCGAGCACTTTATACTTGTGTTACTTTGTTTTTAGCTTTTGTTAGCTTGTCTGGCGTAACAATGGAAAGTGACATATTGACATTCAGGTCTGTTTGGAGCACAGGGAACACTGTCTGGGCATTGTTTTGTGCTTTCCATTAACAAACAGGTTTAAAAGTCTGTCAAGAGTCTGGGCAGAGATCAGAAAAAAGGAACCATGTTTCCCTACAAGCCTCTAAACCTATTATGGTTGTGTGTCTCTCTAGTATCCTCTCTAGAAAAGTGCAGCAGTTGCCATATGTTGAAATAATCTGAAGCAAAGAAATGATGCATTATTGTTGGCTGGTACATTTTGTGTTCATTGTCACTTAGCTAAACATTAAGGCAACACATTTATTGGGTAGCTTTGGAGATGCTATCTTGCATATGCAATGCAAGATGGTCTCATGTGGAAAAATCTAATTCCAGTGACTGACAGCAAGTTATACACATTCACAGATAAAGAACAGGTAGAAACAAGATTTAAAAAAAGAAAAAAAGCATTCTATTGTAGGATTAGGAGACTAGGTAATTAAATTTGTGATAGCTGCCTTTCATTCACTTTTTAATGATGACCTACCAAATTAAATGGAATCTGATTGGAACCAAATCAAGAACAACCTTTCCAGGTTGTCTCAATAAATTGTGATACCATTAAAGCATTTTTTTATTATTATTATTTTTGGGTGAAGCGCTTTTAATCATATATAATAAAAAATGTCTAACCTCTCTCTCCATCTTGCAGACAGGTGGTGGTATGGAGAGACTGTAGACATATTACCACCAATCAAATATATGGTCTAAGGTAGCTTAATCAGCTGTGATGATGGTTCTGGGCATTATGATGAAATTTGTATTCAGTGCATACATAAATTATTTATTCTTTGCTTCAAGGTATACCTAGATTTTGTTGAGAAAGAAGCAATAACAACATAGTTGTATTGAGTTGTCTCCAACATGTTTGATATTCATTCTCAATTGTTTCTTCAGAAATTATGTGTTAAACTACTTTCCATCTGCAGCAGTGCTTTACATATGCTAAAGTGCAAATAGATGCAAAATTTCTGGAGCTTACTGGAATGATTTTTATTTCTTAATGCTTTTTAAGTAATGATGTAATGTATGATCACGTAGATCAATACTGAAGATGTTGGTTGACTCTTGTAAACTGTTACCTTTGGTGAACAACATGATTCATGCAATAACATGTATCGGTTCAAAAAGACACCGAAATATCTCTAGGTTTGATGGTGAGCAGCTCATTCTTCTCATAAGAGATAGTTTCAGTGTTAAGACTACGTAATTAGGTGTTAAGAGAGAAGGTTACATTGAGGAGAAGAACAGACTCATCTGGTTTTCAATCAACTGTGGTGTACTCTGGTCAGGGCCTGGAGAGAACCCAATAGAGCAGCTGAATGAGGATGCCAGTCCCTCCTGATAAGATGTAGCCTGAGAACAGATAGTATTCTTTTCATTATTACTAGTGGTAGAATGGATCCTTGAAGCATAAAATACATAAACACCAATCAACAACTTTGATCGTCTTATTTATAAGTCCACATGCTCTTGGCACAGGCAGAAACAGTATGTTCAAAGTGAGACAGCTGCACTCTTCGCTTTCATTGCATGACAACTTATTTAGGACAGGAGTGTACCTTTTTAGCTTACTTTAATGTTAATTAGCCAAAAACATGACACAGGTAACAGAATATTAGTGTAGGACTTAGTATTTGTTTTGTACAGTGAAGAATGAGTTCTACTGCCTCTGGTCACTGACTCACAGCATGGCACACACACAGTATTTGTTGTAATACAAGACAACATCCTCCTCAGGTCAGCGAGTGTTTGGGTTGCCTAAAACCATTTCCGTCACAGGGATCCTTACTACAAAGACTACATTTTGTTTGGAGTTTATCAAGGGTTTCCAGGTTCCGAAATCCTTTAACAACTCAATTTCCTGAAAGGATTGCTTGTCATTCAGATGAGCTATCATTTGAATTTCTTTGCAGATTTCCCTGCATAAGTATCACTTATCCTACTTGATATGAGTTTAATATTTTAGTCTGTATGTCATAGGTCTGACTGAGACATCACAGTTAAAGACGGGGGCATCTGTCTGTAGTGGCAGTATTGGCCTCCCTGTCTCATCATTTCCCCTTTATACACATGCTTAGCCTGCCCTTCTACCTTTGTTCCCTGACTTAAGTACTTGTGACAGGGAGAGCTGAGCTCCATCTACCCCTTCACATGCAAGACAGCTTTTTCAAACCTTTACTGTATTTACCAAGGATTGCTTGACTCAACACCTCTGCTCTTTTACAGCAATAGACTTTCTACACTGTCAAACTAAGAATGTGCCATGCAATTTAACAAAGACTACTGTGTACTATAATCAGACTTTCAAGGCCACCATGAACAGGCACGATTTTATGGAATGACTTTTTATATTCTCTATTCTCTAAGTTCCCTATTTGTCATACTTTCCATAATTAACATACTGCAGTGACCTAATGGGATGCACTATTTCACACAGTAATAATTTATCCACCTAAATAGTTGTGTCTCTTTGCAGCTGATATGAAATCCTGTTTATCTTTGGTCTTTTTCAATGAAAATCTTTTTTTTCTTTTCTTTTGGCACCACCAGGTGATATCCTGGGCTGCTCATCGTGTCTGTGAGCAAGCGGGAGAAAATGATTTCCCCAACCTCCTCATTGGCCATGAATGTAAAGACAGCACGAGCCTATGGCTGTTAACCAACACCAACTGGCTTCCAGCCCACTCGCAAATTATGGAGTCAGAGTCTCTCTGCCTTTAGTGGAACCATTCAGTCAGTAAGGTTGTTTCCCGTAACCAGCACTACTGCTGTCAGTTAACAGCTCTGAGACCAGAAGTATGAAAAGCAGTGTGACTAAATTCATTCAGGTTAATTAGTTTCTTTATTCCATGTATTTTATTACATGTAGTAAGGTTTTCTTCACCTTTCAAATTTGCTACTTTTACTTGTCCTGGATTTATAAAAAATACAGTATATTCTGTTTGAGTTTAGTAGGCTATAGTTGGTTAAAAGTTATTATATCACATTAACTTGGGATTAACCTGGGAAGTTGTGACGGGCACAGAACTAATCAATAAAATCAATCAGCAGATTAATGATAATAAAAATAATTGTTAGTTGCAGCCCTGATAGTATCTGTTTTTGTTGTATGCTTAACTGAAAAATACTTGGCTTGGATGGCATCATATTGGATTCATGTTGGCTTACATTGTGTAACTTTAAACTACCACTACACCAAAGCTCTAATCTTATATAAGCTTCTCCATAAAACCTAAACTGCAATTTCATTTGTTATTCGATTGTGCAGATATTTTTATGCTTTCTTTACACTGAAGAGCTTGTTTCCTGTCTTGCGGTGAAAATAGTGTCGTGTTGGTCTGCTGGCCATGTCTTTTAACATTGTGGAAAATTGTTTTCCTGCTGAAATATCAGGAGTTTTCAGCCTGAGTCATGTCTAAACGATAGAAGATGCACCTCACTCGTAACCAGTTTCTTTCTCTTTGATCATTGTTTGGTGGAGAACAGTGGATATGTCTGTGTTGTTCTTGTTGCCCTCTGTCTGCCCTCTGGCAGCTTTGTTCTTTGTAATTATTGCACATCTTTTTAAAACTAAAACTTTTTATCACGTGTAGTGTTAAATCTACTGTATAGTCTAACATCAACACATCAAGCAGCTCATCAGTTGGTAGAAATGCTATACAGATGATTTGTAGCACACATTCATCTTCTGTTGCACTATATTTATCACCCACTGCTGACAGGAGTGAATGTCAGTGGTTTTTAAAAATGTTTATATTAACTCTTTCTGGATCACTTCACTATATGATGGTAATAAGTTTAACATTTATGACAAAATAAATCAGTGACCATATCTCCAAGAGGGCACAGATGGCTGCTTTAGTGTTTCTCTGTATTTATTTTTTTAAACGTGTTTAGAACCGTTTTACATTGTGGCCTCACATATTGCAGCACAGTTGTGCTGCCATCTCCCACATGTTGTTTCCCTGTGTGTAGGAAAGCTTGACAGACTGTCATCTTTTCAACATGTCTGTGGAGTCTCATTAACAAACAAACACTGAACTACTAGATTACATGTTTGTAATTGTGTGAGAACAGCTGTGACTGTATTTTTAGTGTATACTACACAATGTATGTTGGATGTGGTTTAAAATATGAATTAGATTGATTGTAGAGTATGCACAAATTGTGATTGTAGGAAAGGTGACAGGTATAATCGCAAACATGTCAGTGCTTCTGTCCATTCGAGCATTTTCGACATCTAACAACTGCAAAGGTTTTCCTTGTCATTACACATCCAACCAACCGTACAGTGGCAAGAAAAAGTATGCGAGCCCTTTGCTATTAATTGGTTTTCTGCAATAATTGGTTATAAAATGTGATCTGATCTCCATCTAAGCCACACATATATAGGCAAAGTGTGTGTGTGCTTAAGTTAATAATGCACAAACAATTATAGTCTTTCATGTTGTTACTGAACACACCCTTGAAACATTTCATTCTAGTTATTTTAGAAATGAGCCTCCTTTTTTTCTTCTTCATTGTCCTGTAAGATACCATTGTAAACTTGGGATTTATTTTTTCAGTGATGACAAACTTTCCACACTCAGATGAAGCAAAACAGCCCCAATTCACAGTGCTCCATTCATCACACGTCATTGTGAGGATGATTGATTTATGTTGGTAATCATTGTTCTTTGTAAACTGTAGTGCTGCATGTTCACCATAAACAATTACATTTTAGTCTAACCAGTCCACAAAATAGTGTTGTGGAGTGTTGGGTACTCACCAGCTAACTTCAGGTGTACAGTGATGTTTTTCTGTGTAAGAGCAGCAGCTTTAGTGTTATCACACTGCTATGATCACTGCACCATGATCTGCATATGGTCATGAACATTCGATAATCGATAATGTGAAACTGTTTCAAAATGTATTTCCAACAATAAACTTATTGTAGAAATGATTATATATTAGTCTCCAAATACGCCTCTTGAGGTAAAACCAAGCAATGTGGCATCTTCAGTGTAACTCGTATCAGTTCATCAAATCTAAATGAAATCTCATGGAAGTTGGCAACAGTCAGAAAAGCTGATCACAGAAGCAATATTTTTAAAAATATAGCATAAAGTAACATCTAGGACATCAAATATCTGAACATAATTGTCTTATTTAGCAAGTATTGTCATCTGAAGCTTCATTAGCTCCCTCAGCTCCACTGTCACTGTTGCTAACATTCACTGAACTCTTTTTGTTTTATTGCAGCTCTGTATCATCGCTGGACTATGATGGAATTTCCCCCCACTATCCTGCTCTCATTCTCTGCAAAATATGATGATGAAGATGGTAACTATTACTTGCACAATAGAATTATCCATCCACCTGCAACTCTGTTGCAACTCATCTGTTGCAACTGCTGGCCTCTGGGTAGAAGCTTATTGAGTGATGCAATAGGGTCCAGTGTAATAGCTGATTTCCAGTCATTAGAACGCCATTAGAACCCTTTTACTTAGAAGACAATGGCTACGAAATAGCCATCCACTGTTGTAACCACTGTGCATGAAAGGGTTAAGACATATTTTACAGGCAAACAGGTAATTTCTGTTTAGTTTCTCTTGCGACTGTAACTGTATCAGTTATTAAGAATATTTTTTAGGTCTTGCCTTTAACAGAAGACACACATAAGATGTTAGTGTTGGTTTGGTTAATGCAACAAATATCATTGTCTTACACTTTTAAATTTCAGTTTTCATTCCTGCATATAATAAAGCAAACCATGAGTGGGTGCATTTTGGAGAGCGAAGAAAATCAAATTTCTGAGAAGATACTTTTTGATGATGGAATGTGCATATTCTGCATTCCCAGATGTAGTTTAGGAACATTACATTAGATCTCCTACAGCACAGAATTATGGCATATATTATATGCTGTGACTAAGTTATATTAGCATATTGTTAATGCTTTTAGTTACTTCTTACCCCTCAGATACAACATTGTTAAGTGACTGTTAAACAGCACTTCATTAACCACACAGTGTTTTTCTTACAGCAGCAAAAATAAGCTGTGACCAGTATATCTTTGCAACAACTGTAATGTTGTGTAAAGTCCAATGTGTATTTGCAGTTCACATGTTACCGTGAAGAAATGAAAGGACCTCATGACTCATACTATGTCGAGCTCTACTTGAGGTTAGATTCCTAGTTAACATTTCTAAAAAACTTAAGGATCATCAGTAGACTGCTGAAATAAAATAACATGTAACATTTACACCTAGAGAAATCTCTTAGAGGGATCAGATGTATCATGTTGTTTGTGTATTTTATCAGATTCTTACTTAAAAACATGGTTGTTGGTTGATGCTGGGATTGAGCTCGACTTTTTGATTTTATCTCCAGTTGTGATAATTCAGATAAACAGGAACCATTATCATCTGACATCATCTGACATCAGTGCATCGATTTGTTGGGAAAAAACATTATTTGTGGGCAGTGTTTGTTAGTTAGGTTGTGCTTACATTGATGTTGTGGACATATTTCTATAATTTCCAGACACATGTAAAAACCTCCAAGCTTTTTTTTGTTGTCTTTGTGTGGGAGGTGAACTACTTGAGCACAGAGATGAGCACAAAGACAAAGGAACAACTACAGGAAAGAAAAGGTGCCTGAGAGCTGTTTGTGAAGTACTGATCAGTTCTTGTGAAGCTGGTATGATTAATCCAACGCTGTAAATTCTTGCAGAGGGCGATTTGGTTAGTGCCTTCCAAGACTACAGTTTCCCTGCCGTGGAGCGAAAAGATGAATGGACCTATATTGGCTATTATGGGGAATCTCTCTTCTCCATCACTACCGGAGCCAGTTGACTCGGATAATTCTCTCTCCGCCGAGGGGATCCTCTGATCCCTGTTAGACGTTGTACATGTTGTGAAGCCTCATGCACTGGTCAAGATGACTAATGTGCTAAACTGTGTGTGAAAATACATCTGTAAATATTTATATATATTTACACAAGGTTAAACAAATGGATCAGTGTCTGGATGATGAATATCAGTAGGAGGGAATGCATAGGAATAGCATGTAATGACATTTTGAAGTAGTAAAATGGACATTGTTGCCCATTTGCTCTGTTGATTTACTGGTCA
Source organism: Sandelia bainsii (assembly GCA_032362345.1). NCBI lineage: Eukaryota > Metazoa > Chordata > Actinopteri > Anabantiformes > Anabantidae > Sandelia > Sandelia bainsii. Next base: position 16,927,678 of record JAUMHL010000002.1, on the reverse strand, counting down.
GTCATCAGTAACCACCTTGCATACAATATCCCTGCAATCATTTATTTATTTATTTAGGATTACTAAGAATTTAGACCAAACAGTCATCAATCAATATCATTTTAAACAGCTTGTGCTGTACTAGCTACATTCCTCATTTTAGTAAAGAATTCAAGTTGCGTTTCTGCTACAAAACTCTGTTTTTCATTTCAGTAACACCCGTGGTCTCAGCAAGTATCTCTGCACAAAACTCTGTCTGGTACACTCTCCCCCAGCTTTTGTGCTTCCTCTGAAGCTTGCATATTAATCGTGCTGGATCTGAATCACAATTTCAGAGACAAATTTCAAAGGCTAGTGTGAAACTTTTCTCACAGCTTCTGTTTCATTCATAATCATTAGTGTACACATTTCCTCAAGTTAGCAACTCCAGCTTTTGCTAACTATAGAAAAGTATTTTAGAGCTAAGTGTGTGGAAATGAAAAATGCCAGTAATAACAAATATAATGGGAAAGTGGGCGCCCTAAGAATGATGAATGCCATTTGTTGTTGTGCCCACAGAGGACTTTAAAAATGGATTTCTTTGCATCCCACCATTAAGAAAACTCTTATTTTCCTAAATTAAAATAACTGTCATTATTCTTCCAAAGTTTAGACTAATGCTATTCTGATGGAGAATAAGTAACTTATTTTTCTGTCCTCATAGTGGGAGTGTGTGCATTTGCTTTTTGGCATTCACTTTGCTTTGCGGTTGCCATTACTGTGGTGAATGGTGCACTCACATTTTCAGCAGTTTCATTGGTCCAAATGCCTGTCAGTGCAAGACAAGAACATACAGTCATTATGGTCTTCTATTTACTAGTATACTACTACTATAATTATGTGTAAAAACAAATAAACAGCAGGTCTGACTATTGCATTTTATGCATGTTTTTTCTAACCTGCTAAAATTAATAATATACAATTATATTTACAGATAAAATAAGACTGATTTAACTAGGTGTATATTTTGTACACAGTCTTTGGTTGTGTTGGTTAAGAATTTGTTTAATTGGTAACATTTTATTGGAAATCATAGGTCAGTGCTCTTTTAGTTGTAAACATTGTCCTAACAAGCCATTATGTGGGATACAAGGGCTGTAGACCATTATGTTTCAGATTTGTTAAGATGGGGTCTTGGAATAGTAAAGCTTTCTTTTTTAATTTATTTTTTTAATCTCACTTTTCTCTTTATGCTTTGAGAGCTCATGTCTAAACATGATCCAGTTATTTCCACTCTACATTGTTTTCTATATTGAAACCATGTGGAAAAAGCAAACAATTGTGCATTTACACATAAATATCCTCTCACTATATCCGATCTTCAGGGATCGGATTGTCTTCAATGATTCATTTTAGGTCACTGGAGGTCAGCACACCACAAACAAATGCAAGTAAAAATAATCCAAAGTACAGCCTATAGAAACCTGGGAGGAATGTTGCATTTTTGCAATACCACTTCTGTTCTGTTCATTGTTTGTATTCACCACAACAGATACTGTAACAGTAATAAACTGTTTCACTGCCAAGAAAGTGGTGTGTTTGAACCAGAATTTGACAGACTTGAAATATGTTGCAGAAGTAGCCAAAAAAACTTGCTGATGCAAATGTAATGCTGATAGAGGTGTGAATTGAAATTGCTGAGTTAATCACTGTGACTGTGATTTTTAAAATGTACTGATTAAATATGGATTCATAAATAGCATCATAACAATGGTGGTACGAGCATCAGCAACAATGACATGCTCAGTCATGTCTATGGGAAATAATGTTCATGTGCAGTGCAACTAATTTGCATTACTCTTTGGGAGATGCACATTACCAGCTAGAATATGTTTTTCATTAGCACAGTGGTAACCTGTTGATTAAATTTGTCTGTTGTTGAAAATATCTTCAAAATGTAGAACTTCCAGTGCAAAGTGTTCACTTGCATTTCTGTCACATATCTTGGTCATCAACTAGTAGCCTATTTAATGGGTTATAGAGAAGTGTAAAGGTAGCATTTTGTGTATACTACATGTCCTCAACTGATGTCAGGCTCTGTCTGTTCAAGGCGTATTGTGCACTGTCTATTGTGCTGGTTTTAAAAGAGACGTTTACAGAGATGTACATGCACAGTAGCTTGCAAAATGCCATAAAAATTCTATTGTGTGTGCCAAAATCTTATTGTGCTTATACAGTATGTGTCAGCATAACATGTCAGGCAGCAATAAATGGCAAGAGTCTCGTGAGTACCTGACATAAAAGGTAGAGAATAACAGAATGATTCACTGAAGTGGAGTTCACGTGACATGTACACTTCATGTGCCACGTACAGTAAGTTTGCATATTGACCTTCAAATTGTTTGTTGGTCTTCAATGTCCAATTTGCAGTGATATAAATGAGAGAACAGTCTAAATAAAATCACCTTTGAAATGACTCAAACCATTATCAGGATTATTTTCTGTTAGTTGACTGATTGAATAATCATTTCAGCCTTGCTGTTAGATTTGTAATTTCTTTGTTAGTCGTTTTTAATGTTTGAATTTTATTGTTATTAATGATAACCACAAAACAAAAAACTAAACCTCAAATCAAAAGTGGATAAAATGACTAGACATTGAACTAAAGGTAAAAATTCAGATGCTGCTGTCAGCAGGGAGGAGCAAGGTTTGGGGATCACTGTAACCTTCTCAGTGGCCTTAGAGTGTGTTGGCATGGCATGACTGATACAGATTATCATAGCCACAGAAAGCCAATTACTCTGGACATCATGGCACCCTCAGGGCCCCTCTCGGTGGAATGAAATGTATTACAGAATTCTCTGTGCATCCTTCTGGCAACGTTTTGTATTTCCTCTATGCTGATCCCCCCAGTTTGAGTGTTAATAGTGCAGTCAATGGGACTCTTCCGCGCCTCAGAGCCCTCTCTGGCTCGGATGAGCTTCTGCTCCACAAAGCAGGGAGGTCGTGCCTTTTGGAGAAGCGAATGAATTACATTCTTCTCTGTTTGTCTCCTCTCTGTATTCAAGACAAAGCCTTTTTTGATTGTGTCCCCTTCTTAACTGCTCTCAGTCAGCGTCCATAAATGACTACAGAATGAGGAAGCTAAGTTGCACAGTTGTGGTGTAAGAGACACTTTTATGAATAGAACAAACAGCAACTGATCAAACTTTTGCTCTCTTTGATTTTGTTTTATAAAACAGTTTTTCTACTAGACCAGAGAAGCTGAAATCATACACAGCAGCGCTGCATCCTGGCGATGTACAAAGACTACAGATCAAGTCGAGTCACAGGTAAGAGGTCTGGGTGTGTCTATGTACCACTGTATTTTAATATGTTGGTCTTTCCACCAACTTTTTTTTTCAGTTCACTAGATGTTCTCATTCAAATGAATTACAAAGAAGATTTATGGATTATATCATACTGAACAATCAGTCACACTATTAATGTCTTTTTTGTTACTACCTCTGAAAAGATCTGTCTACTTTCTTGCCTTTACCTCTGAACCTTTATCACTCTGTCCTGGATTTGAATTTTGCGCCTGTAATCATATGTATTTTTTCCATGTTTAGCTTTTTTGTGCAAACATCAAAATCTGGCGTATCCTCTTCGTGATTACTGTCAAGGTGACTGATTCAAAAGTGTTAATCTTATTCAAGCTCACACAAATGATTCACACAGCATTTAGACATTGAGAGCAGTAACACACACTCTTTCACGTGAAATCACATGAAAGCTGATTTTATTATGTCTTCATATTCTAACAGAGCATTGTCATTTGAAAGATGCTTTTTTTTTATCCAATGTGACTCTTTTATGTAAATGGGTAGCTCAAGTCAACTTGTACACACTCCAATATAAACATATCAGCGAAGCCACAACTGAGGAGACGATACATTCATTGGGATTCGGGAACAGTGGACCTTGTTTGTGCCTGTGTGAAATTGTGACAAAACAAATGTGCTGGGTAGTTATTGACCATGGCTTGCATCAGTTTACTGCTCTCAAACTAGATACCTTATTTTATACCTTATATTCTTGTATTATTAAATACTCAAACCTCTGGGGTATTTTAGGGAAAAAACAGTATCGCTATTAAACAGCTTGAAATAGTTTCACTGCCAAAACACTTTATTTACTCAGAAATTGTAAAACTGCTTTTCAACAACATTAGACAGTTAGCCTGCTTAGACTGTAAGTTTGTGTAAGATAAGACAAAACTTTATTTATCTCAAAGGGAATGTTGGTGTTGGCGTTACTGATGATTCGCCGTGGTTCTGTGGCTCAGTCGAGCCAGTGCATTTAAAGAAGCCTTTATTCTGAGATTGGAAATCACAGTAGTTACAATAACAGTAGTTTTCTTAAACCAGTATGTTACATTAAAGATTTTGTTTCTAGCTCAGCAATGAGCAATGAGTTTGTTATTTAATTGCTCAGATGTTAGCAAATTAGGGATCACAAATCACTGTTTTGTAATATTAGTAATAACGCATTCATTGACTCATTGACTATTTTTCTTTACTTCTGTATTACAGCTGAAATGTTTAAGCATCGGCCTCAGGTGCACTTTATATGTTGTGCTAATTGGCAAATGTTAGTATGCTAACAAGCTAAACTGAGTTGATGAACATGATAAACATTATACATTGTGAGCATGTTGATATGCTAATGTCAGCTTTTAACTCAAAGCACCACTATGCACAGTCTCCCACAACCCCTAGCATGGCTGTAGACTCTTAATCTTCTTATCATATCACATCATCTGTAACTCTGCGATAGAAAAAAAATGAATTGAAGCATTCATTAACTGGACATTTAGCTGTTACATAGTCATGTTCAGAGAAACTGCAATACATACACTGTTTAGCATGCATTACATTAGGCATGACTGCTGTGTCTCAGCAAGCTCTTGTTTGTATTTTGGAAAACAATGGGATCCTACAGTACGTTGTCTGAGAATAGAAATTGAACAGAGTAAGAAAGTGACAGATTGCTTAAGAGAGAGGAAAGAGAGGGGGAATGAAAAGCTTCTTTTTTGTCAGGCTTTGGCCCAATGAGTGTGTCCTTTCCCATTACGCTCACACAGCGCAATATGCAGGTCAGTCAGGTGATAATGAATGCTCTGTCTGGTACTTGGCCTTTCTCTCTCCTTGCTGCTTGCCTGGTTTTTTCTCTCTGTTAAATCTTCTCTCTTTCTTCAATGTTGTACACTGCAGAGTTTTCTACAGAATCTAGTAGACTTTCCTTTAGTGCCTTTTAATTATCTAGCAATCTTCTATTCATCTGTTCAGGAGTATTGGGCAGTTTCAAAATGTTTCCGGTCAGTTCATGAGACAGTAAAGATGTTGAGTTCTTTCTTCTTGAAGTTCAGACCTGTTGGGAACCTGATTTTATCAGGTCTCTATGCACAAAAAGAAAGTACACCTTTTGAAAGATAATTTGCTTTAGTCTCTAGAGTGCACATAAAATTGGATGAACTAATCAAATTCTGTGCACACCAACCCCTAATACATGAATGTCTGCAATAGAAGGAATGCAATAATTCATTCAGCCAGTATTGTGCTAAAATACATGATACTGGGTTCAAGGTTTGATATGGTGACATTTCTAGTAAACAATAAAATATGATTGAAATCATTTATGGCTGAAAATGTCCTTCCATTTTCTTTTAGGGGCGGGGGGACAAAATAAACAATGTAAACTAAGCACAGGCTATTTCAACTCCTGAATCAATTTTCATTCAATTATTATATTTCTGTGCCAGAAGTTTAAGATGCTTTTCAAATTAAAATAATTTTTTGTGAGTGCACAAAACAGTTGGCCACTGATCACAATGTGTTTTTAAATGACCCCACAGAATCAGTATAGATAATTAGTTTCTTTAAACTGGTGTGCATGCTTTTTGTTGTTTTAGTGAATAAGTCAGCTAGTACAGTTAGCTTGTGAACATTAATAAGCACCATGACTACAACATCTAAATGACTGGCTGTTAGTAATGTCTGTAGCGAAGAGTCTTCTAATGTTAAGAATGAAGCATTTACAAGTATCATCATATAACTGTTGATAGTCCATTAAAACTAGATAATGACTTCTGTCATCTTAAGAGATCATTTTAAAGTGGCACTATGTGGAAAAATGACTTTCAAAACTCTGACTGAAATACTGCTTGTTATGGAGAATCTGAGATTTAAACAGATGAGGTTTAAGTAATATGCAGATGACATAGTAATGTTTTCTAAAATGCATTATGCAGTTTCCATCATTTGCACATGAATGTTGTGGTACAAATGGGCCATGCTTTTCTGTGTGAGTACTTTGAAGAAGGTTTCTCCTTTTCTCAGAATCAAGACAAAAAGTCTCTTTTGTCCTAGAGACTAATACCTGGCAAGAGAATAAAACTGCTTGTTGGGAAAGACATTATTTAAAGATTTAAGGTTTGTGTCATTTGCAGCTATCAACTTGCAATGGAGCAGTTAAACAAATTGATAAATTCATATGGGAATCAACTATAAACCTAAAGTTCTCCAATGTCTTTCTGTCCCATATTCTGTAGCCAGTATGTTGTTGACCTCTTAGTGGGAGCTAGGGGTTTGGCTACAAGACATTAACTGCCTTTGTGTTAATGTTGACTTGGGGGCAGTGAAGTTTGATGCTTGTGTAGAGCTTATATTACATTTGGTGCCAGGAATCACAACCAGCTTGGTATGCAGCACTGCTGCCAAAATGCAGTGCCCAATTGCTCTCATAAACTGCTTCTCTGGTTTGGGGATCTTGCAGCATTTTATACAGTGTTGAAATGTTGTAGAACAAACAAACACCATTTCTCATCACCTCTTCTCGGATATATTGGCAGCAATGCACAAATGGTGTTTGAGTCAAGTGATTCTCTGGCTGTGAATGATGGTGGGGGCAGCGAGTGCTGTTAACATTTCAGCAGTCAGAGGGGTTAACAGTTGTTTTGCACTCTGTTTAAGACTCATCTCCATCAATATTCATGTGGAGTGAAAATTCTCTGGAGATAGGCCTGGCCTCCTTTTGGATTTAGCCTAATCCGGTTTCCAGAACAGATGCTGCCATCATCAAGGCATCTACAGTAACTCCCTCCTCTCACATCATCATGAAATCTATGGCAAAAATGATTCTGCATCTCAAAACACCTTGGCTCCAGTTACTTTTATGGTACCATGTCACTCCTACACAGTTCATTAAATTTGTCCAAGTAGGAATACACCAGTAGGTGAACTGGGAGACTGTGAAGCTCACTTAATGAGATGTGGCTTAAGACTGGGAGTCAACTCAACCTTTCCTGTCCAGACGATCATCTGCTAACCATCAGTCAGGAGCAGGGAGATGAGGTAAGGAGGGAGGAGTGGAAGAATTAATAGGTAATTAGAAGGGAAGAATTAAGGAAGATAAGAGGTCAGTGATAACTAGCAAGAACCCAAAAGACAGAGATCTCCCCCATCCTCAGGACACATTTCTGTGTTGGCTCTCTTCCTTCACAGAGGGCAGTGGAGTTAATGGCATTTCTCACTTGAGTCTGAGCTACAAACACACTCATTGATCTCAAAATGGATGACACCAAATACCACTGCAGTCACTTTAAACTCATAGGCTAGGCTTTCCGCTGAGCAGAACCTTTTTAAATATCATCCTCTGTCTCTCCCCCTCTTTCTCTCTCTCTCTCTGAAGGCCTTGTGAAGCAGCTACCTGAACCCTGTTCTGACTGCAAAAGGCATATTGATACAGTATGATGTGCTCTTACCAAATGAAAACAGGCCTGTGTGATTTGGGAAATTACACAACGAGGCAGAGACACAGTGACAACATCATATGGGACAAATAGTCATAAATGTTTAGTGAAAAGAGAAATATTGAAAAAAAACAAATGCTAATTACAAAGGCTATGCCTCTCAAAGCCCTGGTTAAGAGTTATACTACGATAATCGTTAATGAGGCCCAGCTTCCATTTAATATGCACTAATTGAATTGGAATTATTCATAATATGAGTGATTTCCATATTAACTAAACAATGTATTGAGCCACAGATTAGGTGTAACTGGGTCGACCATTGTATTTTAGTTTCATATATTAAAGCAAAGATGTATGACCTTTGCTTTAATATATGAAATTAAAATGAACTGGATGATGGACTCGTGATATGTGAAAGACATGGCCTCATGAAGTCTTCTAATGTTTCTTTTGTTTGTTTTTTTATGAAATTGTGAAAATTTCAGCCAGTGAACTTTCAAGTCAGGCAGTTTATTTGACTAAAGAAGTCTCTAATGTCACCAAATGCGCGCATTCTCATCCAAAACCTTAAAAGCAAACCAAGGCTGCTTTCATCTGCTGAGGCACAGAGTCAAATTAATGTTTGATTTGACTGTTTTGCCAGACTAGGCAGGCCACAGAAACAACATCATTGTAAAAAAAAAAATCAAGACATCAGACAAACATCATTCCCTAGGGACAGTGAAATTGAATGAGAGCATGCACTGGCTGTTACTCATTACTACTGGCTGACAGGGGTAATTGAATTCTGCCTGGAAAACATTCAGTTTATTTATGACAAGTCTTTTCTTGTGAAAATGTAAAAGCCAGCTATCATTTGGTTGGTTTAAATGCAGCAAACACATGGTATAAGTAAACCCTGACGGATAATTCTGTGTCTGTCAACTGAGTTTCTCCTAAATTTAAGTTCGCAGAACATGTGAAGCAGTGAATACAGCTATGAGTAGCCAGTATTTTTCAGTGGCTTGGGCCATAGACTAGATGTTAGAGGAAAGCACATCTTAATACTATTAACTACTATTGCTATGTTCCTGACATCTTTCCAGGTATCCTCATTGTAACATAGCCTGAATGAGTCCTTTTGGGATATTGGATTGTCTGATTGTTAGTTTTTAATAAAACTGGCGATTTAGTTTCTTGTTACATTGGTCTGCAGACAGAAGTTGTCTATGCAGTTCTTTCACTGAGAATCAATGCACGTATAGTAAACACTTTTTTTGTTAAAATATAAACTGTTTATTTCTCTCTATCAGTCAAAGCTGTTTAGTAAGTCACTGATGACATGTGCTGGCAATGGATAAAAGTCACAGAGTAGCAAGGTACTGTCATAATTGTAATTTGAATCAGTCCAATACTTTGTTTGTAGAATTTAATGTTATTTCTGGCTTTGCAATGAACTGGAAATTGAGAACAATTCAGAGTTTTGGAAAAAGGGAATGGCATTCTTGCTTTTGGTAAATACTTTCATCTGCCTTTGAAATGATTTTTTGACTGCAGTGGAAACAGACTTATTGTTTGGGCAGAAGAGGAAATAATTTAAAGTGGAAGATATTTTCAAAATGTATCCAAGACTTTGTGACCTGAACTACGCAACCTCAATTTTTGCTTGTGTACAGTATCTATGCATATTTGTGTGAACATGCATTTGAATAGAGCCCTAGCTGTAAAAATCACATACAGTTTTCACTTCATGAGGAACCCCTAGCTAAACCAGTGCAGTCTAATGCAACAGTCTTGCAAGAAGTCCTACTTCTATGAAGGTTATACTGCTGCAGATTAAAACATCAGATATCTGTAGGTCGATGAAGAGACTGTAATGATGACGTTTCCATCATGTTTTCCATTGTTTGAGGTTTGAATGGATACAGTTGAATGGACTGAAAGACTGCCGTCCAAGAGAGAAGCACCTGCTTCAAAATCAACACCTTTAAGCTCAACGAAAGTTTGCAGCTAACCACATGGACAAATAGAAAGCTTTCTGGACTATTTCAGAATTTCTTTAAGTGCATAGTGGTCCCAAACACACATCAAAAGTGGCTGTGGAATGAATAAAGCAGGCTTTTGGAATTGTTTTCTCAAAGTTCTGACCTCATCTCTATGGAGAATATGTGGACCCTGCTTACAGGTCAGGTCTGTGCCAGAAAACCAACAATTTAATCGAATTCCACCAAGTCTGCAAAGGAGAGTGGTCAAATATTGAACCAGAATTATGCCAGTAGCTTGTTGATGGCTACTAAATACTAAAGGTGATACTTGCTAATATTAGGTGTGTATGTCTGTTTTGGAAAATGTCTGTATACTGTAATTTTGAGCCTATGCTGATTTCAGAAAACTCAAAATCAAATTCATGAGGTTTAAGATGTATATTTTCATCTTTTACCACAAAAAAAACAACTAAACTTGAACTTTAAATGAATTTAAAGTCAAGTATCCATGATGAGTGTGTGTACCGTAAACCTATGATCACAAATGTCTGTTGACCTATTCATGCACCTGACATGAGAAACAGTTGGGAAAATATTTTTTATTTTCTCGTGGAAAAATACTTTATTTATCAATTGGAATATTCCCAAAATCAGCTCACTGCTAATGTGATCTTGAATGAATAATGAACCTTTTTGACTGGCTGCTACCATTAGGAGTTAAATTAAACATCAACATTAAACAGGTGATGTCTGTGTCTCTTCCAGATCCTGGTCTGTGAGGACTTTATGAGATCAGGGATAAATGACTGAGCTGACCGCTGCACTGATACATTTGATAGCATTCTCACGCACAGTCTTTCTTGTCTCTGTACACAGCTTGTGTCTAATTATGGAGGCATAATAGTGTTTGCTCTTCTGTTTTCCTTGTGTAATTAATCTTTGGCTGTGTGTTGATCAAACCAAATCAAAACAGCGTTCACACTCTCAGAAGCTCCAGTTGTTTTTTTTAACATATTTTTTTCTTGACAGGGCAAAATTTTACATCAATATTTTGGGTGGAATACCTGTTAAGAGGATCAAAAACATCAACCACGATGGAAACACTGTGAGCCAATGTAGAAACCTGGGTAAATGCAGATACTGTTATCAAGTGGGCAAAAAAATACTGATCGTTAGATGTCAGAAGGTCTTATTATACTGATTCACTGAGTTCAGACCAGTTCTGAAACAGACCACGGCTTCAACCAAAACAGTTTAATCCCTCTTATTTTAAATAAATCCCTTAATTACTTTGAACAACTTGGACAAGTGTTCTCTTATTTATTTTTTTTCATGCCCTAGGGTGTCTCTTGAGCCTCAGGGACAAAAGAAATACCTCTCATCAGAGTTGGCATGTTAAACGTTGGTATTGAACTGATAATCTCTATGCTTCTCCTCCTCCAACTGGCAAGCTACAGAATGACACCTTCTTAAAACCAATGCTGTAAGAAGTTGCACACTAAAGACCTGGCTTTTTGTATCATTTGGCTGCAGCTCATGAGATGTGATGATATTTTAATGCTAATTTGGAGAAATGTTTCTTTTACCAAAATCTAGATTGTTTGGCATTGAACTCCGCAGAGGTGTTCAGTGGTTCCCTTTTGTTCGCCCTGAGTGATTTGCCGTATAGGGGAAGCTTGGCAATAGGCTAAATGGTTCTCCAGGAGAACAACATCACCTCCTGACAGTTCAGTAGTGCTTTCGCTCCCTTTTTTTTTACAGCAGGCTGACGGAGAATAAAAGCGAGAGTTCCGTCAGTGACGGCGGCTCCTACCGACGCAGCCCGAACAGTTCGCCTGGACGCTGCGTGCGCGTATGCGAGGCGAAGTGTGTTCTGCGCGTCGTGAGGGCGGGCTCGCCTGCCGTAGCTAAAAGGTCCCGCTTCGACTGGCTGCTCCCATTGCAGTCCAGTCTGCCGAGCGGTGCGGACTGACTGAGGGACAAGCAGCGTCTCCTTTCAAGGATTTTACTTCGTCCACTTCGTCCTACAGCAGAGGACCAACAGGAATCGCACCTCGCCTCCTGTGGACAATGTTTCTCTTGCAGTACACAGGTACATGCTTTAAGTTTCATCCTGCTCTTGCTGTTCGTTCTTGCTGTCTGTTCTCTCGGATGACAGCGGAGATGGGGGTTTTTTTTGTCCACACACGCTGTGCGTCTGTACTTGTGTCGCTGCAGGTTGCACACTATCACTGAACGTCAGGTAATGAATGAGTTGCGCGGCGTTTTGTCACATTTGGACGTTAATCTCTGCGTTGTTTAATAGAAGTTAGAGCAACGAGCTTGGACATTTTCTTGGTGTTTAGTCCGTAATTGTCGGGCGGAGACCAGCTGTTGAGACCGCATAAGAAGAGCGGCTCCAGTGTGGTATGGTTGTGTGTGTTTTTTTCAAGTGTCTCAGCATGGTATATGTTATGGCGTGCTGTATGATGATGAATTACCAACATTAATTTCCTGTACTAATTTTACACTTGCATGTCGGTGTAATAGCTATTATTTTGACTGACACATTGGAAGTTTTCAGAATAGATCTGATCCACGCAGACGCCGAATCACTGCTTTATAAATGCATATTTTTCACATGCTATTCAGTTCGATTTCTATTATATTTGTGCAACATAATGGAGCGTGGTGAGTCACATTGTAGTACATAGGCCTGTGATGCACGCGTTTGCGAGTTGTATGGTTTATACATACAAGTTGTTTGAATATGATGAGTTATTTCCGAATCGCCGATTACAAATGGGAAGTTTTCTCCAGGCACACAGGATCTAATTAAGGGAGGATGCAGTTTGAATCCTCACATTAACGTGCTTACTCCGCTTTATTCTGGCTCTCTGCTCACCAGCTTCCTCTGTTTATAGTCATGATAAATTTACCTCAAATGTCCCAAATGTTTCTTGTGGTCCCTGTCTTAATTGCGCTTGTCCTTTTAGCTCATAAAAGCAATAACTTTTCAGATATTGCATCACTGCATTATGACCACTGGCTTAGAAATTAAACTGTCACCAGTTATGTTTCCTATCCCCCCAACTCATTTGAGATTTATAGGACCCAAAACATGTTTTTGTTATACTTTTTGACAAGCTTTTACCCATGGCATGCTGTAAAGTAGTGAAGTTGAATCTGTTTTGTAATGAGGCTTTTGTTAAGCTAAATCTTGTTATTGTCAGTGCAGTGGTTCAAATAATTTCACACTGCTCAATTTATAATTTAAAATATAACATGTAGTCTGATAAAATAAAAAGGTTTAGGACCAAAAATATCATTATGACCTAGAAGAAATTAAGCCAGTGTCTTTGTCCAGTGGATGAAAATGTGCTTTTTGTCCTTTGGTGATTGGAAGGTTTTCATTTCTCTGTTACAGTGTTGTTTATCTTGCACAGACAGAACAGATCACTTTCCGTCTTTTCTATTTCCTTCTCTTCCAGAGGCACAAACATGCTTTGAATCAAATCGAGTGAATGGGGGTTGAGTTCCTTGCTATGACCAAAGCAAAGGTCCATCATGCCTTGTGACAGCCATTTACCTCCACACTGCGCTAGTCCTCTCTGATCAGTCGGGAAAGCATCTTTAGATTGCCTTTAATGGTGTAACGGAGGGGGCACTTAGCTTATATCTATCAGAGAGGAGAGCTTTAAAGATTGTACATAGAGAGCTTGAGAAGGAGCTTAAATATTTCAGCTCTCTTTGGCGTAGGATGATAGTACTGCAGAACAAATTAAGACTGAATACAGAGCGGACTAATGTACAACACCAGGAGATTTGACAGCTTCGGAAACACTCAAATCTTAATTGGTTGCTGCATGACAATTTGTGGTTACTAATTTTTAGCAGTGGCTGAAAAAAACAAAGACAGGAAGGAAAAAGACAGCAGTGGAAATATGAGTCATAGATGACCCTCAAATGTTAGATTCAGCTTCTTCAGTAAGCAGTGGGAACTTTCCTCCTCTTTGTTTTATTATTTTAAATGTTGTCTGAGACAGGATACTCACAGGTTCACCCGGCACTTGAAACACATAAACTGTTGCCCTGACAATCAGCCCGTCATTATCCACATCTACTGGACAAAATGAGCATTGTTAATAACTGTGCAGCTTATTAATGTAGAAGTGAGCATCATCAGTGAAGACTGAAAATAATGCATGCTCTCTAAAGTTGAAGTTATCCAGGGAAATCTAATCTTCCAACTGAATGCAGACTAGTTATTTTATCACAAGTTCTTAGCTGTAGGTAAATAAGCAGTTGGCTGTAGCTGTTCACTAACTCTGTTGGCGTGACTGTTGGTATAATATGTCTGCCCCACCTGACTGCTCAAAGCTGAGCTGACAGATGGGTGGGAAATTCGGTTAAAGTAAAATTCTGGCTACCAAGCTCAGTGTAAACTAGTGCATACTAGAATCACTACGGAGGTGCCCTGTATCGTTCCTTTATGGGAGAATTTGATTTTCCAGTAGATTATACTCTTATACTCTACTTCATACATACTTCAGTATGAGTTGTGTATAGAACAGAAAATTATGTTGCCAACATTATTTAACTGTAGTGAAGTTATGCCTTTGGAAACATAACATAACTGGTTTTTAACATGACCCAAGTGTTTCTATAAACTGGCCACAGGCTGAAACAGACAGAAATGCAAGTCTCTCTCCCCCAGGTTCAAGTAGTTTCTTGCTGCATACAGATTGGGCCAAAGGAATATATTTACTGCAGGGAATATGTATCGAATGGTAAGGTACCAGTTAAAATTTCAAATACTTAATATAAACATTTAAACTTCAAAGACGTTTGCATATGATTCTGGCTTACCTGTACTTTTATTTTCACATATTCTGCAGACAAATTCTACATTGTAGAAACTAAGATATATGATGCAGAAGTCATCTTGTGGATGATCAGAAGTTTTATTGACATTAATCATATCAATAAAACTGCTTAGTGCAAATTTTCCTTATGTTTAAAGTTGCTGTGTAAAGTCCCTTGAGAACACAACTTGCCACATGTAGATATTTGTACACTCAGAAGAAAGTGCAACAAATTGATGCATTTTTGTGAAAATCTAAGTGCTTTTCTACAAGAATATGTCGTCAGATTTCCACCAGTCCTGAATGTTTTAAGTCCATCTCTTTCTAATTGTAGAGATTTAATTTGCCTAACAAAGTTGTCATAAGCCTTACTATAGCCCGTCTCTGAAGTTTTCATTTCGTCACCACTGCTCACAGTAGACTATGGTGTTGCACATTTCTAAAGAGAGACGGGGTTATGGTGAAATATGGTGTCATTTACAGATTTGATTTAAACTTTAAAAGCTAGATTCTGTAAATATGGTTTGATGGTTGTACTGAAACGTTGTTTGGCTGTGCTGTCAGGCAGTATTGTGTTATGACTATAAAAGTCAGCTCTCCATGGATTGACAATATGTGTTGTATTAACATTAATTAAACAGTTAAAACCAATTTCTGTTTGGTGATGAAGTTGGATAAGTCCAGTGCTTCCTGTCAAAGGAACCTTAAGAAATTTGTGGCTTCGTTTCTTCTTTTTATCAATACCTTTTTCTCCTTTAAAAAAATTAAGATAAACCTGTGTAAGTGGCATATTACAATCCATGTAAAGGAAAATTGAAAAATTCTTCAGTAATTCATATTTATGGACAGTACTGTGGAAAACAAATGTTTGGCTGCTTTTATCAAGTCCCCCTTTATGTCACTATCATCCCAGCACACCGTCTGTTGGGCTAATGTTCAAAGACTGTTGTTGTAATAACTTGATTGTTTCATCGCCTCACCACTCATCCTAAATCTCCGTAGCAGGCTAATGTTGGGTAATGATTTTTGTTTATTCCTGTATCTAATGCTCACTTGTATGTGCCCTCCGGAAACCCCATTTGACTTGGTCTAATTGTTCAGCTTTTGAATTACAACACCAGCATTAAAGTGAAGCAAAAATCTGTTTAGGTTGAAGAAAAAGTATATTAGCTTGTGTGGAAGATCCCTGTGAGGATCAGCAATGTTGGCAGCAGCAGCAGTTCAACCTGCCATCTGGTATTGAGTAGCTAAGAGAGCTTGGCAGCCTGAAGGCAACCAACTCAGGGGCTCCAACCATATCACTGACGGAGCTCTTCATTTCTAATCACTTTCATGATAAGCGACCACGCAGGGAACCTTGAAATTGAAGCTAAGGACTCTGCAACAGCAAGTTCAGCAGCTACATGAAAGATGAAGTAAGCAATCAGATTTATTCTGCATTTGTGTTACATGAGCAATGTGTGAGACGGGATTGTGGCTGCAGTGCTGCTGTGTTTAAACCCTGCTGACAGTCCCTCTGAGCAGAGTAGAATAGAGAAGCAGTCAGATGATGCTGGATTATACTGTTCACCAGGGAGTTGATGTCCAACATTTTCATATCTACTCTCAAAATTTTCTAATGAAAACTTTGGTTTTCTACTTTGGTATCAACATTCAGTGTAATCAATAACCCCATGTGTGTTGGAGTAAGCTAAAACTAACACTGGCTGCATGTATTCTCGATCTGACACAATAAATATTTACTATGTTTAACAAAATGCCTATCACTTGTATCAGTTAATTAGAGTGCACTTCAAGCTCAACAATGCATGTGACTCACCATTAAAAGAGGCACTGTTTCAGTTGTTAAAATTAAGTTGGCATGCTCTATATGAAGTTTTCTTAATAATGTAAAGCTAACATAGCTCACCATTCTCTGAAATGTCTATGTGGCAGCTCCAGAGTTGTAGTTAGTTTGTTTAGGTGGTGAGCCATTTACACTGTAGTGGTTATCTTGTGTGTTAATAAATCATATAACTTTTATAATATTGAAGTATGAAAAGTAAAGTACAGTAAAACTTGAGCATGTGTGCCAAAATAGTTTTATACCAGACCACATCCAGTTGCTTTTAACTTAAACTGCAGATGTCCTGTGATGTGGATGACAGTCAAACTTTACAACTCAAAAATGACAGAGCTGTCTCCTGGCTAATCTGCAGTGCAAGTGCTTATGCTTTAGTAATGAGAGAATCCACAGCTGTCACTATAATGTGCAGCCACACACTTGTAGCTGTATCTTCTGAACTGTTCCACTTCAGTGTGCTGCAGGAAAGAAAAGACCACTCTTTAGGTGAAGTAGTCACAGAAATATTACACCTACCTGGCAATGTCACCATCCCTGGAGACAGAATGAACCTGAGTTTTTGCTTATCCAGTTGCGTCTTTTTCCCTTTCAGCAGTGCCAAGAGAAGCAATTGAATATATCACAACACATGGCATGATCGATCACCAGAGGGATGTAGGACACTATTGGTGTACATCTCCGAAGTTACCTGTGTTCACTGCTGCTTCAGAGATTGTATTACAATAAATGTTCTGCCTTTACACTGGGTGATAAATTGAGCCACTAAATCTGACTTTTATGTAGGAGATCCATTGTGTATCTTTATTTTTCTTTTTAAATATCATCGGCTGTTGCATATACTATGTATTTATTGTTTATTGTTGTTATTGTAAGGATCCTGAAAATATTGCAGGAAATTGTATGACATTTATTAAACTGTCTATCTTATGGATACAAGGATATAGCTGTGTAGGTGTTGACCCCTTCAGCTGAAATATGTTTTTCCAAACATTGATGTGTTGAACATTTCCCCCACAGAGCTCATGGAGAAAGTTGAGGCCGTGGTTCAGTGCTTTGGACCAGAGAACAGGGGTGTCCACAGAGATTGCTTGTCTGGAAAGCAGCCTTCACTCTACTGTAATAGAGACTGAGAGCCCAGATTTATATGGCTCATACTTTAGGAAGAAGGAATGGCTTAAGGGGAGCAAAAGAAGCATGAAAACAAAATGGGTAGACAGAATGCAACCAAGAATGCATTATTAATAGGGTAGCAGAGGGTCTTTCTATGCTGGCCGTGTTTTGGGGACATTTTGCCTCTCCGTGAAAGAATGCTTTCATGGGTTAGTTGGTAGAATATGTCAAGATTATTAACTTCATCTTCTGAACCATGTGAAGCATGATAACTCTTTAGAAATGAAGCTGGAAGAGTTGGGGTAACCCAGGAATTTTCCATTTGCAAAATACTTATTTTGTGGTGAATTTTGTTTGGTTTATATCTTTCTATTTTACATGAGCAGACTCTCTCTCAAAGGTCCCCACTGTGCAGAACCTGTCATAGCTCCGGAAAAAAAAAAAAATCCAAAATGTCATTGGAACTGCTCTTAAAGGTTTGGTGTTTGAGCTCAAAGGAAGCTCTGTACTTGCATGTTTATTGCACTTAGCCTGGGTAGAGTCAGAACCCTGCTGTTGGATAAATGCATGTTTTCTTCTCTCAGCACATCCCACTGGCCAATATTAGTTCTGTAGCCTTTTTCTGAGGAGTGGAAGGTCAGCATTTATGTGAGGATGATACAACAGTAGTGTAACATTTTGTCCAAGGAATGGGGTGTAGTTTTCAGCCGGGTTCTTCAAATTATAGCTCTGTCTATTTTGGACCATTGGAATGTCAGTTGAGGTCAGCATTTGGGCAAACTGAAAGCTCTCCCAGTGACATGGTCGTGGTGAGTTGTATTAAGGTCATCCAAACCTAAGTCTAAAACCATTCACTGGCCTTTATGATTGCCTATTATGTATGCATGTCGCTGAAATGACAAATTCTTATCTTTTTCTCCAGAATAGTTCATATGGATTGTATTCTGTGTTTATTGCATTTTCTCCTTAATGTGGACACCTGTAGACTTGATCGTTTCCAGTACATTAGTTTTGTGTTCTATAAAATCACCATAACATTCTTGCTATATGTTAACCCTTGTTTAGGAAAGCACCACTAGTAGTTGTAGCTAAAGCTCAAATTACGTGGTTACCCCAGAGGCTAGTGTCAGCAAACTTTCTGGGCATAATGCGAAACAGGCACTCGCAGGAAATGGTGAAGTGAAATGATTGCTAGAGACAAGTGAAATGCAACTGCACCTCTTTGGCTGATTTTTTCTGTTTGCATGCTTCACATGAAAACTGTTTGTAAATATTGGAAAATGGTTACAAAATGGAGTGCACTTCAAGTACATGTCACATAAAATGATTTTAGTAAAAGCAGTACATGGTACCACAAACTGCTTTATTTTGGCAATCCGGGTGTCATATAGAGAACTGAAATCACTCTTTACTTCAGGGCTCATGTGTTTTACTTAATACTGTTACTTAATCACTATACAGCATGAACTTAGACTTAGACTGCAGACTGAATATGTTTGTACAAGAAGACAGAAGGATCTTTATTGCTGTTTTTTGTAGTTACAAAAATGTGCTGAGACTAGGATGTCTACATAGCACACGGGTTGTAATCACAATGGGCCTCATTCACCAATGAGATGAATACGTCGTTTGCTGTTCAGTTCCTGCAGCGCTGCTTCTGCTTCAGAACTACTGAAGTTTTTCTTCCTTTCGGAGTTCGGTGCTCTATCATCTTGAACTTTCCTTTTAAGTTCTGCGAGGTCTCAGTGTGTGCACATGGCACTGAAGACCTTTTATGGTCACTGGCTGGGCGTCTATGCTAAATAGGAACAGCTCGAATGCACTTAACATATATGAGAAAGATGGAATTCATCAATATAAGAATGAAGGTTAAAGCAAATCAGCGTTTTAAGTAGACTTTATGAATCTGATGTAGATATGATTGGCATTCCCCCTCCATTTTCCTTCATTTTCTCTCAGCTATCTTAATTTATAAAGGGAACCCACCCTTACTTTTGATCATTAATAACAGTGAATACAAGTGGTTGAAAATGTGAGGATTATTTTGGTTCCTTCAGTCAGATATTTAAGGTGGAATCTGATATTGATATTTCAATTTATAGTCTTTTTTTCCCATAAACAGATTTTCATAAAGACACAAATAAACTTGTAAATGCTCTACAAGGGATAAACAACGTAATGTTGACATGGTTTCTAAATTGGGCATTTCCTTTTTCTTTTTTTTCTTGTCACATATTTACTGGCTTATGCACTGATACTTGTCTCATTTAGTTATTAGTCTAGCTAAATGTGAGACTGCTGAGACTAAGATCATTGAGCATTTTAATGTCTTACAGTTTAGAGAAACTGTCTGGTGATGGAGTTATATTACAGCCTCTCAAAAACAAATGTACTTTAAATGTATCCAAGATCAGTGGCTAGGAATCTAATCCCTAGCTCATTACTCTACATTAGTTTTCACCACTCTGTATCAGTAGAATCAGTATACATCTATACATCTTTAAATGTTCTTTGACCTCTCTCCTGTGTCTATGCTAGCAACTAAACTAAACTTTTGTTTTGGCTTCCCATAGTCTGCCCACCTTCCTGTACTGCTGTGCATCAAGATTGTTATTTAGATGATCTGTCCTAGATGCTGAATGCCATTCCTTGCTGAGGCCTTAAAGACATATGCTGACAACAGCTGACTTAACATCATAGCACTGAACATAGCCATTACAGACAGGGAGGTAATTGGATTCACAAATCAGCCATGGCTCCGGGTTTATAGTGGCACTGGGTTTTATGGGTCATATTTCAGAGACTGGTAGGCAGTTTGTCAGAGGAGACTTGGTGGTAACGAGAAACTGGTGCAGGAGAGAGGCACAGGAGCATCTAAATTCTCATTTTATCTCAGACAAACTGATTTGGAGAGAAAATACACAGATAAAGACAGGGTCATAAAAACTATATGTCCCAAATGAGGTCAAACATTATAGATTTATATGAATTGGACAGAAATTCAAGAAGTGTTTTCCCTCTTTTTTTAATTGAAATTGTCCCTTTCACTGACTTAACCTTGTTGTTGTTGTTGTCTTAACAGTCATCTTCTCCCGGTTTATCATTTTTGTGCTTTATGTGGAATGTGTTCCTTTAAACCAATCTCTCTATACAGCCTGTGTCTGTTTCTTTCTGTATAGTTGTTTCTCCCTTGTTGACAATAATATTTTACCTGAATCATAGGGACATATATGATAAAGCATGTGTGTGTGTGTTAGTGAGGCTGGGTGGGAGTAAAAGCTATAGAGAATCTTCTTCCTCTCAAAGAGCTGAAACATACTACAGGTTCTCAGTCATGCTTTCTGTGCTTTTCCCAACAGACTTCAGGGAGGTAGATCGATATGAAGATTAATTATTGTGTCCGAGTTGAGGGCTGCACCAACAACCTGCATTTTTCAGGCCTCTAGTGACTGTCCATATACTTCCTTTTTTGACAAGCGTTGAGCTTTAGCTTGTTAGTGTGGTCTCTGGACCGAAGCTGTGCTGAGAGAAAATTGGACCAGGCTCCAGGAGCAACACACTGAGGCTCAGTGCAGCTCAGCTCAGGACCACCAACAGGCAAACCATGGGTCCCACAGCATTTCATGGGCTTAATAGAGCCCCCTGGATATTGAGTATTAGGTTAACTGTTCTCTAGGGTATTAGAGTTACAGGTATACCCCAGGCTATAGTGGAATGATATGTTTCTACTGGGCTTCCTTCTTCAAAATAAAACATTCCTGTGGTTTGATCTACACTGGGTTAGTTATAGAAAGCTTTACAAGGAACATCTCCAGGCTAAGATGATTTTTAGTCCAATGTATGAGCCATACAGGCCAGCGGCCTGGTAGCTCAATGGGATAAGCATCAGACTGGGATCATCATCAGACTGTAGAAGGTGGCGGGATTAAAACCCAGCCCAGAATCCCAGCCCATCCCCCATACCAGGTGATCAATGTGAGTCTATTCAAGTACACTGATATATTGTATTTAGAAATATCCAAGTTTCCAGGCATAGGCCTGAACTGTTTAGGCAGGGAAAACTGGCCAACAGCATGAATGATGAATTTCCCTCCTGAGGGCCACTGGAGCATTTTAGTGTTTTTGTAAAGGTGAAGATGTTTTCAACTTGTCAAATGAACTTAAATAAGTCAATATAATGTGTCATAGGTAGATCTCAGAGACAGGGATGGTTATATCACTTGACACTACCTCTGGATAGATTGAAGAAGGAATGTGTTTTTCTACTCAGACCTTCCAAAAGATTTACAGTTGTATGACTTGACACATGAGGTTAATATGCCCACTGAATGTGCCTACACTAAGTTCAGCTCTGTTTTGTTGTGCTCTTGCTTTTAACATTATATAATTTCTTGAATCGAACAATGGAGATGATGCAGTAGAAAAACATTAGCATGAGCATTATCTGTAGTACAAATTTTAATATCTTGGGCACTAAAATCTCCCCTTTTTGGAGTTGACTACTTTTGAGAATGTGACACGGTATTGTGATTGTTTTCTCGTTGCAAAGCATCATGCTAGTCACACCTGCTGCACATAAGCAGGAAAGCATTTGGTGTAGAATCTTTTTAAATTTTGATAAGGTCTTTAAAATGTTTTTTTTTCTCCAAACAACAGACAAAAATATAGTCAGTTCAAAAATATTGGGTTCACCATCATAAAACAAAAGCAGAAAATCCTCACATTTGAAAAGCTTGAGTCAAAATGTCAGTTTTTCTCAATGAACAAATACTATATGTTTAAAATAGACTCTAAAATAGACGCAGCTTCTAGGTTCAGCTTGTGAATGTAGTCAAGGCATTCCTGTAAAAGAGAGGTGGGTTTTAAAAATTTCAATTTTCAACAATGAGGAATATGCTACGACAGCACCTTATTGTAAACATGACAGTCAACATAGTAACATAATAATAAACATGATTGAGCAAGGTTTTTTGTGTTAACGTTACCATCTTGTTCTTGTCTCACCCTTTCTTTCCCATTTCCCCTCTCATCACATTATCCATTAATAATGTAGCGGCTACAGTCCGCAGTCTGTCTGTACTAATGAGTGATGGATTGATGGATAGTGTGAGGAGAGACAGGGGAGAGAAAAAAGAACAGAGGACTAAAGCCAGGCTCAGCCAGATCATAGCCTCAGGAGCGACCCTGTTGCATGATCTATGGGGCTTCATTTGTTTGCGTTGTTTTGGTAATTAAACAGGGGAGGCCCACTCAGGGTAGTCTGGCTGTTGGCTTAGTTTCTCTCCCCTAATCTTCCCATAAGACCAGATAATTAATGGTGGAATGGCAGGAGAGCCCGCAGTGTTTCTGTTAATGGAAGGGATTCATCTTGTTTACTCAACTTACTGCTTATTTTCTTGTTCAGAGCTTGGCTAGGGTGACGTCTCTGCGGTGGTCAAAGATACTGTGAACTGGCATCTGTCCAGACATCTAATGGCAGATTATATTGCGACAAGTCCTGGAGCGGACATGAGTATCCTCAGCTAGGCTTTATCCCTGACTTCGTTAAAACCGCTGGGCACTGTAGGCTTTAGCAAATGCTACTCAGAAGTATATTGTGCATATTTGGGAAGACAGAAACTAATTGTAAGTCTATACAGTATGCGGACTGACATATGATTTTAACTTGATACTGTACCCTCTGTCAGTGAAAATGAATACATTAGATATTTTCATTCCATGTTATTGACAAATGTCAGGCTGAACGGGGTTTGTCACATAAAGTAGTTGGACATGTAGCCTGCAGGTAAACAGAATAGTGAACAAATAAGAGATATTCCCATGGTAGAATTGTTCCTGTGGGCAGCTAGCTGCTCAAATCTTCCCTGGAGCAATATTTTGACAAAGGCTTTTGAAGAGCTGAGCTGTCAGCATCAGCCTTCTGACCAGACCCTCATTAGCCAACACCACCACCAAGAGAACTGGCGAACTGGAGACACCTCTTCAACAGCACTCAGGGGAAATGCCTTTCTAACTGCAAATTAATTTTAAAATAAGGGATTCATAGAGCGAGAACAAGGTGGTGAGTGCATTTAATATTGTCTGGTGAAGTGGGTTTCTCGGTGAGTGACACGCCGCACAAATTCTCATTAATGTGAATCCTATGGAGAACTTAATTCCCAGGAGCTACTTAAAAGTAAACAGAACAGTGTGAGACACTCCCATGGTGGGACTAGTTGTTCAGGGGCATTTTTATGCATCTTTGTACACCAAGCTCAGTACATATTGACTGTTGGTGAAATCGACCATCAAGTCCTTCATTCTTTGTGATAAGGGGACTAAGGCACTAGGACACTTGGCTTATGTTTCACCAAACAGTGACTGACTTTTGAATGAGTGAATTTCCAAACAGAAGATTATTGAGGGCTTGTAAATCTCAAGGGTAGTTTACCCTGGTGAAATGCTCTCAAGATCAGCAGAGGACAAATTGTATGAGTCACTCATCATTACATTTATGCCTACTTGCTGTACTGCTCTGATTAATGAGCTAAGAGTTTTGAAGACTCTTTTCAAGTATATGTGGTTGGTACTGGTTAGTGCACGATGCCCTGGGCAGCATTCATAATTGACTTGATGTGACTTCATCTATAGAGGTCTGAGATAAGAATCTTGAGTCAGCTCGGACATGACCTCTGCATGCTGCTTCTTAATTTAGATGGGATGTTGTTACTGTTAAACATCTTGCTTTTGCCCTAGAGCCCTTGCTGTGTAAAGAAGTAAAAAAGTAAATTTTTCAAAGCCATATTCAAACCTTAAAATCTATTTAGTAGTTGTTCAATTGTCATTACTATAAATCAGTGGTTCTCAAACTTTTTACACTGGGTACCACCTCAAAAAATATTTGGCTCTCCAAGTACCACCATTATGACC
>JAUMHL010000002.1:16882131-16903158 GCA_032362345.1 Sandelia bainsii | reverse complement strand
ATCACATCCTGATCAACCAACAGACTTCAGCGACTAGACTTCAGCGATGTCTGTGAATAAGGCTGTTTCTGTCCATGACCGTGCATAAAAGCAGCCTGAGAGATCAAACGGATGAAGTGTGCGCACACAGCTGTACAGCTGTCTGCCTTCTGTGTGTCAGCGGGAACCAACTTCAATCAACTTAGTGTCGTTATACCGACCTGTGTTTTCTCTGCTCATGTGTCTGAATTAAATGTCCCAAACAAAACTGGACATGGCTCTAAATTATGACAGACATTCAGATAGCAGATTTCTGCTACAACATCGTGTGAATGAAAACACTGTATAGTTTAAACTAACACTTGTAATTCGGGATGCGGTGTTGTGACTCTAATGCTGTTATTAATGTTTATGGAGATGTAAAGTGTGTAAAAGTCTGACGGTCAGATGTTGTCCAGTCAGCGGAAACAGTTCACCTGTAAACTATGATGATTTTGTGGCTTTATTTGAGCTGCCAGAGACACACTGATTCACAGCTTCAAAGCGGCTGTATGACACATTTAGTAATCCATGCTCTCGATTTATTAACCAACAGACTTCAGTGACTAGATTTCAGCGATGTCTGTGAATAACGATGTTTCTCTTGAATCTCAGGTGTTCTTGCGTACCACTAGAGGGAACCTGCGCACCAAAAGTGGTACGTGTACCATAGTTTGAGAACCACTGCTATAAATCATAACGTATATGTAATCATAATCAAAAGCTTAAGAAGAGCCTTGTTGTGAAATTTCTTCACCAAATGCTCTTACCAAGGTTGACATGAACTTTAAATCTCCTTTTTAATTTTTTTTTTTTCT
This sequence comes from Sandelia bainsii, assembly GCA_032362345.1. Classification (NCBI taxonomy): domain Eukaryota; kingdom Metazoa; phylum Chordata; class Actinopteri; order Anabantiformes; family Anabantidae; genus Sandelia; species Sandelia bainsii. The sequence goes on along the minus strand of JAUMHL010000002.1, from coordinate 16,902,322 downwards.
AAACAGTAGAAGGCCAGTGTTTTATAATATCATACAACATTTAAAGACTTAATTTGTCAGGCTGAATCTCTACATTGAATTGACTGCATGACATGAAAAAAACAATTCAGGTTTTTGAAAGCTGCACCATAGGTCTTCTGACTTGAACTGTGTCATGGATTGAGAAGGGACATTCGTAGAATAGAGTACAGTAGGCGTAATATAGATGGACATGGTCTGAACATGGCCACTAGCAAAAAAGTGGAATTTTTCCAGCTAGTATTGAGTGCAGTTAAAAAAGGATGGAAAAGGGGGAAAAAATCTGTTTCAAATTGATATTAGACCCAGATCAAATAAACAGTTATATTTCCCTCTCCCAGCAGACATTGGGTGAGCTGAGACCATAGTATGTAATAGTCATAAAATGACAGCAAGAGTGCTGGTGCAGTAGAATACCATAATTTAGTTTCCTTTTCATTTCTGAAGCCAGTCCAAAATAAAGCAGCCAAGAGTGAACATCTTGTTAGAGTTGAGAGGGCTTCATTCTCCTGACTGAGGCCCTTAGAAACACATTTCCGCCGTACATTTGACAGAACCCTTATTTTCTTATATTTAAGACAAGTTAGGTGTGGTGTTGGTCTGAAACGAAGTAGTTTTTTCAATCAGCGGTTTTTAGATCAGCATGTGCAATTTACATTTTTCAAGAGGCTAAAAGGGAATCAAAACAGAGAAGCTTTCACTTTCTATTTGAGCATTTCTGTGATTTTACAACACGCCATGCATAGATCATAAACATACATTTCCAAATTTTCACCATCCACATTGTAGAGATGAAGATAAAGCATCATGAACTTAACCATCATTCATTAGTGATCTTACCATCTTACCTCATCGTATTCAGACCAACGGCGTGGAACTTGGTTCTGTAGTACAGACAGAATTGTGGTTCTGTTGTGGTCCATCATCCAGAAATAGCACCCGTTGTTTGTGTCGGCTGCAATGGGACAGAATGGTAACCAGAGGGCTTCAAGGTATTTAGAAGGCTGACCATGTTGGAGTTTGACTACAGCTGGTTCTTTACACTGTAAAGTCTTTGCTAATCTGTCAGTAATTCTTCCACAAATCACTAGTGCATCAGTAGATTATTTTGTCTATCCCTTGAAATCCATTTGTTATATTCCTGACATCCAGATCACCTATCATCAGTGTTAGACTATTGTACCTATTCACATGCCTGAAGTAAATGAATGTTCTAGATTTAAGTTCAGAAATAATCATATATGATTAACTACTCTTTTATATTTCATTTTAATTTTCATAGCCAAAAGTAGAAAGAAACAAAAGAAGAAGACTATGAAGTGTGCCTAGGGCTGCTAGATTTTAATCAGCACACTTAATATTTTTTTGTTTTGGTACCATGGGAATGAAGACCTGTTCATATGAATGCAATTAGTATGACAAAGTAATATTAACTGAATGTATTGTTTTATTCTATGCACAAAATATGGATGGTGCATGATCATTTCTGGCAGATACCAGAATGCATGTTGGTGTCAGTTATGTTTATTTCATGAATTACACAAAGAGCACCAGACATGGGAGTTTTGTGAAAAAGAGTACAGGGTATGTAATGCACCTGGCAGCTGCTTCTTCTGTTAGACAAGGGCTCTATTGATTGAGAAGGAGATTGAAATTGATTGGGAAAGAGACTAAAATCACTGAATCACTCCAGTTAAAATTATGTGCCTACTCTTGTGTTTCAATGATAATGCATTCTGCACAGGGCAGGTATTATTCTTCTGCAACCCAGCACGTTTATCCATGCTGAAAACAAACTTGTTCCATTCTGAAGCATCATTTTTGAAAATTCTCATGCACATTTGCAAGGGAGTCCAAGCTAACTGATGATGAGCATTTAGCTGCAGAGTGTGAGGAGTGGATAACACTGTTCTCAGACTTCTACAGGCAAATATCTGTGGCCAGAGCAATATCACATTTTAGGACTTAGCGTTCATTACACTGGTTGAGTGGCCTTTGATGGGCTTGGTTTCCTCCTCTATAGCTGGAAAAGTGCAGCCTATAGACTGACTAATTGCCTTTGTCTTGATTGCTTCTATGACCAGGACATTTACTGTCTGTAAAGGACATTTCTTGTTCTCTTTCTGTAGGAGCCACCAGGGAGACTCAGGCACTTCAGGAAGATATACTGTAGATGATATTATGGCAATGTCATTATTGTGTTTGTTTGTCAGATTATAAACGCTAGTACCCTGAGAAATGGCATGGAATGTGCAAACAGCTGGGAATGTATAACCAATTTGAAAAAGGCCAGCTGATGGTTATCTGAGCACTCGAGACTGTCATGCTACATTTGTACTGCACAGCTCCTGCACTAGGTCAGAATGAGAAGAGAAATTGAAGATTAACTGAGGAAATATTTATTCCTCTAGCCTAAGTGGACTTCAGATCTGGAAACTACACATAGAGGAGCAGAGACCAAAACTTTGTCTTTGCATATTTGCAGTGACGCAATTGTCCATAGCTGCTGTCAGAACAAATTGTGAGACTGACTTAACATATGAAACAAATGCAAAGTGGTCATATTGTTCGTCCTCCAGTTTTGACGCACTGCTAAAGAGTTGACAGGACATGAAATAACTGTAGACGTACTATAACTGAATAGTTTGTTCTTTAGGCAATAAACAAATGAAGTAGCAGGTTTTCCCCCAGAGCTATGATTCTGTCTTCAGGTTAAATGAGCTGTATAACTTGCAAGATGTGTAAATTCCATGTTTTGCGTGTTTTGTTGTGCATTTATTTCTCTTGGCTTTCACCATCTGCACAGAAGCAGAGGTACACTCAGATCACTTGGGTTATTTACAGACAGTTTCTAGAAGGACCACTTAAGATTTATATTTCAAAAACGAGGGTTTGGCTTCCACACAAAGACAGCAGTCACAAAGTGTGTTCTGTTCTGATGTTTGTTGGCACAAGAGATGTGACAGGAAGAGGACGGATTTGACAAAGTAAAGCTGTGATCGAACATCAGTGGGTAGATGGCAAGACAGTTTCTTGAGTAGCAGCCTGCACATCATGAGTCTGTTATGACACTATTTGGACTTTTTCTAAAAAATGTTATTAACTGGGTATGTGCTATCTCTTAAATATGCAAGTTCATCTAAACACAATTTTTTAAAGTTAGGACAGCATGTAACATGTCAGAAAATGGTGAAAATCACTATTAACGATTTACCAGAACCCAAGTTGTCCTCTTCACATTGCTTGTTTTGTCTAACCACTACTCCAAAACTCAAGGATCTTTGATTTGATTCAAAACAGAGAAAAGCAGCAAGTTTCTACATTCAAGATGAACCAGTGAATTCTTGACATTTTATATGAGATACATGATAATAGATATATACATGATAAATGACTTTTAACAATGACATGATTACATGCTATGCTTAAAATATCTTTGATGAAAAGTTATAGTGATTGATTATTGAATAATTTGACATGTATATATTGATGTATTACATTTGCTGCTGTTCTGTCCAACTGGCTTGATACATGCATTTTGTTCATTGTCCACCATTACATTACACTACTGCTGGCTGGTCCACTGAACAAAAATCACCACATTGCAGACATTTTCTCCACTCTGACACTAAACTACAATCTAATAAACTGCTGGTTTGGGATAACTTAATTTACTAATCAGAGTATTTGGAAAAACTCTTGGCAGTGATCCTACTGCTACAAATCTGTCAAACTCTCCAATGTTACAGTGTTTTATGAAAATGGTGTAAATCTTCCCAACAACACTAGTTATTAGTGCAGTCTTTTGACTACAGGATTCAGAATTTGATGCATTACTGTTCTTCCTACAGTGGCATACTTTGTTATTGAGGTTTGCACCAAGGGTCACATGAAAAAGATGATTCACTTTACCCTTTGTCACTATGTTTCTCTATTTAAATGAGTCAGAGCTTAGCTTTAGCATGCATCAGTGGAACCCCAAGGCATTTGAATAAATCAAATAAATCATTGTGTTCCTAAGTGGGTGTTTACTTGACTGAGTGCAACCTGTTGTGACCCCAGCTGCTCCCAGCCTCCCTGAAGTAAAACAAAGATGTTATTTTGCACTGTTGTGCCCGACTTCGGCTGTTCACTTTATTTATGCCTTAAATTTCAGTGTGGCAGCTTTGGAATAGATTCTCCCTGTCTTGTTCCTTGGTCATTACAGGAAGAAGTTTCTTTTGCTTCACTGAATAATTCCTTCTGGCACACTCAAAACCTCTCTGCCACAAACACCTTCTCATCCATTTTCCAGTGACAAAACAACAAGAGATTTTAGACAATGAGTGTTGGCATTTTCTGCCACAGGGGCCATTAGCACTCTCATGTGTGACTAAATATTATTTTTTTCACACACAGCTTGAAATGTTAGCATGTCTAAACTTAGTGAGGGCAAAAAGGAGCAAAAATGAAAGTTGGAATGGAAGAAGAATAGAAGAGCAGATGTGTCTTCAATTTTTGTGTTGATTTAGACACAGTGTTGACTGTGTATGGTTATGTGTGGGCAACTGTGGCGCAGTCGGCAGCAGTCTATGAACCCCAGGGTTGGTGTTTTACTTCCTGGTTCCCGTGCTTCCTGGCCACATGTCGAAGTGTCCCTGGACAAGAGACTGAACTCTGAACCCTCGGCGCCTCTCAAGGCACCTCTTGACCACAAGAATTTCCAGTTAAATGTTAAAAGGGTATTCCATTGTACTTAGTTTATTTAGTAATATATGCAATATCAATTACTTGTCATGGTCATGACCATGATGACTATCTTGGCTTGAATTTGAAACTTTAAATCTTTCATTGAAAGCCTGCTTTACCAAATAAGGGAATGGTGTCTGCATGTGCAACAGACAGGGATGGTCTAAGGGGGGATGCTAATGAGTTGCATGATGGGAAAGTGCTTTTTTGCAAAAGCATTTTTGGAGCCTGACCCATATTACAGGCTGTGCTGCATTGATTTTGCTCATTCAGAAATTCCCCAAATTTGTCAAGGTGAAATATTGAGTTTATTAAATATTTTTTCATATCTCTACTCATCTGATAACGTACAGTACTCTATTCCCAGACGGCATTCATGTTGTTGTACTCGTTTGAACATATGAAAAGTGACGTATGTAGTTGTCTGAAGAATATAGAAAGGAAATCTTGTGAGAGAAGTATAAACCATAAATCCTTTTTCACATCCCTATCATCAGGTAGTTTGGTTCAACTGCCCCATTGAAACGGTTTTTAGTGACATGTCCATGCTCCTACAGTTCAGCAATTACTGTGGTGTGTACTACCGTATGTCATTATAGTTGATGGAGTTGATTGCCAGAGCAACAAAAATCAAACACAAATCTAATAAACAATATTTTTCTGTAAATGACCATCGATCTTAATTTAATCTAATGTTGTCTGTGAGCAAAGGAACCTGCCTATCAGTTTGAGGGCTTGGATTCAGTTGCACCATATGCTGTCTGCCCCAATGTTTAAAGCTTATATGAAAGGACGACTGAAATAGCTGCAACTAGAATGTCTATACATAGTAGCTCTGACAAGTGAAATCAAAGAGTAATATGACACAATTTATCAGTGATCACACTGATAAACAGAATCTAGAGTGGCAGTACAATATTCACAGCTGTCGATTTGTGAGCAGGGATAAAGATTTTCAAAAAAGTGCAGTTACAAGTCGTAGCTGTAACTACTGAAAGCAAAAGTCTGATCACTTCTGTGCTTATCAACGCTTCTGTCAAGGCAGCATATGTGTAAATCATGATCGACATCAGACTCCACGTTGAGGTCTTTAGCTTCCTGGACCAGAATTCAGAGCTCTGACTCACTGAGAATGACAAGTAGCCATCTGGTAATTCTGTTCTCCAGACCTGCACGGCAGCTACATCCTGAAATAGCATCAAAGGCAAAGAATTGTCTTTTGAAAATGGGCTGTTGCATCTAGAGCGCTGAGATCTCACTTGTATTGTCACTCAGGGGGTCTGATACATTCGGATATGGATTCAGCCACGCTCGATCTCATTTTAGAGAAAGTAAGGGAGATGAAGCTGCATGCATGAGACAAACAATAGAAACAACTAAGGAGCATTTTTTTACAAGTATTAATTGACACACAAGGGAGTAAAGCTTCTTATCTACTCTCCTTGAAACTAAGTACAGCCTCTGGGATGTTCTGACATGTACTGACAAGGTGTGGGTGTGCTTTCCAAAACCACACTAAAACAAGAAATTTGAAGTTGTGACACAGACCATGAGTCAGGAAAATGTATTTCTCAGAATGGCCAAGAGTTGATTTAGTGTGATGATGCTAATTTTCAACTGACACTGGCTGCAGGGCTTAATCTTCATTTTATTTTATACTTATTGTCTTTTTTCAACTGTAACCTTTTATAGTTCAGTATATTAATAGGTTATTACAGACATCTACTTTATCTCCTCTGGCTCTTGGAGAAGATAATTAGTTAAATAAGGACTAATTACCGCAATTATAGAAGAAATATATGCATGTCATTCACATGGCCTTGCTTCATGATGTCTTTAATCTAAAATGTATAGTTACATTAAACCTTAAACACCTTTAAAACCTTTTTAAAAATTACTGCAGTAAATATGCAGAATAGAGTGACCCATTCACTGTAGGTATAGATGCAGACAAATGAGGCAGATGATTGAAATGCAAGATGAAAGAACGAGGGTGAATGGGAGGAGAGAGAATGACTGAATATTGGTATCTTCAGTACTAGGTTCTTGCTAAGCTTTACAAAGTAGCTTTTCTGAGACAAGTCATTGATCTTGTTTGACTTTCTCCACAGTTGTTGGGGCTTTGTGGGCTTTATGACAATCAAGGACGGCATGTAAAATACATGAGATTAAGATTATAGTGTAAATATTGAATACAAGAACAAAATTTCCATTTCAGAATAAACACTGACCTTTTTGTTTGTTGTTTTTCAGTCTCCCTTCTCTTCTATGCCTAATTTATTATTCTGTCTTCTTACATTTTAAATATTAATAAGCCCAGATATTGAATATGTCCTGTAGCTTGGTATGTCTCAGGAAGCAGCAGTTGTACATTGAGAAATTGTAATTCAAAGACAAAAGTTTGACTGTTGCAATCAAAGACAAAAAGCTAGAGCAGGACACATATTCCAGTATGAAAAGCTTGTGTTAGTGATGGCAGCAGCTGATCATAACTCTCCTGTGTCCTCTATTTCAGTCTATTCCCTCACAAGGATAAAATATAGGTGGTTTGGAGCAAATTATAGAGTAATTGAGATTTGAGAACAGGAGGGAAATGAGACAAAAATGAAAAAAAGTAGATGGCAGCTAAGTACTGGAGTGAAGAGAGACATAATTAAGAGAAGCTTACAGTATGTTTGAGAGGACAGATGGGAGAGAACAAGAGGTGGCATAAAATGAAGTAGAAGTTTATGGACAAGCAGACTGTGCCAAAAGATGCTGATATACATTTGATGTCTTAAAAGAACAGTCAGTCCCCCTGCGACCCAATCCCATTTTAATTAGGAGAGATGACTTTGCACTTTACTCATAAGGAGCACCCAATTTTTTTCGTGTCTCACATGATTCAGAGACTCAGTGCTGCTAAATCAGCTGCTTTTTTTTTTTTTTAACAAACACGCAACTGCATGTGCAACCTAAAACTGAAGAGGCACTACTTCGCACTGCAGCAGTTTGAGCTACTGCTGTGTTCAACCCTCCGAAATGAAAGTTTTAAAGTGAAATCTCAGCAAAGAATCAACGTGCACAACTGTCAGTTGCTGAGCCAAGTGTGTTTTAGACGTGACCATTCATAGCCGTCCAGGGCCATACTCAAATACGCACAGCACAGTGTGTCATTGCTGAACTATGCTGGAGCCAGTGAGCTATAAGCCATAACTCTGGAACACAAAAACACATCAACATAGGCTGGATGTCTTTATAACAGACTGCAAATAGCCTCACCAACTATTGATGGGAAGGCTTAACATTTCCAGAGTCATTAGCATAAGAGCATCAGTGCCAGTCATAACGCATGCCGTGCTGTAATAATGAGACAAGGATTGTCCACATAGCCAAGATATCCTTTGTACTGCAGCCTAATTGTTGATATCTTTATCTGACCATACACTGCATGCATTAAAGTATCCTGTCTTTCAGAGGAGAGGACAGATGGTAAGAGCTCAGACATTCTGTGGGCTTGGGAACAGTAGGAAAAAAAACAGTTCTCCTGGGACAAACTTACACTTTCACTTTAATAACATCTACCATGAATGCCTCGTAGGCTTATTAGTACAACGTTATGCTCTTAGAGGACGTTGCATACGCATATGTAAGCATGATCATCAACTGTGTTTTCTTGATAATAAACACACACACAAGCTTGTTCACTCACCGCATTGCAGAAAGGGCACAGGTCTTTGACAGGAGAAAGCAGATTAGACTGCAAACCAAAGATTCTTATTGAGTTTAATGGAATAGAGATGAGTGGATTGGAGATTTAAATAAATTAACCTTCAGTGAATTCCCTGAGGCTCAGTGGAATGACAGAGGGGGGTTGGAGGGGAAATCTTTTTCCTTGTCACCAATGTTATGAATAGTCATGACATGATTATGGTGAGTGCTAGAGATTGTGTTTGAAGAAGAATACTAGAGATATTGACAAAGACAGGAGTGGAAAACAAAAATTAATTGCCCTCCCTTCTCATTAATAACCCTTTGCATTTTGTATTTTGCCCTTTAGGTGTCACAGTGTGCTCCAACTCCATATGCCAGTGTATTGCTAGAGTGTATATCACATGCAGAGCAGGGGGAAATTTGTAAATACACAATGAGATATTCCCATGCTAGCATTGTCTCAAAATGTCACCACAACATCAGGGAATAGATGAACCTTTACCAAATTCCTACTGTAAGACTGTAATTCCTTCTACGTACTTATCATGTTATTAACCCTGATTGGTGCCTCTTACGTTTACTTAAAGATGCAAAACGCTGCATATCCTGGATATTGTCTCTACTTTACTGGTTAGGATGTGACAACACACAGTAATAGTTGAAAGACAGTGGAATTTATTTGTGCTTTATTTGCAGTTTTTGTGTTTTTGTTTGGTAATGACTATTTATTTCTGAGACTTCCCACAACTGGCTCGACAGTCTGATTAATTATAATTGTAACAAAATGTTAAGTCTTTTAAAGTGGTAATGTTTTTTTGGCAGTATTGTTTGTGATTGATTATCATCACTGCAGTTTGTTGCACTTCATTTCCCTGTGATTTCCAACTGCTACATCACCAAACAATGAAAGTTTGAACTGAGTTTGTCATGGGAAAAACTATAATGTCATGTCCCAAAAATAAGTTTTTTTCTGGTCTATGAATAAACTATGGCAGTAGTTCCCAAACTCAGTCTTCAAGCCCCCCTGCTCTGCTTGTTTTCCAGGTATCCCCACCCTATCCATTGCTGATTACCTGGATCAGGTGTGTTCAGTCAGTTAGAAGCCTGAAGATACCAATTCACTTTGACTTCCCCTACTCCAAACTCAACTGAGTTGGTATCTTCCAGCTTCGGATTAACTGAACAAACCTGATCCAGGTAATCAGCAGTAGTTAGGACATCTTAGCAGTAGTTAGGGCAGGGATAGCTGGAAAACAAGCAGGGCAGGGGCACCTTAGGGAACCACTGGACTTTGGAATCATGGTTTGCAATTTGAACAACATATAATTAAAAAATATTGTATGGATCAGGTACCATCCTGATCCATATGAGTAATAGTTGCCAGATCCATTGTTTTCCAAGTTTAATTTTGTCATGGAAGTATTAGGCAGCAGCTCAATGAACATCTACAACCAACCACTGTTGCATTCCACAGATCAAGGCATGAACTGATGTGTGTAGTAGGTGCACTTTGTACATATTGTACAGTGTAGTGGTGACTGCAGCGTCCTCTTTATCTGTTGTGTGTACCACTGAGCTGACAGTTTACTCTGCAAAGATCTTCAGTCTCTCTGCATTTGGCTGATCTCCGTGGAGCAGGTCCAACTTAACAACAGCATCTTGTACCATTGCCCGTGGGTAGAGGTCACCATGGGTAATGTGCCACTGTGGCCTCTGTATTCACCATAATGAATCTTCTGTTGAGACTTGTCTCACTCCTGTCAAAGTGATAGAAGCTGAAGTCATTTGCTGTCTGAATGGTGTTTTATTTGTCTCTGGTTTTAATGATAGCAGAAGTTATGTTTTTACCTGGCTGAAGTCTTTCTCTCCTGATCAAGAACCTGATCAATGTGTGCATAAAGACCTAGAGTATTGTATTATGATGATTAACTTTGTTGTGAATCCACCACAAAGAACAAGACAACAGAAGTTAAGTATCTACATGTTTTCATTAAAACTCATAACTTGACAACTTGTTAGAGAAACCACCCCATGTTATCATGTTATTCTAATGAAACACTTCTTCTCACTGACCACTGCTTAAGATTTTGTCTTATCTTCAGAAAGACTCAGTCAGAAAAACAGTAGGATGCTTTCAACCATTAATTCTGTTTAAGATCAGGAAAGCTTGCAGATCTTGCAGCTGTACATAAAATGGTCTTCCACTTGTACAAACAGCCTGTTATTTTAACTGCTCTTTGTCTATGCTATAAATACACAGGAAGTGAAAAGCTTGGCTAATAGCCTTATGAGAATGCTGCAGCTGCTTGGCATACTTTACCATCCATTGCTAAGCCATGTCAGTCAGACACCTTGTTTATACATCTGCTAAGGGTGCTCACAACTTCACATTCAGCTACCTTTTTTGGGATGCTTGGGGCTTGTGGCCATTGTGCTGCACCACAACACTCTCTCTTGCTGGGGTGGATCCTCCAGGCTATGAATAGGGCAATATCTCATTTTATTTTAGTGAGTGATGTTTGTAGAAACTTTTTTTGTGAGACCTAATTGAGGCCTTGTGAGTTTGACTTTGATCAGTAACCTTTCAGGTGACTGAAGGCTAATTTGGGATCCTATTTGTAGATTTGCCAGCTGCCACCCAATGGGACCTAGATTTATAGTAGTGTGACCCTCAGCAGCCAGCTTTGCAGCAATAGCAATGCAGCATGATTCTGGATGGTATCACTGTGTGACTTGTGACTGGCATTCCTCTTGTGTTAGTAATGGACATGTAACCTCTATTACTTTCATTTTAATCCGTTATTGGAAGATGTTGAGGCTTCTTACACCCCAGCCCTAGTTCCTCACATGGCATGCATCCCTAACATGATATAAATGTGGACAATATGGAATTGGACTGAAAAGGCTGCAGTTAAAATAAGTGTGGATCAATTGAAAAAAGTGAATCAAAGACAACTTTAACAACTAGGTGATTGATTAAATCACTTCACAAATTAGCAGTAACATCATGTGTTGACTTGCTTTGCCTGTTTGGCTTAACAAGTAAGTGGAGCAGAAAAGCAGCTATAGTTGGGTAAAGAATTGGGGTAGTCAGAGAAACAAATGTACTTCGGGGGTTGGGAGTATGTTAATGTTGTGTACCACCATCTGGCCCTTTGTCTTGTTAAGATGAATGAATGTGCAGTAGTCTACATGGCCTCTATATGCCTCTCAGTGCTATCTTAGATTAATAGTCCATTGCTTCGGCCATCCCCCCACTTAAGCACTTACTCACAATGTTGTGCTGATGTACATTTCCTTCTGCTCTGCATTATTCATGCTATTAGCTGATAAGAGTTAAGTTAAGGAGTATAGAAGAGTTATATAATTGTGTTAATAAGCAAATCATTACAGCTCAGTGCCATGCTGGTAAAAATAGTGATCTGTACCTGAAAGATTACAGGTTGAATTCCCCCACAGCTGCCACTGTGTTTTGAAGCCATTATTGAAGACAAATTATGAATTCATAATTTAATGACTCATATTTTATTATACTGTGTTAAGGTAGGGGCACATCTGAAGAGTAGCTAAGACTCTGAAGGACTGTAGAGACTGTACAGACTGTTTACACCACAGATCACATATTTCTAACCTTTGACAATCTGGAAGCATCACACACCTGAAGACTGAGTAGAGTGTGGGCAACACATTTAACGACTGGTCAGTAGCAACTGAAAATTCTCGTGCATTTCTGTGTCAGAACAAACATGGATGTCAACTGGTAGCTTGTACTAACAGTGAAATTTGTGACAAAAAAGTTCAAAGCGCTGATTTTTGGGTGAGATCCTGGATGGAGAGACGTAGACAACAGGGACTATAGAGCCTAATGGAGGTCAAATAACTTAATATAATGAAGTTAACTTCAGGTAAAACTACTTCTACCTTAACTTCAGTTACTGCAGGTCTCTCTCTGTTATGACATTGGTCATCGGTCGCAGATGTCAGTCATGATTGATTCTACATTGGTGGTCATGCTGGTCGATTAATTTTAAAAAACATCTTCAAAATATCCTGGGGGAATTTCACGTGTACATGCACCTGTAAATTGCTGTGTATAAATGTGAAAAATTATTTGAGTGCACCAGTGTAAGTGACGTGAAGAGAGCAAAGAAGAAAGTAAAGTTACGGTGTTCATACTGCTGCATAAACGCCTCTGTGTCTGTGCCTCTGTGAAAGACAGCAGGGCAGAGCTCCTCGACATACAGCAGACAGAAGGCAGGAGAGAGGGAGCTCAGGTGAGATGAGATTTTACTAGTTTGAGACTGTATACTGTTACACTTGACTTGTTACTGTGTTACTATTTTATTGCCTTTTTACTTGCATTTATTGTGCAATAAATGCAAGTAAAAAGACAATAAAATAGTTTATCAAAAATACCTATGTAACAAACATCGCACGTGTTCAGGAAGTTGTGGGAGTCTCCTGCATTTTAATAGCGGCTCCCTGATGCGCACAGGAGAACAGCAGTTAGCATGAATGACCATTCTTCACAGCAGCAGCAGTGAGGCGTTCAGGGACTGTAAGGAGTGTAGGTCATCCATATTCCAGAAACTTTTTTATTTTGAAATGCTTGAAAGAATCAAAATACTTAAATAATTAGTAAATGTTAATTTAAGCTAGGCATATTTGTGTCTAATTTTTAATTATTAAATTGTTGTATTTTCTGGTTGCTCAGGTTTATCTCTTACAGATTAAGTGCTATATTAACCTGTCTTAATAATAATGTGGGGGTATCATATTAAGCACACATCTCCCCACATTCTCCACTGTGCAGATGCAGCAGTTGGCTTCACATCCAAGTCAAATAGTGTTTTAATGACCCACTGAGTTTCATTGTATATTTTAATGGTCCTGTTCTTTCCTGGCTTGCTCTACCACTAATGGGTCATGCTGTTAATGCATCCTTGATGTAAGATAAGGCCAGTTTCATTTGTGATATTGCTGCATACTGAAGCCACAGAGTGTGATGTTTGTATTTCGGTTCAGAATTTCATTCATTTCCTTCATTTACTCTGCTGCACCGTTGCCCACAGTCTCCACCTGTCTCCACCCAGCCTCCTGGTATTTATTTTTTTCCTCCCCCATGGAGTGATGCTCACTGACATCACTTCTCCCTCTGGCCAGATGTTGAAACTTAACCATGCTATCCATCAGCCTACACATAGTACAGCAAACAGTGTCAATGACCCAGTAAATACATTATTCATACAAAGGTATACACTCGAAAGCACTCACATGTTTCAGTTTTATGTTCCCTTCATTTTTAAATCAACATGTAACTGCCTGATTACTGTGAATGTTCCTAAATCCACAGGTATAAACTTCTGATGTGAGATAAAATAACAATGTACAGCCAAGAGCTGTTTCATCAGTGAATCTGTAGAATACTTCTTTCTCACTTTCCCATCAGAGCTCTAGTAATGCTATCCTTCAAGAAGCAGATAAGGCATCCAGAATCTTACAAAAATGTGCTGGATGCTGTCAGTCATGTAGCTGTACATCAGTTTTAAATCACACATTTGAGTTCAACACATTTCTTCCTTCTTGATTCAACATTTGTCCCCTTTACACCACAGTTTAGGAGTCTTTTTCTAACCTTAGACTCTATTTCAGAGTAAAGGTTGTGAGATTGTTTGGATAAACCAAAACTAAGGCAAAAGTAGCTTCTTTCCTCTATTTTGAACTGTGTCACAGTATTTTCCCATCAGCTTTTTGGTGCTGTTTCAGTCTTTCCATGATCTCTCTTTTGGCCTTTCTTCATGGGAACTCTCATGTCTTTCATGACTGAAATGCTGTCTCCCTAAATGTAAACTGTGACAGTCTATTGGTGACAGAGTTACCATTGGCAGAGTAATGGATTTATTTCTCTCTCTACACTATTGACAGTCATATATAAAGAAGTGTGACAGATGGATGGTGAGTAGGAAACAACTTGAGAGATGTGTGTGTGTGTGTGTGTGTGTGAGTGTGTGTGAGCTCAGACAGAAGATCTATTTAGACTGACTGCAGCAAATACAGAGTCCCCTCTGCTTAAGTCTAACAAATCTCCAACAACTTGGCTTAATGTATTTAAGGCCTTATTTTTCAAGGTGTGTTGTCTGAATTTGTCTCTGCTCTTTGAATTACCAGCCTCTGTTAGACTACTGATCAGTCTTACTATTGACCAGCTCATATAATAAAAAACACAGACACCTGCAGTCTGTTTAGATCCAGCCTTAAATGAGAGCAAGAAAACGCAGGAGCACACATTTTAATGAATATAATCCTACATAATGGCAGTGCCTGAATATCACTTATGTAAAGAAAAGGAGATTTACAGCTGTTAAGATCCTTAAAAATTATGTTGTTGACATTTAGAGCACTGCCTGATTTGATAATAACTGATCAGGGCTCTTCAGACCTCTGATAGAGCCACAGTAATGTGGAGCTTCTGATTTGTTGTGCCATAGAGGGAAAACTAAATCTGAGCACAAAGAAATGTCATGAATTTTTCATGAGTGTAGACCAGTTCTCCAATTTCCAGGACTATGCCCTGAATTATAAACAAATATCCAACTCTTAAAGAGTGCAGAATGGCTGATACATTAAGCAGAAAATACAAGTCAGGTTATTTATCATCTATCTCTCTACAGTAGAGCAATGTCCGCATCCATATTTTTGTTTCCATTACTTATGGTTGTAAATGTGCTTATTATTTTGCGGTCGAGATATGACCACAGATTCTGTTATTGTACAATATCATAGACTCTCTAACTACTCTAACCTTCCCTCCACCGAATTGTCTGATAAATTGGCCTCATTATACAGCATATCTAAGCTTACATTTTTCTTGAAGTGTAGAACTACTTTCAAATGACTGTTCAAGATAAACATTCTTACCTTTACTTGCACCATATATTTTTAAAATGTATTTTTATTGTTAGCTTTTGGCTAAATGGCCCTTGATTAAAAGCTAATAGATGGTGTGTGTTAGTGTATTTGTGGTTGCACAAAATATTGATTCAAAAGTCAGTCAACTACTGTGTCATTGTATCTCTACTGCAATTTGCAATTGGGACAGAGATGTTATGGCACAGAAAAGGAAATTGTTCCCACAGTAAAACATCACTTTTTACAATTTGATTTGAACATGCAATGTTCATATTGAGTCTGTCCAAAGACCTTGAACAAACATTTACAGCAAGTCTCTTAACTTTGTATTAGAACTGTAGCTAATGTTTATTTTGAGTATGTATTAATCTGAGGTTCATCAATTAGGTATTTGGGCTATAAAATTGTGGAAAGTTGTGAGGTCACTTGATTGTTTTGTCTGACCAACGTCCCAGCACCCAAAGATATTAAGTCAGCTATCATTTAAGATAAGGAAAACAGCCATTTATACTGGCTGTTGTGGAGCTTTTGATCACATCACGTGATCTTCAGATTTTTAACAATTTTTTGTATTTCTTTCTTTTCAGTTTCATAGAATTGAAACCTGATTGCTTGTGAGGTTACACCAGGGACACTCAGTGTCACTGAAATAAAAATGTCTAGGTCTTCATTGATGTGTGAATGAATTCACAGGATCCGACATGAAAAGTGCAGCAGGGATCTCCATTCTTTTTCTCCTTTTCATGTTCCAATGATGGCTTTGCTTCATTTACTATAATGTGGCTTTCTGTGTGGTTTGCATCTTCCAGGACTCAACGCTCTGCCCTTTGATCCAGCAACCAACAACGACCCTCTCCAGTTCAACAGTTCCAGCGGACAGCTGGTGACTGAGTGTCCTCTGGAAAACACTGCTGAGAATAGCAAGAAGAGGAAGAGAAGCAGCCTCCCTCCAGGTAAGGGCAACGACCACCTCAAACGTATTGCACGACAGCTGCAACTCTGTGGTCTCAAATCCTTTCTATTTTTCCTTTAGCCATGTTAAATTCTAAATGCAGGGGTCTCTACCCATAAATGGAGAATGGCTCCCTTCACTCAGAGGTGCTTTGATATAGTAGTACTTTAAAATTCCTCTACCTGCATCAAAAACTGTGATGGGAGTTCTCGCATAATCCTATTATTTGGTGGTATGGGAAAAAAGTAGCTTATTTCAGTCCTTGTTGTTTTTGATTACCTCGCCATGTCCGTAGGCTCTGGTTGTCTGGCCTGTTTGGAGGTCAGGCAGCTGCAGAAGGAGACTGCTCCACTGAGATTTGTGCCCGACTGTCTGTTACTGTGTTGGCACCACCTGCCAATCACAACTGCAGCGCGCCTTCAGCTTTCACACACAGACGCGCACACACCGACCTGTCACACACAGAGCGACACACTGAAAGAAAAGTGTGTGTGTGTTTATGTGAGAGTGTGTCATCATTAAACAGTAATTTGAGTTAGGGGTGGGCTGTGTGGTAATGTGTCAAATTAAAGAAAGACTTTCTAATTAAAGAATTAAAGAAGTACTGACTAATTAATTGCTTTGTAAGTAATAGAAAGAAGAGGACTCTTAAGACAGAGAGTTGTTGTTCCATGTGCTTTCTTGGCAATGCTAATTGATTGGATTAATACTCTTCATTAACACGACCTTAATCGACTGTTCGTCTTTTCTTTGCATATTCACACGGACAAGTTCACGTCTTGCTACCATTTAATTTCATTTAAATTCACTGACCATGACCTCTTATAATTGGATAGTATATTAAAGATGATCATCAAACAAATAACCAGTGTTTGTTCACATGATAGATTTGGTTAAATGTTACAAGATATTCTTTGTGAAACACTTGAACTTGAACAGAGATGAAGCAAAATAGTAGATTTTTTTAAAAGTAATGACTTTTAAAGTAGACATATCTTTCATCCGCTGGCTTGCACAATAAAAACCAAAAAGAAAACCTCTCTAGATGCAGGATGAGCAGCAGCATCACTGATGAATAATGTCTCAGTGCCACTTGAAAAGGATGTAAATGAAATGGATCAGTTTATGTTCCTTTATTGTCTGAAGACTGAGTTCAAACCAGCATATAACCAGGAAAAAAGTTAATCAGATATGGTAATAGAGAAGAAATGTACTGTATTTGTTTGAGTATTAGTTTACCCTGTATATACTTAAATTAAAGAAACATAAATTGTGTGTATAGCTCATCAGTCAGTCACAGTGCTCACACTTTCTCTGATATTGTTTTTTGAGCTTCATCTATGAATGTGGCAGTTTCTGGCTGCTTGACTGATGATTTGGACCACAGCGTGTTTCTGCCATTGACGCTGAGAGATGCTTTCAACTCATTTTCACTCGTCATGAATTTATTTCTTCTTTGGCAGTTAAACATGTTGTTGCAATTTAACAATAAAAAATCATTTCGGTGTCAATTGTGTAGCAACACTCCACAAAATAATGTATGTAAATATATTTGGTGAAGAGAAAGTGCTCCTTAAATGTGAGGAAACATGCAGCATTTTCAG
Organism: Sandelia bainsii; assembly: GCA_032362345.1. NCBI lineage: Eukaryota > Metazoa > Chordata > Actinopteri > Anabantiformes > Anabantidae > Sandelia > Sandelia bainsii. Next base: position 16,884,418 of record JAUMHL010000002.1, on the reverse strand, counting down.
TGTTGGAGTCAGATTTAAATGTGAGCAATGAGTTCTCACTTGTCAGATTTCCCACCACAGCCTTGAAAGTATCATCCAGTCATAATATCATTACAGTAATGCAGAATTATACTGTCAGTACAACCGTACAGATTTTGTATGGCAGTACTGACATTGTACGCGACAGGAACAGAATATAAACAGTTTTTTTTATTGTCATATTTAAACAACAGTAGGAGTTGCAGATATATTCAAAACTCAGAAAAGGCTGTGACAACATAAATATTTACTGTGTATTTGTGCTTTTGTACACTGACAAAAACCTGTCATCATTTTTTTTTAAACGCATTAGTAGTGCATAAAAAGAATCTGTCCCACAAGTGGGCAAAGCATCACTTTCTCTTAACATGATCAGCATGTCAAGAAGGATGAACCATTGCCATCATTCTGCATCAGGTTATTTTAAATTAGACATGGTTTCTAATATAACTAACCAATTACATAGAAGGACATCATTAGAAAAATAATGGAATGGATTTGTAAATCATCCAAAACTACTTCAGCAGAGCCCCAAAATAAAAATATAAATGTCAAATGTCATGTGACCGGTATGATATAGGCTAGCCCTGCTTGAATTTATTCACCTCACTAAATGATTTTGATTTACTGTGTGATGTAGAGTGGCCCTGGCTACACGGGTTTCATCTAGGTAACTTCAATTTCGCTTTCTCCTCATTGAATAGAAGAATGCTGTTGTACAATCACCATGTTTCAAAACACTGCAGAGTGTGATGATTACAGTGAGCAGAGGTTTGCAGTGAAGATGGCTTTACTCAATGTGTGTTACAGAAAAGGAGATTAATTAGTCTCTTTGTAACTTGCTCATGCTGCCTTCTCTCCCAGCATTCTCCACTGGCCAGCTGAAACTTGTGGCAGAACACACAACTTGCCAAAGCTCAACAGTGACAGTTTTGTGATCCCCTTGTGGTATCTCTGTAAAACCCTGATCATACTCCAGGATGGACACAAACAGCTGCAGACTTCCACCCATGCATCAATACATACAGGACAACTTACCCTTTACTTGCCCTGACATGACCCCAGAATCTGTTATCGGTTATTGCTGCTTGCGATGTTAAATCCCTTGCCTGGAGGAGTAGCATCTCTGTGGCACTCAAGAACAACTGGGGATGTGGCTTATAATAACTATAATTGGCTTATAGGTCTGATTTTGCCTGGCTCCTGATTGTCCCCAGTCTCAGTCAGTTCTCCAGCCCTCTGATGTAGCACTGAGTCATTAACAGCCATGTTGATTGAGACTTGTTACTGCACCCTAATGGATGGATTTTTTCTCATTATAGTTCCCATTGCACTTGATAATCTATCTTGCATGTGTGTGCAAGCATTCATAACAATCTTTTTCTTACACATTATACAGCTGCACTGTCTTTCAATAATTGATAAAGAATTTAAGAAGGCAACAAACACACTGACTCTTTGATGTGGCCCATGAGGAATTCAAGTCATTTCAGGCTTAATGCCACCCTGTTGATATATTATTTACTAATGATCTTTTAAGCCACCACACCAAGACCAAACAACAAGCAACCCGATACATAATTAAGAGACCCCACCTCCTGTAAACAGTTACAGGAAATGTTTGAAGTTTAATTTATATTCTGCTCATTCTGCCTCAAAATAGACACTGTTCATCAAGTCTGCTCACTTCACACTAAATCTCACTGTGACTAACTTGATATATTTTTTAGTTAGTTGAGTATAACATGGCTCCAGGGAAATACGATTTATTGGAAATCATGTCCACTTGGTAGGAAATCTTCAGCTTGTTGTGACTCTTTTACTAAGTCATGTAAAAAAAAAAAAAAAACAGTGTTGAGCATCTCTGTGAATGACCCACTACAAGTGAAGGTAATTTGATGTTTTGCTGTGCTTTCTTTATCAAACACCACTGTTTTTATGAGAGACAATGCATTTCCATCTCTGCTCTTTATCCTTTTAGTTCATTATGTTTATATGCAGCCACTGTATGTGTGTGTCTGTGTGTGGGCCTGTCTTGTAACAATCTGTGAGTTGTGCCTTGGGGCAGAAGCCATACTGCAAGGATTTTCCTTATTCTGTTATATATCAGTTTTACAACACAGCCAGAGATGGCTATTTCCCCTCAAGTCCTGCTGTGTTTTAGCTGCAGGTGGCAAAGAGAATGAGATTGTGAAATGCTGCTCATTTTTTGTAAAGGGGGGGGGGGGGGGGGGGGTTACTCTCTTAAAATGGAAATAAATATGGGTTT
>JAUMHL010000002.1:16837593-16882121 GCA_032362345.1 Sandelia bainsii | reverse complement strand
CCCCCCCCCCCCCCCCCCCCCCCCCCCCCCCCCCCCCCCCCCCACTCTCTTAAAATGGAAATAAATATCAGTTTAGTAGAAGCTGCACAAGCAGAATTTCGTTATCTCACACTTTGTTGATGTCATAATGATTATCTTTATTTGTGAAGCAGTTCCGAACAAAATTAAGTGTGATTTATAATGCGTCGTGATACCAAGTTAAAACCAATCATAAAGTGAAACCTTTAAAAATAGAAGTCAGGGTAACAATATGCAGCTTAAGGAAGGTAGCAGCAGCATGAGACTCTGCTCCACGCTCTGCATGGCTCTTCAGGAATTAGTCATTATCAAATTACATTAAGTAAGAAGCTGCGAAACGTACTGATCAATCAAAAATAAAATTGAAGGGCCTTGCTCAAAAACCTTTAGAAGTGAACGTGTCTGCACCACTGTCAGGCTGTTCTGTGGGTCATGGAGCATATTTCTATTAAAAAACATTATAAAAACATTACATACTGCAGCTTTAAGTAGAGAGAAATGCGTTTTACAGCTGACAGTCATTATTCAGGTCTGAGAACAAGCACTCTCTCAGCTGTTGATAGCAAAGGTCATAACAGCTTTGATAATGAGGTATGTTTTCACTCACTGCACACAATAGTGTGCCTGCAGTGCTCCTTAACTAACACCCTGCTCCCTTTCCTCTACGCACTGCGTCAAGTACAAACATTAGCCAAAAAGAGTCCACTTTAAGTACACTGACACATTACCCAAAACAGGTGACATTTACTTTGTTAGAGACTTTATTCTTTGACTGTACCAATCATCAAACTGTGACCTGTTACAGTTGAATACATATCCAGCCTGTTCAGTAGCAAATAACTGTGTGTGTGTGAAATAGCTCTTTGAAGGAGAAGGCCTGGCCTTTAGCTGGATGGGTTTCAAGTACCCTTAACAAGGTTGTTTGACTGGAAAAGATATTGTGTAGTGATCACAACCGAGGCATGTTTTCAAACCTAAGGCCATGTGTATGGAGTTATCTAAAGCATTCCTAATGCCAGGATTAAAGAAATACACTCTCTCATGTTTTTCTGTGCGCGAAAATCACTTGATTGTGTTTTATCGCAAAGGTTCACAGGCATAGTTTGAGTAAATAAAAGAATTGTGCTCTCACCGATCCAATCTCTTGTGCATTAACCTTTAGTGGGAGCTAAGAGAGAGGTGTGGAATAAAATGCTATTGATTCTTCAGAAGAAAGGTTAATGTCATTGAGCCAAGGGAAAATAAGAATACATGTCATGTAGGTAGGGAGCTGCAGTGTTTCTCAACAAGCTGGACCGTCATAACATGACAAGTAGCAGCAAAGGTTTATTTGGATACGCATTATTACATCTCAGCAAGAAAATATCATAATGGTCTCCTGTGGAGCAGTCATTGTAAACCACAATGAGTTTGACTGGATTTGTCTGTGTGGAGCACCATAATCCCAGAAACAAACTGCACTACAGCAAACTGAATGTGGTTTTACATTTGACATCTACCAGTATTTTTCTTTTGTAGCTTTTTCATTGAAAAGTAATAGATTTGAGCATAATTCTGTAATGTAATGTGATGTCACTGACCACTACTGGCGAGCAAAGAGCTGTTGAAAGGTAAATAATGTAAAGGCTACTTAAGCTGTCAGAGATGACAGACCATAGAGATATATGGCTGGCCTATTGTCCCTGAGGTGTGTGTGTGTGTGTGTGTGTGTGTGCGCGAGTAAAGTGTCCTGATTGCTGTGTGTTGACACTGGGGGAGATCTACTGCTGGATGTCAGTCTTTGAGATGCTGAGACCACACAGTGACACAGAAGATTTAGAGTGATGCTGATGGATGGAAGATGAACTCATTAAATCAGGAACAGGACCCATGAAAGCATGTAGGCAAATATAAAGGTTAATGACTTAGTGATTCTCAGGAATTCAGTATGGAAGGAACAGCTGCATGCTTCTGCAGCACTGTATGTCTACGTGGTGTATGTGTTTTCACTCCAGGAGAGAGTAGTGATTGAAATGCATGACAAGCTGCAGAGGGGCCCACCTCTCCTTATTCATCTGGGATTCCTCTGCATCAGTCAGAACACAACAGTCCGCTTGTCTCTACTGCTGCTTTGGGAGAGATAAAGACTACACAATGCCTCTGTGTGTACGTGAGCAATATGTGCTTTCATAGGCATATTGAGCCTCTTACAGTACTTAGAAAAGTGCTATATACAGTTGCTTAACTCATAGCAGACTGCCTTTGATTCAGGTCAAAGTGTAGATATTTCATCCTATATTGTCTACTCCACTAATGATCATCAAGCTAGGAAGTTAAATTGGGGTTCATCCTATATTTGTTTTCCATTTCTCACCACCATCATTTTTTAATTGTGCCCTCTCTTGGACCCGCGCAGTCTTCTGTACGCTAAAGTTGTCATGGATTTAGTGACACTTCACCTCATCTTTCAAAGCCCACAAATATGTGAGCCCTAAATAATTCACAATGCCAGAAAGCACTCTGTTCTCTCTGTAGACTCAATATAAAGCTAATGGCAAAGCCTCGAGCAAGGTGCAGGCTCTGAAAGGATTGTAATATCAAAACAGGAATCTTCTCCTGACATAGAGTATGCTCAGTCAAAAGAAAACTGACCTGCGTTGTTTTGCTCATGGCCTTATTCTCATTGTTACCTCTGTTTAGATGCAGCAGTAATGTATGAGAGATAAACACTGAGCCCTTAGATGAGTTTACTCTTCATCCTTTAGCCCAGGGGTGTCCAAACCTTTTTTTTTTTTAAATAGGACCAGATTTGATAATGTCAAGATTCCCAGCGGCCAATGATCCTTTCAGACATTTCAGACAACAGTGAAAGTTACATACAAATGCACTATTTTATAACAGTTTTATTTTAATTGTCACAATTATCATTTTAAATGGCTATTTAACCAAATATAAGCTACACAGGAGTGAACAAATGAAAAAAAGCAATTTAATGAATTGCAATTATCTGTCTGTCTTGGCCAGGATGCGAATCCTGGACTGGTTTCAGAGTGCAACTCCTTACCAGTGCGTGAATCGTGTCATAGTGGTGTTTAAAATGTGTGTGCATGATCGTACGTAGTAGGCTGGTCTGGGCCAAAATGCCAGGGACGATTTTTTGTTCCAGTCCATCCCTGGCCATAAATAATGCAATATAACACCAAAGCTGTGGGCCGTATAAAATCTGACCTTGGGGACATGGCCAAGTAAGCTGTCCTTAAGCAGCGTTTTTTATTAATATTCTCTGATCCATTTATGCTAATTATTTCTGCAACTTTACCAAAATTATTTCTCATCTGGAATGCCCTACAGACTGTAGTTTCTCCAAATTACTGTTTCTTTCAGTTCTTTATTAAATGAAATTATTATTATTATTTTATTAAAATAAATATTTTGATATTTAAGGATCTTATGCTGTTGGTTACTGTCAAAAAAGCATTATACTTAGTTCAATCCAATAATGTAAAACATGAAAAAGTCCGGTAGGAGTGAATACTTACAGTTACTGTGTCTGCAATTTTAAGTCAATTAATTCATCAACAGAAAATTAATTGTATTATAAGTCTTTTTTTCATGAAAAAATAAAACAAATAGACCCAAAACACCAAGGAATACGAGTGACAGATAAGGGGAAGTGATGAGTGAGAGGAAAGAAACAGAAAGGAACCTTAAGAGAAATTAAATCACAGTACCAAGCAATGGTAAGTGGACAAACTATATAACATAGATCCATATGACTTAGCAGCCTAAGACTGGATTACAGATGCCGCTGCACTGCACTTTACCCAGATATTGTAAATTATATTGTTTTGGACTAAGTGCAAACATTTTGTGTGAGTTTAAAAGCAGTTACAAATCCCTAGAAACTCATGAACAGTTTTTCAGTGGCTGGGTACATGATCGGCTCACAAGCCAGCAAAGTGCAAACTGCAAGAGCACAGTCATACTCACAAAGGTAAGGCAGCGCTCCTCTTTTTGGCTAAAATAAAAATGGAGTTGATCGCCATCAGAAAAGCAGCATGAGACCATAAGTAGAAATTCAACACAGCATGACATCAACTTTACGTTCTCCATAGGATGCGACATTACAGTAAATGCACACAGGGCTTTTAAAATTCAAATCAATAACAAGCAGAAACTAATAAAACAAGAAGGGTCTGAACTATGAAAATTACTTGTGTGGATATATAAAGTTGTTTTTTTTCTGTCTGTTTTCATTTTCTTGTTCCCTTGTTATCATCTGTGCTTCCCAACATCAGTTACCTCAGTGAGAAACTGCAGGAATCACTCAGTTTTTACCCAGCACTATCCCCACAGCAGCATTATCATCACAGCAACCCTGTGGCTCCTCTCCTCTTCTATCAACACCTCTCTCTCCATCCATCCCTCCCCTTGTCTGTCCTTCTGTCTTCTCCCTGAGCCTCCAGCTGGGTTAACTGATCCACACCAGCTGCCTCTCACTGCTTGACATTAGTGCTCTAAGCCAATGTGCTGAAACCCTCCTCTGCCTCAACTTTTCTTCGTCATCCTGCCACCATTTTCCAACACCCTCATTTCACATGGCTCTGTGAGAGGCCACTGCACAAGAACTGGTGCAGAAATGAACTGTGGTAATTAGCCCATTTTAAGCCATCCTTGTCATTGAACTGTGAGCTGAGATGGGTGGATGCCCACAATTGAAACAGTTTCAAAAAGAGGACAAAAAATAATTCAAGGAATAGCGTCAGCCACATGAGTAGTGTTGCAAGTAAAGACTATTTTATCATATTATACATTATCTCAAGCAAAAATCAAGTAATCTATGGTATTTTTGAAATTGTTTATTGTCAAAGCTTTATACTTCACACTAATTGCAAGTGCTTTTAAATGCAGATTAGATTTTTAGCTTTCACTTTGCCACATATGTGTTTCTCTTTGCCAGATCACAAATATGATCTCAATCCTTTTTTGTTTTCGTGTCACACATGCAAATCAGTGCCGATTCTCAGTGTCTTCTCCAGTCCTGAAGGAGGTGATGATGCACCTGAAGCTGTTTGCTAATTGCCAAATGCAGAACAAGAATAATTAATATGCTTCAGGCAAAGTAGCTAACGGCTGGTCAAGTCAAGACACTTCAGTAGTAGAACTGAACAGGGATCAGTTAAATGCTTCGGCAGCTCCATGAGCCTTCCTTAAAATGACGTGATGAAATTAGCTGTCAACAGGGAGAACCACAGCCAATGCTGGTGTAACAGTAGCAGCCCTTATCACAGGAGTAGGCCATGGGAGGCAGATAATGTGAGTGCCTTCTTCCATTTACCGCTCACTGATGTAGTTAGAGTTGGGAGAAATAAAACTTACTCACAGATCCTGAAGAGACGCATCCACATACACTTTTTTTCAGAATCTTGCTAGAATACTTTTGAACCACCTCCTCATGTAACCGCTCAAGGGGTCTGTGTAAGTTAAGTATAAATGGGGTCTAATCGATGCAAGAGGATAAAGATGTGTCCTCATAGGCCACCCAGCCATAATCAATGCATGATTGTACCTGTTTACACACAGCCTAGATAGTGTACTTGTTGATGTCAGAGCTAGTCAGTAGAGGGTTGGTCTGAAATCAATATAAAGTTACACAACATAACACATCAGAGAGAAGCTAGGGAAAGTAGGATTATATTTTGAGAGACAGTAAAAAGTAGACTTTTTTTCATTTTGTTTGAGCAGAGGCTCTGAACCACAAAATGGCATGGGACAGCTGCACTGTGTCTGACCATGTGCGATACCTTCTTTGAACAAATACATGCAGCATGTAAGATATAAAATATATATTTTCAAGGGAAATGCAATCTGTAGATGTCTACAGGTGTGTGTACTGTACCAAAGCAGCATCTGTAAAGGGCATATTAAATGCTTGGGTGTTGGCATGATGGACAACCTTTTCATTAAAGCAGTCTACTTTCTCTGTGATGTTTGTTTTTCATTGTCTGAAGTTCTGATGCTCTCAGCTGCGCTGTGATGGATCCCTCCTTCAGTCTCCCTTCCACTTTATAACTTCGTAGCAGTCAGATGTAGTTTTGAGTTTTCAATAAAATAAAAAATCAGGTGAAACAGAAAAAAATATTTAAAAAAATCCAGTTAGATTATGTTCAGAAGCTGTTGACTTATCTTGTTGTGTGCCTACTGTAATACACACACATACAAATATATACCACTAGTTATTTATGCAAAAGTAACATTATGTATGGTCATTGGGCAGCATCTGTAAAATGTTAGACTTTTATCACTTTTATTTTATTGTTATTTTCTTAGTGTCAGTAAACCATAATTTCTTTCAAATCATTTTATACCTAATAACAGTAATCCTGCCTTTTATTCATAGAGGCACCTTTTCGTCCTTAGAGCCATTTTCTGAAGGACAACAATGTCACTGCTCTGTAGCAAGAAAAAATCACGTCATATAGGTACCTTTTGTCTGCAGTTTGCGAAGCCTGATGGATTAGAAGAAAGCCTACTACAACCCTGCATGTCGTTCTTTCTCTGTTTTCTCTCACAATGTCACCAAGACATCTAAGAACGACAGATGTACACTGTGCTGCGAAAGTCTAATTATATGCTAAGCAAGCCCCTTCTCTAACAATGGCTTATGCTGCTCTGGATCTGGATCTGGCTGCTGTTTTTGCCTTTCTTTTATTCAGTATCTCCCTCTTTCTCCTCTACTTCTTGTCTGAGAGAGGATATCGTTCTTATGTGTGGGTGGAGGAGTGAGATGACAGTCTTTCAAGTTCAGAAGATTGTCTTTAAGTACTTGAACTTTGTGCACTGTGTACACAGGTTGGGCACTTGGGAAACAAACTGTGATGTACATATAGGAAACAGGACATGTATTTACTGAAATGTGACCAATATATAACAGCCTGCAGTGATACAGTTGAACATTAGGTAGAATGATGGAGAAATCAATGTTGAAATAATAGCTATGGTGAAAAGATTGGCATCAATACAAATAATTACCAAATGAGCATGTTAATGAAACATACTAACTGATTTCTTATTTATCCGTTGTGTTTTTAATGTACGTGGTAATTAAAGCGATCAAACGAGACATTTAGATGGTAGCTGATCTGACTAGTTTCCCTGTACTGTGAGAACAAGTCTCTGCTTTTGAATAGTCAGTTCTTATATATTAGTGAGGCCCCAGGGTATTCTACTATGATGATGTTTGTAGCAACACAGTGCGTTTTTCGTTAACAGCCTTTTGACTTTACCCTGTTTGACTTGACTTCCCCTTCAGGTGTTTGTACTGTATAAAGAGGGCTAATTAGTTTTAATCTAAAGTCAGCACACCAGATGTCAGCACACCAGATTAGAGTTGTTAAATTCCAGAGTTTGTCATAATAGAATTGACCAGAAAGTGTTTGTCAAAGCCCCTGGGAGGAAAGATACGATACGACAATTTTATACTCTAAATCCACCCTTCTATTATATTGTATGTTGGGTCTCACCGTGCTATCAAGCAAGGTCTAGTGATACTGTTAAGTTTTTATTGTGTATAATTAATACAGCATAATTAGTTTTTTTTTTGTTTTTAAGTGTATGTATATACTATGTACATATGGGTCTGAGAAGGAATATCCAGGGTTGTTTTTTTCCATTTGTCTTACTCTAAATGTCAAAAACAGGAACATGATACTGTATAAAATTAAAATAATAAATTAAAACTTAATCCTAAATTAACTGGATAACATGTTAACTAGTTCTATTGAGGTTTAGCCCCTCTCTTGCAAAGGAGAGATGGCCAAGATCATGATAGACAAAGATGCAGAAAGAACTAGACCAAAGGAATGGATGACGTACAGATACCAACAGAAAACATGATGGCTTTCTCAGAACTGTTGACAGCATGTTTTCTGATTGTTCATAATGACTGGCAAGATGAACTCAATTAGCAGAAATAAGATGGAAGTTTGCCCAGAATAGCTTTATAAATAAAAATATATGAATGACTCAATCAACATATGTACAGAGACGCATGACCACACATATTGAGCAATAACAGCACAGTCTGGTTGAATTTAGAGAGTCAGAGTTTAGCCTTGTTAAAACCATAATATTCGGGGTCAATACTTAAAATGTACGCCACGTTATGCTGCAGAAATGATCTTTACTGAGATGTTGTTGCTATTCTAGGCCGGAGGGAAAAGGAGTTACTAGGCATCCGATGTTTTTGTCTGCCTTAAGCTCTGTGTTGCTGCCATTGCAGGTATCTCTCACAGCTCCAGTCAACCATGGCACCATTAGAGAAAAGATGAACCATAGACATAACTGCAATGACCTCCATTCTGAAAGCCTTACTAGAGAAAGCATCAGACCATGAGTCATTCAATGCTCAATGACTCTGTGGAGGTCACTGTCTGCTACCATGTTCTATGTGTTCTTAAAGCCGAACCACACTGTTGTGTCTCCATTACGTTTCATGACCAACGTTACAACCGATGATGACATGTAGAAGAAATGTGCCTGACACGCTCAGCCATTAGAGTCACAGTAAAAGCGTCATGTCTTATCATTCCTTCTCATTTTCCATTCCTCTTTATATAGTATTGATCATTTTTATAGGATTTTGAGCTTTACTGTATGCATGTTATAAACCTAGGCATATTTTCTACAGTGATACAAAATAAAAAGAAATATATTTTTTACAGCCAAGAACTTAACAAACTTGTTAAAAAAAAAAATCCAATTCAGTTGAAAGGAGGCTTGATTTCTGTGCTCAAAGATTGTTGTTGTTGAATGAATGCAACAATTCTGGTAATTGTTTTCATCGTTTTTTAAACAATGAAAATAATGCCAAACATTTGTTGACTATTGATGTAAACGCAATCTCTTTGGGTTTTGGACTATTGATTGAACAAAAATGACATTTTAAGATGTCACTTTGCCTCTGTGAATTTGCAATGTGCACATTTATTTCTTACTTTGTAGAAAAGATAATTGAGAACACTGATCAATAATGAAAATAATTGTTCCAATCCAATAATTTGTAAATGTATTGTGAACCAGTAAGAAAGCTCCAACATGATAAGAAAGAAAAGTAACAAAAGTACCTTTGGGGAAGTCATTATCAAGAGGAAAAATCAGAAGCAGGGCATTTGTTCTGTTTACGGATCTACAGTTGCGGTGGAAAAGCGTAAGCTGTGGATAAGCAGAAGCGTGTCATTGATTCCGCAGTGGAAATTGGGGAACAGATGTTTATAAGTGGAAATAATGCATCCTACCTGTCATCCATGTCAAGGAGCTGTGAAAAAGTGAAAGTAATCTCTCTGTCTTTTATATTGTAATCAATCTGGGTTGCACACTTCTCACTTATCTCATTTATTTAGTTTTTAATATCTTGTGTAAGCTTACATATTCAGTCTGAACACACACCCAGCTGGGGCCAAGTGAATAGTATTTTTTTTTAAGTTTCCAGTTTCTATCAGCTGTCAGAAACTCCCTAAAATATAGCATTTTTTCAGGAAGTGTGAAGTCTTTCTGGGAGGCTGGCTCTTTTGAAAGCCTGCTATAGCTCCAACCCTTCTTGTCACAACATTGCACTGGCAGTCGTTACTGTGACAGTAGACCCAGAGAAAACTGCCTGGATGAAGAGGCGTGGCCAGATAAGAGCCCTGGCAAGTTCACTGAGCTGTTGACATTTCCTCACAGCAACTCCCCTGGTTCTAATTGGCTACTGCTGATAAGATTCCCATGTAATTGGCAGCTGCTGATAAGATGCTGTCATCTGCTGCACTATTCAGCAACATGATGAGATGACAACAGCTCAGGAGCTGGTGGGAGGACAGGACTACATCCAGGGCCTGAACCTTGTTTTCCAGAGTCACTGTTCCACTCATGGCTTGCCATACTGGCTGTGACTTGTGGAAAAAAGAACATTTCCTGTAAAATACTGCTTAAAGGCCCTAAAAACATCTTTTATCAACCTGTTGTGTTCAGGGTCCTATGGGAACACGATTTTTTTTTGCAAAGTTAATTGTGATTGTTGTAAATTTCTGCCCCCCAGAGGGCGCCGTGGACAACAAATAACAAAATATTTCCGTATCACATGTTAAGTTGATATGGTAAAGCAGTTCCCAATCAATACATTCAGCAGTTAAAGAGCAATGTTATCAGTCATTTGGAATCATGTTTCTGCTCACCTGGTCAATGAAACTTATTTTTCGCTCTGGTTTTAGTCTCTACCAACTCCTGACTAAAATATCATGCTCTTTTGCTGCTGAATAACTGGTGAAATTAATAGAGCAGTCACATACTGTGTCTGTCTTCCGTTTGGTGCTGAACAGGTAGCATGCAGTGGGGTTTTAGAGCTTTTTTGGCTAAAAACTGGACAAGACCATTGAGCAAACCAGTCGCGTTTAGTTCAACAGCTAAATAACACGATATGACATCACATCTTTTTGATTTTTGTCTCTTAATGGCCTTTAAGAATAGAATGAATAGAAATAGAATGAGTATTGCCATAGCAGTGCCTTTCTTCCATATTGAATACACAAAAAGAGATAATTAAACTGTGGTAACCTGCTGTTTTGTAATTCAAATTATGCAAATCCCTCCAGGTGATGTATATCCACTGTGTGTGGAAAGCACTGGGAGATTCTGAATTTCTCCTATATCAAACATCTGCTAGTGCTGTAAGTAAAATTCACTCATGAAGCCAACTTCAAGAGATCCTACAAAAAGATCTGACCTGCTTCAAATGATGTCAGTTGAATACGGTCTATTGTTACCCAGTACCAACTGCATTGGTTATTGTGCTGAATGGTTTCCGCAGCAACAAAGGACCCCATCATGTCCCACATCAAAGACGGATGTTGCAAACAGGGAAGTACAGTGCATATGACCTATATATTCCATTGTTAGATATATGTATATAACATTTGTGTGATACATTCTTTCATTAACTACCCATAGCACTTTGTATCCAGGTCGTGGGGGCACCGGGCTAGTCCTGTCACAAGGATTAATTTTTTTTCTGTACCCCAGTTCTGTACTCAGTATTATACAGCTGAGTCTGCTAAATCCAAACCACTCAGTTGAAAATTTAGTACATTTGGTCATGTCTCAGGCCATACACATAGATTTAGCAGATGTTTTTGCTGGCAGAACTAACCCGAAGTCTCCCGGGTTTGAGCTGGAACTGCTGATGAAGAGATTTTTGTTCTATTGTGTCCTTAGCCTAGATCTCAGTGTAATTAATATACTAAAAATCCCTACTTCTCTCCTAATCTAACTTCCTCTCCTCTTGAACTGCAGGCCATTACTTCTTATTGTATGTATCATGCACAAGAGCACACAGACAGAATTCTTGATTGATCTTGAAGTAATTATGCTTCTGTTTTTAGTTAATGGAATGCACAAGAATCTTTTCCTGGCGGACAAACTGCTTCATGTGAAATCAACAGTCCCCAAGAGAACGTGGGCGTGTGTGTGACTACTAACTATGGGTGAAGTCATTTGTCTCAGGTCATCTCAGTCCAGTTGAGGCTTAGGAAGACAAATCCTTGTGTTCCCAGGAGAGGAGTATAGAGGCCTCTCCAGCTGCATGCGAGTACATTTGAAAGTACATACATAGTTTATGTATTATGATAGGGGGTGGCTAACCCTGGTCCTTTCAGTAAGCACAATCACTTACAGCTTGTGATTGGCTGAACACACCTGCTCCAGGTAATCAGCAGTGGGCTGGAACTGCAGGAATAGTTGGAAAACAAGCAGGGCTGTAGCTCTCGAGGACCAAAGTTAGCCACCCCTGTCTTATGGTGTCTCAGTGTCGGGAAGAATTATATTTCATACTAACTTTGTGTCCTGAGATACCAGCTAATGAGAGAAGAAAACAAAAGTTGTGTAGAGCAACACTTCCTTCCAATTTAACACTATAAATTATGTAAAACTGCCTTGGAAATATTTTACTTTACGTACTCTTTTTCTCAGTAGGTTTGGATGAGTTTGCATTTGTACCACTACCACTACTTTAACCATCCATTGCTTTTAGCCATCTGTTTTGACTCCTCTGCTTGCTTGCTAACTAGTTTTCATGCACACTAAATAGCAGCATATGGTGTTATGGTACAACACAACATATTGTTGGTGGGAGGCATATTTGGTTCTTTTTTTCCCCTCAAGTTACCTGAGGTTCTCCACTATCTTTCCATTTACCACACAGTACTTTCTGTGATGTACAAGTTGGGATTCACAAGTGCAGAACTTTAAGATTCTTGTGGCTTTAAGGCTTGTGAAACAGATTGTTTCACAAGCTTTTGACAATAATCTTAAGAGTAGATAAATAGCAGACTAATTAATACTTAAAATAATCACAAGTTGCAGGCCTACGTGTGATAACAGGTTGGTGAATATGTGGGAAGATTTCAACCTTTGTCTTTCTTCAAAGATTGTCTTTGGTTTTGGATGTGAACTGACTCATGGTAGATGACTGAGTGAAGTATTGTTTTATTTTAGTGTGATCTTACAAAGGCTATAATGTGCTATAAAGATGTTCAGAGCTGCTGGAGTTTTTGCTCTTGTTGAGGAGTCATCGACTTAATCCCCTCCTTCAACAGATTAGGTGGCTTGATGTGATTTACAACAACTCTACTTCCAATCAAAAGATATAAAAGTCAGTCAGTGGACATTCACCTTATTTTTAGGAAGCTAAATTGTGAAAAAAACTAGCTGTCAGACTTGTAATTGTTTTACAGTTTGCTTCAGGACTTTTCCAGCTGTTGATTAACAATGATCATCAAAGATGTTTTCTCTCCAAGCATGGCATACTGTAACAAGCTATGAGGACTTACAGCACTGTTATTGCCTTTATCACAACAAAAAATGACAGTCACAGTTTGTTTGTTTTTTCTGAGGCCCCGGTCTCTTGTTCTGACAGTTTAAACTTCAAAGAAGAGAGAAAACAGATTTAAAGAAGCTCTGACTTGTTTTTCCTCCTAGAGTGTGTCAAGCTGTCCTTCAGGCATCAATAGACACATTCAATTTGTGTGTCTTGTACTAAACAAGAGTTTGTGTAGTGACTACTTGTTAAACAGCAAACTCCAACAAGGCTGCAAACTGGACCCAGGCTGTCTGGATAATATATAGGTTCTTGAAAACACAAAGCATCTTCTAAATCTCAAATATTCTCTCTTTGTAAAAGCAAAGGTTCAAGGATTCTGATTAAAATGTAAAACACAGTTTTGTGTTTTAATATTCACCTCTTAAAACTGTGTCCCCTCAGAAGGCCAGTTTATTAGGTATTGCTGGGATGATCCATTTTTTCATCTGACGTTTATGTTAACCTTCAGTCGTCTGATCAAGACCTCCCTCTAGCTGCCTGGTATGTTCTCGGAATTAATAGAAATATATAAATATGTATGCTTATAATGTGCAAATGTTAGGGTATCCTTTTTTTTCCCATCCATATCCTCTGGAGAACAGTGGTGGATGTATGGACTGGCAGCACTGAAGAGGAAATTAATCAGACCTTCAGAACTTCACACTTGGTCACTTTTCTGCCTGTGAAGCTTCAGGCGAAAGGCTGTGGGTGTGAAACTCCCTCCTCTTACTGTTATAGAAGAGGTTTTCTTAAAAGCTTGAAATTTGCTTTGGTGCTACTTTTTCATAATGGTAAAAAAGAATCTTAGGTCTTCAACTCAGTGTACTTGCTGATGTGCTGAATGCAAATTAGGGTTGAGGAGAAGGTAAGTGACCTTGCTAGAAGGGTAGTAGACAAAAATATTGTTAATATTATATGTTAAATATATGTTCATGTTCACATTCAACTTTTTGAATCTCCTCCTATGTTTAAAGATAATATATATACCCTTAAAATTATGAAAGGAAGATTAAAGGGCAATGAAATGCAAATACACGATAAGAGGACAAGGTGTTTTCTGTTATAATTTTCAAATTAATTCCATATTGTAATTTTGACCTTTTTTAATGAAGCTGATTTGATTAATGAAAGTTCAAAAGGATCAAAGCTGTGCTTGAGAACTGAACACAAGTTTAAATCCTGCATCTGCACGCTGAGGTTAATGTGTTAAACTACATATTAGTGTGCTAAACTGTAAATCCAAGTTTTCTAATGTTATAACTCTGCCAAAAAGTTGTCTTAGAGAAACGTAAACTCTTGCAGAACAGAGAAGGATTTTTAGTCCAACATGGGTTGTGGGCTTGACATCACATGTGGGATCAATTATATTGCACAGCTGTTGAGTTTCCCATCACATTTACCCAGGCCTGTAGTATAGTTACGATCTGATGCATTTTCACCCCGAATCTGGAAGCGTTTCATGTTTTCTCCTCATCCAAGGCGCCATCTGATCCATCTATCCTTGGCAAGCAGAGCTTTCTGATTTTTTTTTTTATTGATCCTCTGTCTTTTTTTTCTGTTGGTTTGGCATTGTTATTGGGTCATTATTTCAGATATATGAGCACTGTGCCAACTGAGAAAGAACCAAGATGGCTTGTTGGATGTGCTGTTATTATGATGATGATGACTGTTGTTGTTGTCGCTGTTGTTAGTCGTCATTGTCGTCATAGTAGTAGCAGCAGCTGCGGGGGCAGCAGCACTAATTGCAGTAGTCTTACAATATGTGTGATACAAAGATGGCATTTAAAGGTCTGTGGCTGAATTTGAGGCAGATAGATTTTGTGGTCTGTGGACACCTGAGTATTATGACACGTTGTGTGTATTCCTGTGTGAGTTTTCCTCAATCCAACGATTGAGATTGCAGGTACAGAGAGACAACCAGAGGGACATAAAAGAAATTTCATATTAAGACCAGGTTAAATTTGGAAGTTGCATATTTACTGAAATAAAACATTAACCTGGGATAGAAAGCCGAGGCAATCTTTTAAAAAATGTTGCCACATAAAATGTCAAATGTACTTTTATTTCAACACACTTATTCTTCAGGCCAACATGTACTTACTAAAAAGGAAACCAGATAGATCAGCGTCTGGGTGGCTTAAGTTAAAGAACATAAAGCTTCATGGCAGGGACTTAAACAAGCCTAATATGCATAAATGTGTCTTGTTTCTTGCAGATATTAGCAAATTAATCAAAAATAAATGATAGCTTATAATCATAACAAACTTTGACATCAAGTCCTAAACTGAACAGACCCCTTGAAATTCAAATTAAAAGTCATCTTGTGGAGTTTACTTACTTTACTTAAAATATATTGACATTTAGTGCCACACACCACAACTGTTGTTCACTGCTTCCTTCCTCATTATTGGTATTTAATAATTATCAACATCAATATTGTTGCTGTATTTTTCTGTTTTTGTTGTAAAACTAATTGTTGTAGTGCAACTTTTTACCTCAGAATTCACGTACCTTTGATGGTAGCCTACATCTGTGAGGAGCTCTTGATTTGTATGTTAGTTGTTTTGCTGTGTCTGAGATTAGTTTGACTTGCCTGGAGACGAGTGCTGTAGGTGAAAGTCATGCGAATTGCTTATAAGTCACGTTCTGACATAATGCATAATGGATGAGAGAGTGTTAAATTAATATAGCATATATGTGAACCTAGCTGTCCTATTTCATTTACGTCCGTGTTTATCTAAATTCACTACCGTGACGTTTCTCGTCCAGCACTGAGGTTTGAAGTCTCAATAGATTAGCTCGTATGAAAGTTTAGCACCCAGTGAATTTACCATTTCTATAACAACATACAAATTTTACTCACAGCTGTTATACGGCTCTAGAATTATTCAGTTTGTGAAAACGCTTCAGGAATTTTACCAGTTACTCTTCATGATGGACTGAGTTCCATTATCATTCTAATTAGACATGCTCAAAGTTGTAATGCTTTTTAACATCACATCAAAGCAGAATTTGTCTTCACATATTTTAACAGGAATATTTGATAGAATCAAATTGACATTTTATAGTATCTGTTGAAAATATTTGGACCTTCTTGTAAAATATCACAGAAATTGCCCCAACAGACTTGAGTTCCAGCAGGAGTAGGCGATCTGTGACTGCTCTCATAGAAATGTGTCACATTGATCCCTGTCAACCCTGAAGATCTGCACCAAACTGTTTAGCTTTTAAGCCACTGGGCCCCCAAACATTGACACTCAGACATAATCCCACAGGGTTCAGGCGACAGTGCCAGTTTCAACAGGAACAGCGTCATATTTCCCAGCTGCTCTAAAACATTAAAAAGACTATGTTTTCAAACCTTTTTTTCACTTTGATGTGTTTCCCTGGTTTCTCAGTTCGATTGGAAATTAATTGATTTCCTGTTGATATGTTAATCAATTTGTCCAAGTATGGATGTGTAGTAGGTCTAACTCTGAATTTTAGTGGTCATGGATCACACTTTCTTAAATGGCCTTACAGCACTTCATGGCATGGAATAATTTTAGGTTCCTGCAACTATAGAGAAGCAAGCATTCATGAGGTCTTTTGCATGCAGTAAATATTCTCATGCCTTCACAGCTGAGAATGCACTCTCATTACGTTTTTGTAATATTGATACATTATACACTAAGATTAAAGTTATGGTTTGATAAATGTCTGTTAAATAATGCAAAAAATAAAGCTAATATGTCATTAAATACTATGCTGTCATAGTCTCTAGAGTACAGTCGACCAGTGCCAGATTTAGCATGTCCTGATAAACTCCTATTAGCAAATTTATCAATAAAACAAATATTACAAAACATATTACTACATTTGCTTTATATTTGTTATCTCAGTCTATAAAGTAACTAGATGTAATATTGAATATGGAAAGCAAAGAATTCAAACATGCACTACATCCAGAATGATGTAGAGGACAAAGTAAATACAGTTTTGAAAAAAAAAGTCCCTATACTTGCAGATTTTATAGAAAAATGGTCAGGTTAGGAAAAATATGTTAACAGAACATGAAAAAGCACAAGAAAACTGGGAACAGTGGAAGTGTTGATGTGCACCCTTCAATATGAAACTGCAGAAAATTAATCTGCAACAATTTGGTGCTGCCACCGCCTACCATGAACTGAGACTCGCAGAACAGCACTGGCAGGCGTACAGAAATATTTACAATTTTTGAACACATCCCACCTTTCTAACCTAGCTATGCTAGCTCTAGTTTAAGTTGTGTATTGTAGTTTTAAGTTGATTGTTAACAGTCACACTTTTCACTGTTTCCCAATATTTTATTGATGTATCAACTATAGTAACTTAAAACAATGATTGGCAGGTTCATTGAAATAAAAAATGGCTGCAAGTAATTAGTTACAAGCATGTGACAATAATTTCTGTTCATAATTTATTGCACTACATAAATACAGTACAATCTTTGCTCTGGACTGTGCCGCTCTGTAGTAACTGTAGTTCTGCTAAGATAAATGGTGATGAGATTCACTGTGTTGAAGATATAATTTCAGATCTGTCTTTGCAACCTATTTAATAAAAGGACCAGGATACTTTACAGATAGTTGACTGCTTATACAATAAATGCACACGGGATAACACATAGTTCAGTTAAAGCAATTTCTTTTTTTTTATGCACTAAACTAAATGTATCATAAATTGGTGGCTCGGGTCCTGCAGGATTCAAAGCTAGTTTTGATTATTCCTTTTGCACAGCTGACTTTAAATGGTCCAATTGCCTATTACATATTTCCTCTTCAGATCGTTGTTGTAGTAATAGTCTGTTTTTTCACATCTGTACCACACTGAATAAGAGATTGCCCACTCACAAATCAGTATTTGCTGATGTGACAGCCTGGTCATCATAAAGAAAAATCCAGATTCATATTCTCTACCCCCTCCAGTACAGTGCAATAGAAGCTGCACTTCATTTGCACATTAAAATGAGAATCCATCTCTCCGGCTCAGTAATGAGGTCTGTATGACTTTTTTTTGTGAGTACAGTGTCAATATAACATAGGTATTTAGAATAAAATGCAAATCACTCACATTGCTTATGTCAGTGGAAGAATCTTTTGTGTCAAGCTTAATGCAGTTACATGTACGGCTTCACTGCTTCATTGTGCATGTTTGAGTTAATACACCAGCAAATGACAATAGTTTTATATCATACAGTATAATGCTTCAGTGATTCACTGTGCATGTTCTAATAAGCCAACAAATGAAAAAGATTCTCATAGACCTCTTCCCATCCTTATGGGTTTATCTTCCCATCTGTGTCGCTTTTTTCCACCAGGTGTGACAGAAGTACAGGACAATAATCAGCTTTTCAGTAATTGGCCAAATCTTCGCTGCTGTCTGTGTGGACAGAAGGATGTCAGCAGACGTCTCAGTAAACTTGTTCATTAAAGTCACTTCCTGTCTGTTAGAGCTCATCATTCGTACTTATGATTAGTACCAGCTGTTTTGTTACATCATTAAGATCAATGCTGCAGTCAGTTTGCTCCTGCGTCCTGTCAGTCATGCATTAATTTTCCTGCTTCTGGATGTCAGTATCTTACTTATGGAAGTATTGATGTTTAAATTAGATATATTCAGAGATCCCTTTGGTGTGGTTAACCTCAAAAATAGCAGGGGAAAGTCCTGAATGTTTTGCCAGAAATGAATCACTAGGTAAGCTTTAAAATGTCTGGAATAAACAACAACTAAAATCTTTTACTGTCAGGCAGTTTACCTCTTACTCTGCCCTGTGTGATACCTGTTACATTATATTATTATAATAAGGTGTATAATTGTGTGATGTGAAGTATTAATTTCAAATTACTGACTTTGTTTACAAGAATTTGTAGTCCATCATTGTTGTCTTTTTTTTCCTTTTGAGTGCTCCTCCTGCCATGAAAAATTAAATTCCTTAGCTAAAGTTAACCAAGCAGCAGAAAAACATAAAGGTCCAATAATTTAGCCTAATTCAGCAAGTAAAATCAGATCTCTTGGCTCCTAAGAAGGCTGGTGAGACAAACCACAGCCCTCTTCTCACTTTGTCTTTAGCAGTCCTCAGAATCAGCGGCTTTCGGGCCTGGAATGGTAGAAAGCTGCTGAAGGTAATTTCCAGCTGCATTATATGGTGGAATCACACGTCAAGTCAACAAAATTGGAGCCCAGAGTATATAATGGGTTATGTTTGCTGCTTATGTTTAATCCTAACAATATAAACACATTTAAATTGAAGCCTTCAAATGTTTGTATTTCTGAAACGTTATCAGGCAGTGGAGCAGGTAGTCTTTGTTAATTTCTCCACCAAATGTCAGGTTTACTTACGTTTTGCACAGTGTGTTGTATGATCATATCATATTACAGTATATTGAGTACTTTGACACTATTGATGTGGTAAGTTACAGTGCTTTTTGAGAACTCTTTTTTTACCCTCTTAGATGCTTTTTATCTCCTATCCCTCTTTCTCCCCCCAGATATCAGAGTAATCTGTTCTTGTCTGTCACCTCTCTCAGCCCGATAAGGAAGGGAAGAGTCATGCTCCTGTCCAGGAACGGATGTTCCTTCTTGACAACATTGACACAAACACAAGTGCCTCTGCTCTATTTGTGCAAAAATAGCTCCTGATAAGGCAACAGAAACTGAGTTTGTTTACGATAACTAATCTGCCCAGGGAGGTCTTCAGTAAGACTTCTTCCTCATTGAAATAGACATTGATATCCCCTCTGCTGCCCTTTTCTTAGTTATTGCCTGTTAAATACAGTAAATTCAGATTTCAAATTAGTTGTTGTCATATTAGGGGTTTTGTGGCTCTGCAGCTCCTGATGTGCAGTAGTGTTGCATCAGTCTTGAACTCATAGCAGAGTCTAATCATGCCATTTCAAACCCAACACTCAAACTAATTTAGGGATTTCAAATCAGGCATTTAGCTGTACTTGCTGAGCAAAGATTATTAGAGTTACGACAGAGCAACTTTTACTTTTTCATTAATGTAGTATTCAGTCCCTCTCACTGTCAAAATGATGATGACGTTTGAATGAATATAGAGATCATTTGATGTTTAATGATATTTAATGTAAAGATACCAAGATATATATGATCAGGGCTCAGAAACACAGTTTTCTTTACTGCACTGTAGTACTAAAATATGGAAAATCGTCAGTTTATTGATAGCAGAGGCGGTTTATATATTTCTATCGTACTTGTTTGACTTAATATTGGATTTCTGTCAGTTGCTTTGTCGTGATCGATGTGTTTGATGTGTGTGTTTGGTCGAGTGGTCTGCTTTCATTGATGAGGTAGTCTGACAAGTCTGACACATCTATAGATCTATACCACATATACCATACTATATGTGCAATCTGCTGGAATGAATTTATTAGTCATGTGAACCAAGTAATTGATCATATTCTGACGAAGGCCTCTGTGGGTCAGATGAGAGAAATAATTAATATTTTGATCCATCCATATCTTTACTGCTTGTCCTCGTAAGGGTCACGGGGGGTGCTGGAGCCTATCCCAGCTGACAATGGGCGAGAGGCAGGGTAGACCCTGCACAGATCACCAGTCTATCACAGGGCTGGACTAAATGATGACTGCTGCAAATAGTAGAGTTTGAGTGTGAGAGACTGAGAGGGCTATAATGACGCATGAATTGCTCTTATTATTAGGAGTTTCAGTCACTTTTTCTTTGGATTTGGTTCAGGTTCTCTTTTCTAATCCAATTTTGGAGGCAGTAATTTGATTTGACAACCTCTGTATCCACCCCCCCCCACTAAAGCCATGGCCATATGTAAGACACAAAAGCAACATAGATTCACTCCGAGCTATCAA
Source organism: Sandelia bainsii (assembly GCA_032362345.1). Taxonomy (NCBI): domain Eukaryota; kingdom Metazoa; phylum Chordata; class Actinopteri; order Anabantiformes; family Anabantidae; genus Sandelia; species Sandelia bainsii. The sequence continues at coordinate 16,861,366 of JAUMHL010000002.1, read as the reverse complement.
ATCGCAATGGGTATATTTGCCGTGGACACTTGTATGTGCATGCACATGGGCTGGGCTCACTATGGTCAGATTTTAAAGCCACACAAAATGTACACGATTTGTCCTATTGAAATTCTCTGTGCAGGAAATACATGATGTTGGGTTTCTCGTGTGTAGGATAATGAAATTGCCTTTTTGTAACAGAATAAAGCCATCACTCACAGTAATGACATTACATGGAGCTAGATCATTATACGTTTAATATTGTTTAGTCTCTGCAACCAATTTATTATTGTAATATCTAATAAAAGATACCAGTCACTTTAAACAAGACCTTCAAACAAATCTAAGCTGTGTGTAATATATAATGTGTGTAAGATGTTCAAAGATAAATCTTTGTTTGGACAGCATTAAGGGTAAAATAAGTCAGAATCAAGGATCAGTGATGATTAAGTGCCATCGACCCTTAACAGGAAAAGCGGTTAGAATAATGGATGCATGGATGGAGGGATGGATGTGGCATGGTAGGGATCTTCCCCAATACACTGTGTAAAACCTTCTCAAACGTCACAACAAAATGTAATGGAGCTGTCAGTGCTAAACTGCCTTAGCAAAAAATCCTCGCAGCCGTGCACCAATAACATTATACCTGACAAGGCTGTAAGAATGGTTTCTCTAAGAAATGTGACAAAATGTCTCAAATCTGAGTAAGAACGTTTTCATTCTTATCCAGATTTGAGTTTATTTCTGAGGTGGGGTGTTTTGAATGTTGCCTCTGCTCTTCAGTAATTTTAATCCTGTCCAGAATATGTATACTGGTTATTTGTCATCCCCACTCCAGTAATAATACAGCTGCAGTTACCTACTGGTTTAACTTGCTAGTCCTTCTGTTATTTCAATCCCTTCCAGAGTGATGTTGTAACCAACATGTCTTAAATTCTGAAGTGAGTCTTGAGTTGTTATTTTTTTGCACAGGAAAAGCAGCTTGTCCAACTTTTTATATATCATCTTGGTGTGAAATTTGACTTTTGTGTGAAAACACAGGAAGATAAAAATGTTTCTGCTATTCTGAAAGACAGAAATGTGTTAAAACCAGCATATAGGCCTATTTGGTAAGTAATATAATAACAGAACAAAACAAACCACATTATGTTTCTAAAGATCAGTCTCCTTGAACAGCTTTATTTATTAGAATATTTCAAGTTGATTGATAAAGAAGTGCTAGAGGACGTTTTCCCCATGAGGCCAGCCTGTCTTCAAGCCTCTTCTGTCATCTTTACATCTTCACTTTGTTTTTTCTTTTCTGGTCCTAAATGAGAGGCAGTGTAGTATAACACTCTGGGCACTCTTCACTGTGCCATCACTAATCACCAGACCTCTACCAGCTTTATCATAATTAAGAGATCAAAGAAGTGAAGAAAAGGGCAGTCATACATTATTAAACAGACACTGTGTATGTGGTAGTGTGTGTGTGTTTGTGTGCGTATACTTGTGCATGTTAGGTGCGTAAGTAATTAGAAAATAATATAGTGATCTTTTTGAGCATATTTCTGTATTTTCAGTGGATTTTGATAATTCACCAGAGATAAAGTTGTACAAAATGTCCTCCAAACAAGATGTTCTACTGTTGCATATATCATATCTTCATGTTCTTTTGTTCTTTCCACGTAGTTGTTTTTTTTTTTACGGTGGCCTCAAAGCAAACTAAAAAACCTACCAAAACAAAGAAGTTAACGCGCTGTAAATCACAAAAAGCAGCAAATAGAAAAGCACGTACAAAAAGAAAATGCAGCAAATAGATCATCCTAAACCGGAAGTGCTCCAGGACGTTAGGGGGAGTGATGAGCTCGATTTCCAAATAAAACCGTTCACATTAGCAACCATTAGCAAGCCTACTAGCTTGCTAGCTATCAAGCTAACTAGCTATTCAGGGGTGTTGGTTTTTCAGTTGATGTAAACTGCTGAGTGCTGAAGAAGATGTAAATTAGCTAGGTAGCAAGCTAGAATCACTTTTAATAAAAACACATAGCTTTAATTAAACCATTGAATTAGTTAGTAACTGATATTAACTAGCCCACAACCTAACCTAATTAGCAGATTTAAACAAGATTTTTTTGTAAATTAGTTAGTGGGGTAAGCTAGTGAGGCTACAGTGGAAACTAGTTAACAGCGGTTGCTAATTAATTTACAGTTTTCAAACTTTTTTCACAATGATGTGTGCAACCCAACTTATAATCAAAAGACAAATTGAAACATGCATAAAACATCATTCAATGAAGCACAACACATGCATAGTTTGATGTATTTTTGTATTAATTTTATGTACTTTTTTTGTTTATCAGTAAGTATGTCTGTAAACCTGTGCTGAACATCAATAAAGAACTTTTCAAAAGCACAAATACATTTAGTTAATTAATCACATACACACACATGCAAAATTATGAATGTATGTGTAAGTGATTAATTAACAAAATGTATTTGTTCTTTGTGGTACACACACTATTGTGAATAAAGTTTGATAACTTTAAATTAGTTAGCAACCGTTCTTGTATGTGCTTGAGAGCAATTTTGGACTGACCGCATTTTGTTCTGTGTGCTTTCATGTGTGCATGCATAAATATAGACACGCCATGGAAAATGCCATATATCTCCACCAATGTTACATTTCCGACTAAAGAATGAGAAAGTATCCAGCAACAATTATTTGAACTTTTTTCCTTTGGTTTGAAGATATACATGGAAATTAATTACACTCATTGCTCTGCTCAACCACTTTGTGACATTATATTGTACACTAATTGCAGGTTTTTGCAATTCCTACTTTGTGATAATGACTATCATCAACTCTCTCTGCTTTATTCATTGCTGGAATGTTCAAAGTTCAATTTGAATTGGCGTCTATTTTTCACTTCACTATTGTTTCTGATTTTTTATCATGTCCATATAACATCTCTCTAAGAAAAGTGACCTTTTCTTTGTCTTTTTATCTTAGTCCCTCATCTTTTCAGCTCCCTCTGAAAATTCATTCTCTAGAGGCTGTAATAAACCTGTAGTTAGCTGTTAAAACCATGTGCATTTTAGACTAAATGGCCCCTAGCGTCTCCCTGCCTGCTGTTGGGGCTTACGGCCAATGGGCCTTAAAATGACTTAATTTCCTATCTGCCTCCTAGGGGAGCTTTTAGGGAAGCTAAAAGCTGGTCACAGCCCGCAGAGAGTGAGTATCAGGAAAGCCTTGGGCTGTGGTGGACCCCAGCTGAATCACAATCACTATCGCTTTAATTGCCATGGGCAATATCCACACAAAAATATATCACGGTGATACTGGTGTTGAGTTGCACACAGGGTGCCTCTTAACAGCATGTCCATTAGTATTTTTTACTTTTTATCTTTTCTTTTTCTTTTTCTTTTTTTTTGCAGTACTTACCGTATTTGTTACACTTGAATTCCCTGTCTTTTCACTGGTATGTATTATTTGGTTATTTGGTTCATTATTTGGTCCATTAATGCCACAAAATTGTAGAAAAAAACAAAGTTTACAGATTCAAATTACTCATTTTGTCCAACCAATTCAACCAGTTAAAAAACTCAAACTCAATAATATTCAATACAATAGAATGAAAAAGAAAACCAGTGAATATTTTTGCATTTCTTTCCTTTTTGATCATCAGAATAGTTGCTGAGTTTCTGTCAGGTGACAAATTATTGCAGATCATCCATGTTACATATCTGATCTTATCCAGTAGTGTTGCATGAATTACTTAATCATAATGTTTTTTCATTCCATGCAGAAAATTGCTTTAAACAACAAACCAATGTGCCCTAATCTGTATTTTCAATTAAATATATTTACCAACATTGATTCCCTCAGTGGCAGTATTGTTCCTCATATTCCTCCTCCTCCTGGCAAGTTTATCGTATGTACTGTTCCTGTGCCTGGGTGTTTGTTTGCACATGCATGTACCCCTGTGTTGACTTATTCCTCCCTCAGCACTGTATATTGATATGATGGTGTAGGATGGTTCCTTTAAGGGGCAGCCAAGGCGGATTCCTGCCTTCAGGATCACTTTGCCGTACCAGATTTAAAAGCCCTCAGTGACTGGCCCTAATAGCTGCAAGCCTGGAAAGTATTTTTGACTGATGAAGAAAATAGTTTTTTTGTGTGTTGGGAAAATGAGACAATAGTAGTTGGACAGTTAAGTCGATGCTGGACAGGCAAAAGAAAAAAGCAGATTTTACTACTGTGAAAAGAAAGAGGGTGATGCAAATAATTGATGCTTTAAATGTCTGGGAGCTCAGGGTCTGACAAATAAACTGTGGAGTGTATGATTAAAATGCAGACTGTTTGTCAGCAGGGTTAGAAGGCTACTGTAGAGGAGATGACCCAGTTCTTACAGTGCACGTCAACATCCACGACGCACCCAGTCAAATGCACAAGGCTTTGAATGTGAGCTGCACGATCAATAAGGACTCTGTCCTTCCGTGAGGAAAAAATAATATGGAGACTTCAAAGTTGTGTTAAGAAAATAATAATCAATTAAAACATTTTGTCAACAATAAAAAAATAGTTTCAGTCATTCAGTGTGATATTTTAAAATAAAATATCTCAGTATCACTGTAAGGATGTTAGCTTGATGCTTTATGAAACATTTTCAACATAATTTATTATGTAAATATGACAACAGAAGGATTCACTGTTGATTTTATTGAACTAAGTGAAATGAATGAAGTTTTGATAATTGCTCATATCACATACTGTAACCCAAGATCTAGGATGTACCTCAATATTACAAACCCCAGACCATCCTTTATTAGGATATTAGGGCTACAGCTCACTTTGTGTGAGACAAATTTTTGTCAGAAAAAGATGAAAATAGTTATTATCAAAATAGTTGACTGATCAGCACAGTTCTACATAATATGTTGGGTTTTTCTTTTGTTTGTTTTGTTTTTCCTAAGGCTCTAATTATCACCTCACTTGGGCTGAGGACGTCACCTGTCGAACCCCGAGTGTGTGTATCCCTCCACAGCAGTTAATGTACTATAGTACAGTTAATGTACTATAAACTATAATAAAACTGCCGTAAAACAGCTCACCACCTCTCCTCTGCTTCTGCTTCATTTTAAGTCCTCGAAAGTGTCCTCAGTTAATAGGGTTGTGTTAGTTAACAAGCCTGTGAAGTCCTCGTAAGCAGCATTATCACAACAACACACAGACTCAGGCGGTTTTATCAGGCCTCTCTATGTCAGCAACAGCAGACAGCTCTGAAATTAGTAGCTCAGAGAGAAACGCAAAGAGGCAAAAAGCATTATTACACATTCCCAGCTGTATCTGAACACCAGGAAAACCAATATAGGTGTTGTTTAGACAGACACACACATTTATACACACAGAGCAGAGTGCTACCTCCACAGTAGGCTCTGCTGCAGACCTTGCGAGGTGTGAAGTGTATGCAGGGTGCAGCGCTTCTCATTAACAGTAGTGTTGGCTTTGCCATCAGGAGAGAAGAGGGCAGCTTGGCTCAGCCAGCAGTCACAGCAATTTACAGGTCTGTCAGAGAGAAAGAGGTCGACCAGAGGAGAGAATTAGAGAGCATTTAGAGCTGTGAAATAGACTGCAGACAGACAGAATGAGCTGCTGGTGAATGTATGATGTGTTCATGTTGACTTTTGGTTTTTATTATGGGAATCTAAGTGTGTTTGCTTTATTACGCAACACTTGGCAGAAAACTTAGTCTAGGGTTGTGGGTTTGAGATGATGTGTGTATATTTTTCATTCAAAGTTGGACATTTTTCTAAGTTTTCCCAAGTTTAGTAGTATAATGTTGGGCAAATGTCTGATAGCATCAGGATTTGTGCTTAGTGCCATGATAATCTTGTTTTACGCAGTATTATTTTCATACTCTGGCTTGCAAATATAAACTCTGATCTTTCAGTGGAACACTCATTGATGTAGATTTTGTGTAGAAGCAGAATCTATTCCTAGTTTTTGTAATTTGTTTGTGCCGTTGTGAGCAAGATTCAATATTTGTGTGACACTTCATTTCAGTCACACAGAAACATTTCCACTGCCCACTCAGTACAGGTCACTGAGACAGGAACAGTCAAGAGTTCAGGCTGCAGAAACCGAACAAACAGCAACATCATGATGAATAGCTTAAAATTATTGTTGAAATCAGTGTGTTTAAGACTGACTGCAAGATCATAGCGGCCTCTCCTCAGACAGAAGATTCCTAAAGAGGAGGCAGCTGGAGACGCGTAACAGCACCACACTGATAAGAACAATCCTCCACCTCAACCGTGATATGATTCCTCTTCTGCCATGACCTGTATCGTAATGATTCACAGAGGTGACAGGAATGTTATTGACTCTTCTCTCTGTCCCTTTTTTTATGTGTGACTGCAGAGGGGATCTGTAACATGACAATGGACTCCAATTCAATGACTATGCCTATGTCAGACCCCAATGCCTGGGCAACAGCCATGAACAACCTGCGTATGCCTCCTATGGGACTGACCGGACAGCCACTCATGCCAGGTACCACATCACCTAAACTTCACAAGACTTGTGTTTAAAATGTGCTGTAGTATTATATTTAGGTGATTTTTTATGCAAAGTAATCCTTTTTCAGTTTTCATCAAGATGTTGTGTGGTCTGACTTGTAGCAATTGTTTTGTGTTGTTAGAAATAAAATTTAGGGGTGGCACGGTGGTGTAGTGGTAGAAGGAACCGGGTTCGATCCCCGGGTCGGCCGGGTGTTTTCTCCAGGTACTCCGGTTTCCTCCCACTGTCCAAAGACATGCGTGTTAGGTTAAATGGTGACTCTAAAAATTGTCCGTAGGTGTGAATGTGAGTGTGGATGGTTGTCTGTCTATGTGTCGGCCCTGCGATGGATTGGCGACCTGTCCAGGGTGTACCCCGCCTCTCGCCCGATGACAGCTGGGATAGGCTCCAGCACCCCCCATGACCCTTACGAAAACAAGCGGTTAAGAAAATGAATGAATGAAAGAAATCATTACTGATACTGTATGCCTAACGGTGGCCTAACGCCGTCTTTTATTCTTAATATACATTTTGTTGATTTAAATAGTGAAGCTATTTTAACACTTTCTCAAAGCAACATAAACTCAACGTGTACCTCTAGCATCTACTGGACTGTGATCACACTGGTTTTATTCATTTTGGGTGCAACATCTCAGTGAACAACAGCTTAACTAATTTGTCTCCTTTGCATCTAAAATAAATCATTTGAGTTCTGTCATTTAGAGAATAAATTGGTTATTTTCTTTTTGTGTGAGGCTAGGCTGATATGTGATGAAGTGGTTTGTTGATTAATAACATTGTCTTTAACTGCTTTAGTGTTCAGGACTCATGAATGAACAATCTTGTGCCCAAAGGCAGAAACCGATTTAAAAAAAATAGGAACAGATTACTGTGTCTACACAAATGTACACCAGTGAGTACTCCACTGAAGTATTAGCTTTCATTTGCGACTTAGAGTAAGAAAATAAAACTGTGTATAATCAGGTCATTGTAATGGCACCCAGCATCATGATAGGAGATGATCTGTAATTTTGAAGCATGAGGAAATGGACTCCTGTGTGTCGCAGTGTTGATCATTTAAAAGTAGTGTTATGGAATAAGCAAGATAAGCTGCATCGCCCAGCTGGGATTGTGATGCTGTAGTTGGATGTTAGGATGGCATACACAGACAGTCAAGCTGTGTCTGACACAGTGAGAAAGCGGCACGTTTTATTTTGAACATTTTAAGGCTGCACATTAAGAGCAGGTTGTTGTCAATACTCATTATCACTCTCTTTTTTCTTACTTTCAGTAACTTTTTCCCCTTTTTTCTTTCACCTTTTTCTAATGGCCATAATAAAGTGCAAATTCACAGGTTCACATGCACCAAGAATCACTGACAGTACCATATGTTATGTTCAGGCGTAGGATTAATGAGTGTTATAAACCCACATTAGCAAACATTAGCTTTTATCAGCTGAACACATACCGTATGCTGGATGTTGTTGTTGATCATTTAACCTGTGTTATTACAACTTCAGGGAACATATAGTAACCACAAGACAGAGCTACTGTATTCTGATCTACCACTACAACATTCAACCTTACTGATTGCTTTTCTATCTATAACATTAGGTTGAGCCGCACCCTCCCACTCTCCGTCTCTAAAGAGTTATTTCGCCATGTCTTTTCTCTCTCCTCGGTAGAAAGCCTTTCCCTAAAGCCATTTATAAATCTACTTCTTAGCTGCAATGCACTTTCATATTTGAAATATGCCAGGGTTGTGTGTATTTGTGTGTGTGTCTGTGAACAGTCTTGAAAATGCACTCCTGAAGAAATATTAAAGGAAGCAGACACACACACTCAGGCCTGGCATATTTCATACTGTATATGGTAAACAAAAGCCTTTCTACTAAAAGAGAAAAGATACTGTACAATGGGTTAGAGGCTGAAGAGGGGCACCAACTTCATCCTTTTGAACTTTATTTGTAGTGCTTTAAACTAGCACACATAAATGTAACGCAGCAATTAGTGAAGTTGTTATCTGCACCTGTTTGGCAAGTCAGAAAGTTCTGCTGTGAGATTAATCTGCTTTTACACTTATCAGACCCGGTGTTGGTTTTTGCCTGCAGTATAAAATTAGAGTCAGGTGCATGTGCCAGTTGGTTTTGGACTGTTGGGGCAATGAGAAGAAAAAGAGGAAAATTAAGAAATGGATCTTGATGTGTATGTGAAAGAATAAGTTAGAGATCCTGCACTTTATCCCAGCTCTTTTCACCTATTTTCAGCTTGTTCTTGAGTCACATCATGTGGGATAGATGTTAGAAATGGGCAGTGGTCAAAAAGTAACTAGGTACATTATCTACTCCACTAATGTACATTTCTGGGATCAATGTTGTATTTTTTGCTCTTGTATTTATTTTAACTTTTGCAGATTCAAATTATTAATACAAAATAAACATATTTTGATGTATAAAGGATAACTTAAATCACTTCTAAATTAACCATATATTTAACAATCAGACCAACAATGAATTTCTACTCACTTACTACTCACACTTAACATCCTCCACTCTGCAACCTTGATGAGCTTTTTCTTCTACTGCAGACCTTTGTTGTTGTCAAAAAACGATTAAAACTATATGAGCCACATGTTTCTTCATTCCAAAAAACTTTACATCACCCCAAATGCTCTGAATCAGCATATTTTTTACAGCGTTCTGAAGTGAGCAAGAGTTAACCGCACATGCGCAACATCTCCACTCAAGATCTTCAGCATAGACATCTCAACATTTTATTAATATCTTAGGCATTATTAAAAATTTATCCTTTAACTACCCAGCAGTATATAAGGTTACTAGCCAGCTGCAAGCATCAAAGTGCTACAGTATGAATGGATCAATAAGCATAACCTAATAATGTAATGTAGATTCTGTATTCTGTAATCGTCCATTCTGCCCCATAAATATGATTAGTTTGGCTACTAAAGGTGCAGTGTGTAAGATTTAGAGGGATCTAGTTGCAGAAATTCAATTCAGACACTGGCGGTAGAGATAGAATTTTGTGTTTTCCTGTTGAAATCTCATCTTGAATTTGGTGTTGCTATAGCACAGCTTTGAAGATGAGGAAGAAGAAGAATGCAAGTATCTTAAAAAGCCTCAAACTGCTGCTTGATGCAGACATCATGTAACCTGATCTAAAACCTCAAATGCTGCACCTAATTTGGTACCTTTACTCAAATAAAGCTTAAAATACCTGACTTGTAACAATATTTCACTAGTGGAGATGGGAAACATTCCCGTGGATTTGATTTTGTGAGTGTTCACATTGGACAACTTAGGACAGCTGTATGGTTACAGAGGTGGTTAGATAGAGTGAAATAATTACTGAGCACTGACATGAAGAGCAACTTCCCTGAAATGTGTGTTTTATTATCATGCAAGATTTCACTAATGTCAGATATCATATTTTATCAGACAATTTATAATTATTTCTCTTAAACATATAAATACTGTATTATAATTTACACGTCAGAACAGAAAAGTTCAAAACTGGTGTTTGATAACTCCAGTTTTCAACATGGCATCAGGTTGGTGCAGCTACATTGGAACCATGCAGGTTTACCTGACCCTGTGCACTTCTAAGGCTAATAAAGGTGCAGTTTGTGTAATAAGCAAAAGTGAGGGAGATGTCAATCAAGTACAGTCTCTTCACACACTAATCAGGCAAAACGTTTAAACTGCATGTGTGGGTTTACTATAGATGTGCTGGGCCTTTAGGCGGAAGAGCCTCACCTTTCAAAGCATCTTCAGAAGTCTGGTAGAGATGAAAGAGGGGAGGAGACAGAGATGGAAAGGGAGGGGACTTTGGTGAAAAGGACAGCTGTGTCTCCCCTGGAAAAACAGCTGGTGTTTCCCTACTTTCCCTCTTTTTCCCTTCCTTTCTCCTTCCCTACCCTCCCTCCTCCCTCCCTCACCAGCCCACATTACCTAACATCTCATTTATGTCTCATTACAGCTGAGTCAGTCGCTGTAACCCAGAATCACATCAGAACACATTCTGTTCATCTACTTGGCAGAGATGTGCGTCTTTACACACAGACTCAACATAGTCACACTTAAACGCTCAAACACTAAATGTGAACCACAGGTGTAGCCAGTCCGAAAGTTGACAAGTAAAATTAATGAAACTGATTTAATTTGACGTTTTTCTTCATCAGATGATAAACAGACCTACTTCTCATATGTAAATTTCAGAAATACACTGCTGTTTTAACATCTCTCTACACTCCAAAGGAATGTTTCATATATTTCTCACAGACACATTTTCCACCCATGCATTTTTCACTTCACTCAAGCCAAAATAATCTTACTTGTTTAACCCCAGGAGAAATATATAAGTAGGAAGAGATCCACTTAAGCACTTGTCATCTTTTTTCTCTGTTAACAACTTAACAGATAAAAACAAAAAAACAAATCAAGGTTGGCCACAGAGTTTCAGTACGTGTAAATTTTTTTCTTTTCAGTTCTCCATAACATGTACAGATCTTTTTTTGCTTTTTTAAGCTTTTAATGCAGTTAGCTCTTGAACTCTCTTGAAATCTCTGTGAACACAGAGCTCTAGGTGCACACACACTTTCACGTTGTGTCACACGGTCTTGTTTGTTTTTTCCTTTTATGTCATCTAGCACTTGTTACCAGAGCACCTTGTGCCTTTGAACTAATCCAGGTGGATTAGTTATTGATTCTCCATCATGCCTGAACATCATTGTCTCCTTCTTGTTTCACCTCTAAACAACAGAGGAGAATTTACTGTCAATTTCTTTCCCCTTTCCTGTTCGATCCCTCACTGTTGTGCATGCATATGTTTGTTCAGATGTTTCTTGCATGCAAGTTAGGATGAGTTTTTTATGTGTTAGACTCTGGCTCATTCATTAAGAGGCCCTCTGTGCTGGAGTGCTTTTAATACACATTTGAGTTTGCCTCTGCTCCATCCGCTGTGAGGCTGGAATGTGTTTCTTCACCACTGAGTCTTTTCCCTGCCTCTGGCCAAGTGGATTTATCCAGACAGACAGCTGGATAAACAGACCACTGTGGGCAGAGCCTTCAACACTCTGCAGCTTCACAAAGGCTGCTGCATGTCTCCAGTGAGGACAGTTTTATTTCACTAGGTGAACTGGGCAGTGGTTGTGTATGTTAGAAAGTTATTATTACATGTTTGTACTAGTGATGTGTTTGTATAGAGGAAGATATTGAACTGTGTAGTGTATGGTATATGATGGTCTTGACAGAACCTAGATGTTACTCAACATCTTCTCTGATCCATATTTTTATATATGTTTGTACTTGTACTGTATTAATACTTAATATTGCGTCTTTTGGTTTCACTTTTCTGTTCTGCTTGCTCTACATTTATGACATCTATTGCCTGTCTGTCTGTCTTGAAAGAGGGATCTCTCCTCTCTTGCTTTTCCTGTGATTTCTTCCTTTTTTTTTTTCTTTCTCTCTGGTAAATATTTCTTGGGGAAGTTTATCCTCCCCAAATCACGGGTCTAGGCGCACCTTCAGATTTCAGGGGACTGTGCTGCATCTTGTTTAAGGTGTCAGTGAGATGATGAAATACAATCCAGGAAGTCCAGCTTGAGTTGCAGATTAATGCATGTAATGCTTGAACACTGCAAAAGGATATTAACAGGATTTTACAACTCTGGAAAGTTATCACAGTGGAAACAATTTAACCTTTTGTTAATTGTAAGGAAACACAGTGTGTGATCTATGGGGAGTCTGAGATTGTGTTTATTTTTATCATCATAGTGGGGATTACTAGCATCAGTTTTGAAACATCACTGTCTAGACTGCACAGAGTCGACTTAGTGGGGAACATGGAATAGTGGAATTTTTCAAACCCCTAGATTCCAATAGTAAGGTGAAGCCCTGTTTGCTTGTACAGACGAGAGTCCAAACAGACCAGACACAAAGTTCATGTGCTTATGGAAACCTTGAAAAGTCACAGAATTTGACAGCAGTGGTTTTCCCTGTGGTCACACAATATTACGAGTGAATGATTCAGGTTTCAGATTTAAAATGAGAATTTGTTCAACAGGGAGTTTGGTTGAATGTAGTTTTTATAGATGTCAATTTCGCTTCTGTGATTATCACCAATAACAAATTATAGATTACATGGATTCCTAGTGCCAGTGGCTAGTTATCTCATACAGGTAAACAAAAGACTCCTTGAATCAACATTACATGGATAATACATGTCTTATGGTTAGCAAGCCTGAAAACTGTGAGAACGGAGCAAATATTGCAACAGTAACAGCATGAATCAACATCTGGTTTCAACATCTTTGACATCTGACAGAGACACAGAGAATATCCTATTCCAGGAGCATTTGCCATCTACTTCCCTTTTCTTCATCAGTGTTCTCTCTAGCATGTCCAGACTATAAGCAGCACCAGATGTACACGTACAGAGTTCCTCCTCTGTATTTTGATCATAATATAGACCTCCCAAGATGGTTTTTATTATCCAAGACACTTGACAGGTCTAGTAGTGCGTATGTAGCCAGACTACGCCAATAGTTTGCTACCTTTTTGATTTAAGAAAGCAGCATTTAGATAAAAGTCAGAAAAAAAATAATAATTGTTTTTGTTGACAGTGACAGACCCATCATGTACATAAATGGAAATCACAATAAATTAGAAACACCCCCCTATATTTTGTAGTCCAGTACAACACTAGCTTTAACTATGACCCTGGTAATAAACATGGAATTTAATTACCATATTTCTAACAATGAACGTTATTCAAATGATAAAGGTTTATGCCAGTGCTGCTATGTTGAATTTTAGCAGATTGTACCAGTGACCACTGAGTGTTTCCAAATACAACATTAAGAGCCTTGCATAGTAAACCACCTTTCAGTGGTAAGGCTTGCTGAAAGTAGCATTAGTGCTTTTTTTTCTTCTTGCCCAGCTTTCCCTTTTTTATGTTTGCCTGGCCTTGACAGTTAAGTGTATTTTGCCTAACCAATAACTGCACTGCAGCCTCATCCTGCATAACATCTTAGGCATGTGTGATAGACTTTCCTAATAACAATAGATGTCTGTTTTCACAGGAATGATGGGATTGATTAGTCAGTTTGGATTTCTCATATTTTGAGTCAAAACAAACAAAAGTGCTACACACACACACACACTTATCCATAAAGAATGCATGTATTTTATCAGAACTAATTTAGATGCACATTCTTACGCATGAATACACACACTAAGTCAGACACCCTGGAGAATAGATGAGCAGGCTCCAGGGACAGACAACTGTTCCCCGAATAAACAACCTCTCCTTTGTCTGCTGCATCCCACTCTTCCTCATCCCTTCCCCAGTTGCCACAACCCCCCCACCCCCCACCACCATGGTACACAGAGGCACACACACATACATACAGGCATAAAATCACAGTTGTTTTGTGATGAGTCAGGGTCATCTCATTCTCACATATTAGCTCATGTGGATTAACATCAGGAAATACATTAGATGACAGTCATTCCTCTGCAGTAAGCATTTTCCAACCCTTAGACTGGATGCTGTGTCCCTTTCTGCTGACTGCTCGGGACTGCCACTGGTATGATGCCAGAAATTTTTGGCTGTGTGTAGGCAGACAGAGTGGAGATGAACGTTCCTTTACTTCATAAACACAATATGACTGACAGAAAATGCATTGGTAGTTATAGGACTACTGAAATGGGAGTTTGTGACAGTTATTTGTCTCCATGGCAGATATCTTGGATTGTAGGCTAGATATTGTTAAAAGCTAGATTTGTTGTAGAGATTTGAGTAGGGAGGTGTCAGATAAAGAAGACAGATTTTGGAGGGCAACATAAGAAAACAGATTCTTATATAGACAGAATGGTCTAGGGAGATGGAATAAGTTCTCTAAACATGAAGAACTTTTTTATTTCTATCCTGCAGGTGGAGAAATGTTCCTGGAACAGAAATTAAGTCAGAAAGGTTCATATGAAAAAGCAAAGTGGGTGACTCTTGGCAGAGATTGACCAAGGCAGATTTCAGCCACTGGTAGGGTTCCAGGTGGCGCAGCTAGTTCGCCTCATTAGAGAATATTATCCAGCATGCCTCACAGCAACCACCTTTATCCCCTTACAACCCACCCCCCACCACTGACTGCTAGGAGGGACGTTTACCCTGGAAATCAGAGATGTGAAAGAAGGAGCGGAGAGGAGGATGACATTAATAGCCAGGAGCTTAACACAATCAAATGTCAGTTTTTTTAATTTGCCTCTGCAGCTCTTGATTGATGGGCAGCTCCAAATGTAATTACTTTAGACAGTCCTCCAGGAGATTGTTTAATGTCAAAAGGACATGATGGAGAAGAACGAGAGGTTGAAAGAAAAGGAATGCGCCCAGTAACTTAGACACCAACTTATCGTGTTACTGCACCTAAGGAGGAGGTGTTTATGAAGTTTTATAGTCTGTGAGAATAGAGAGACTGAAGCTCATAGACAAGCATGGTGAAAAGGATCAGACAGATGTGTGACCATGTGTGGGTGGACCCAGCCCCAGGTTTCTTTTGTTGTTGGTCTTAAAGAGGACCCCAGTGCTCTCTAAATCTCTCTGTAGAGTTTCTACTGAGTCAAAGAGACTCACTCTCCCTCTGTCTCATTCAGTGCTCAGCATATTTGCTTCAGTACATGTACTATCCGAGCTTAACTGTTTAATGTGCATCATTTGTTACCTGCTAAACATGTTTATTACCTATGATGATGTCATCCTGATTGTCCCTATTGTAATCACACAGCATCTACTGCATGTCTGTCCATCCTGCAGGAGGAATCCCTCCTCAGTTGCTCTTCCTGAGTTTCTCTTTATCTGAATCGAGGCACTAAAGGCAGGCGTTGTTGTTCGCTGTACAGATCGTAAAAAAGCCGCTTGAGGCAAATTTATGATTTGTGATATTGAGCTATACAAAAAAAGATTCAGTTGTTAGAAATTTGACTCAGAGAGCTCACAGGACAGGAACAGAGCAGACAAGATATTCAACACAATATACTACTCATAAAACTATATAAATATGATTTTAAAACACATTAGATAGAAGGTTATACCTAGAAAATCTGTGATTCAGAATTTAAATAACCTAAACATATTAAAAACGTGCAAACAATGAATGATTTCAAAGGCAACCAACTAAAAACAAAAAGCTCCAGAGGCACTGCTCAATTTTAATAAAGTTCTCTGAACCTTCCCCCAGAAGGCATTTCCTCAAAGAAGGAGCTGAGGTGAGGTACTGGATGAGAATCATCTCTAACAATATTCCAGGGTTTTTTTGTTTTTTTTTTGTCCTCTGTTATTCATTTGTTACAGCAGTTTCTATTACAGATGTGTAAAACTGGACCTAAGCTTAAGCACAGACTGACACAAAGGCAGCACTACGTCACCACACTGGGACACCATCTTTCATTGTCAGGAATTTGTAGAGACACCAGATTCTCTACAGTGTTTCTTGTATGACTGATTTACTGTGACTGGTTTACTTGCTTATGAAAATGTGTTCCCAGCAATTTTATGTCAGTGAACTAATCATTTCAG
Source organism: Sandelia bainsii (assembly GCA_032362345.1). NCBI lineage: Eukaryota > Metazoa > Chordata > Actinopteri > Anabantiformes > Anabantidae > Sandelia > Sandelia bainsii. Next base: position 16,845,258 of record JAUMHL010000002.1, on the reverse strand, counting down.
ATATACTCTCTAGTATTTCACTGCTAGAATCCTTGTTGCCCATTTGTACATTTGTTGAAGCTCCTATTCATGAACCTGGCTCTTGTTACAGTATCTAATCAATCCCAGGCTGATCTCTAATTACCATGTGTCTATTCTAGTGGTTGAATAAATTAAACATAAGTGATAGTCTCTTACAACTATTCTGTGACCAATCATGTTGTCATTATGTAGAATGTGCAAACCTTCACTGTTTTAACTCATAATATTATTCAGATGTTAGTTTATACACCCACTGTGCTTCTAAGTATTCAAGGCAGAATCTCTTTTCATTTCCTGAAACTAAATAGAAATGATTCTCAATATATTTTTGAGCGCACTTTTGTTTGTACTTGAATCCACAACCTTCACTCCCACAGCTTAGACACACATAATAATAATTCTTACCTTCCACTGTTTCATAGCCACACTTTCTTCTACTTTCCTAATTTATGTATTTCATAACTTCATATTTAAATGGATATTCATCATACATATTAGTTCATCTTTGGACAGTTTACAGTCAAAGCTCTAATATGATGTTTCATATTCTCTCAAATAAGAATGAAAAGAAGTAGGCTGAAGCCAAAGCTTATTAATATCACCTATAACAATTATGTCATTATATTATTCACTTAATAAAATTAAATAAATAGAGAACTAGAAATTCTTAGAACAAGCAAAAGAGATAACAGCATTTCACTGAACAATATGATGTCCATAAACACAAAGACATGTTAGACCAAGTTCTAAGAATAATAATAATAATAACAGAATTAGTCAATTGAAGAACAGCTCCTTTAAAATGGTAACAGTCAAGAAAAGTACTTGCAAAGAAGCTGGAGCACACTGACATTTCTGCAGTGCAGACTTTATCGCAGGTACTGATGTTTTGGCATAATGTGCCATAAGGACGTCATTGATAAATATAACACATGATATTGACTTGTGACATTGTCAGAACTGACTTGCAGAACAAAATTTGGTGTTAGTTTTATTATTATTATTGTTATAAAAATACAGTATACAACTGTTCTTGCCAAAAGATCATTTTTCCCAGTCGCCGTTAGATTCAGACTAAATACAAAATGTGCGTACTGTAGAAAACTAAATATGGGTAATTACAGTATATTATTGGCAACTACATATTTATGTCAAACGTGTAGGTGTAGCGTTTTGTGGACTTTGGAATTTGTTCTGGCTTTAGGTAAAACATCTGTAATTTCCAGTAGGTATCTTGATGACACGTTATCTTACATTTGGTGTTTAGTGACTAGAGCTGTAATCCTCAGAGGTAGCAGCTGCTTATTTTTTCAATAGCATTTTGATAGCTTACACTATCAAAAGGGAAAAATAGATGTTGACATGCAATGAATGACCCAGGTCAGCTCTAAACCCAGGACATTGTCATCACATTGAATGCACCTTATTGAACTGAGCTACCAGACTGAGAGTAATATAGTCATTATAATCTGGAGTGCTGGATGCAGAAGCCACGAGAAAACAGAAGACATTTAACAATAAGGGTTGAGAATGTTTTGTTGGTGAATAGTATTTTAATTATTAACTAGCGTGTTGCTGACATAATTTCTAAATCGGTTGCTCTAACAGGGGTAGCCAACTCTGATCCAACCATCCCTGCACTTATAGCTTTTGATTGAATGGACAAACCTGATCCAGGTAATCAGCAGTTGGTTGTGCAGGGATAGTTAGAAATCAAGCAGTATCCCTCGAGGATCAGGGTTGGCCACCACTACAGTGTTCAGTTAAGTATTTCAAGAGAGTAAGCACTTATGTTTACCTGTCTGATCCTGCCACATCCCTTGTATGTATCTGGCACAAGTAATAAAACTGCAGTTATTCTTTGTTTATAGGTGTCAACATCAATATATCTACATATATTTATGCATGTCTAAAATCCTGCTGCCATTACTTTATTTTCCTAATTTGTTTAAGTTCATGTTTGTGGTCTAACTCCATTGCTCCCTCTTGTGGAGGATCTGCAACCCATTAGATGTGAATGTAAGTTTGTGACTGACTAAAGAAAATGATAGAAAGGACACATCATACCTTATTAATTACCGTTCAGCTTTGTGTGTTAGTTTATGGTGCCTGCAAGATTTTAACCAGATGATGTCACTTGTGGAAAACATGGAGTCTTGTAACAGCAGGAAATTTATTTTTTTTTCTCTTAAAGCTGCAGCTGATGATGTGCAGTGTGGTAAAATGTCAAAATCATGTGAAATAAATATAAATGTGCAACATAACAACAATCCTTTAAAAACTGCATAAATGCATCCATTGGATGAAGTTCTCTAGACTGATGTGCATGTTCTTCTGGGTCTACTTACAGCATATGCTTTAATCAGTAGCACTGAAGCAGGGAGGAAATGATGACATGTTATTGATGAAACATATCCTCAAACTATATTGTTGAAAATGGGGATAAGAAAACCGGTGTAGCTGGAAATCCTTAGGAAGAAGTAAATCATCTGCTTTATTACATACAGCTCTGCTACAGCACATGCTTGCTTCAGGTCTCAGGCTCCTAATGGATGAGGATAAATATATAGGCACACACACAATAACGATCCAGAGGGAGTACTGAGGTGAAATTGCATCAGCCCTGCCCTAATGTAACCAGATCGTTTCTTCAATGTGAGCTGAAATCTAGTTTCATCATATTTGCATATAGATATATTGATTGTATCAACATACAGCATATCAACTCATAGTGTAAGTATGCTTCTTTTTTACCCCAACAGCAGTAAAGCATTGGCTTAGTGGAAAATTATTTCCATATACATTATTTCTGAGATATTTGTATAGGTTTTTCTTTTGTATGTATTATCTGTTTTGTTTCCTCAGTCGTCTTCTATGAGTGTTTGCCATTCAGGTTGGCTCTTGTACCACCCCCCATGTTGCATCCACCTTTTTCTTATCTTCTTTCCTGCTATCCATCTTCTTTTATTTCACCTCAATGTGCAGAAGAAGTCATCAATCGCCTGAGAACCAGGGTCCCTCTTATCTCCTGTTTCCCCTCACTCTGACACCTGTTTAAAGACTGATAGTGAGGTCAGAAATAAATGTATAGTTTTCATCCATTTTCTTTTTAAGATATTTCACCTAGCTCCTTATTTTTTTAGTTTTGGACTGTTTCCCCTATCTGGCCTCTATTTCTCTTTCCTCATTTTTGTCCTTCAGCCAGATTTATCAGTCTAACATATTTATTACTCTCTCTCCTGCTCCAGGGACCTATCCCGAGTCTTCTGTAATGTGCATATTTCTTTATTCTCCTTCGCTGAGTGTCATTTAATTCATCCATTTTCTCTCTAACGGTAGATGTCAAGAAAATCACTTAGGAGGAAATGTGGTATCTATTTTCCAGTAATGCTGTATACTGTAGAGCAGTAAATATTATTTCTCCTTCACTAGATTTATAGCTATTGAAGATCAAAATAGTCAGAGTTGAAACTGAGCCCACGGAATTTAAACTGAACATTGCTGCTCCTCCTCTCTGTAAGTAGGAAATATTATAATGGACTGAAATTTAAAAAATAATTACTTTTTAAATTAAAATACAGATGAAATTTGCACGTTGGTTTAATTAAATCTTTGGAAAGTCTTTTTGTGTGATTTTTTAAAATACATATAATACATAACATACTCTTTCCAGTCAGCTTCTTGGTGTTAACACCATAGGACCACACACGTATACTTGAAACCAATACTGAAAATTGGAAAAGCTAAAGCAACATGTCAAAGATCAATATTTTAATATTTATTCTCTTTAGCTTATTATTTATAATTCTATACTGTGCCTTATAGTCCACAAATAACTTCTGCAAAACCAGGATGTCAGATTGATTCTGTCGTGTGTCTTGTATATTACAGTCAATGTATAATTTATGGTGAAGGATTTGTTTTCGTGCGCAGTGCTCTTGCATGCACATACACAGATGCATAAACATCACACACCTTGCGGCATAATTGTCAGCTCCAAATCCTTTGCAGGTGATGTTGTGGAACATAGTGAAGGGCAGCGTCATTTCCATTTCAAAAAGCTCCATACTGGGATGTTTGTGCATATAAAAGTGCATGCGATGACTGTGGTGTGTGTGTGCGTGTGTGTGTAGGTGTGTATGTTTTCCCAGCTGCAGCATAGATCAATGTTGAAAATGAAGCTTTTCTGTTATGTAGATTTTAGGCACAACTCTGTACATTGTCTATAAGGTCATTCTTCAAACAGCAGCAGTCACAGAGAACGGATGACTCAGTAAAAACGTCTTAAAGTATGCATGTTGTTTACGAGATGATTTATTCATGAATGGCTGTATTTTCCATTATGTGTTGGCCAATTGTGTGTCATTGTTGTTGATAGAAGAATCACTCAAAGAATAAGCACCCAACATGAAATGGAACTTTAAAGATTTAGTATTAGCTGAAGTGATACTCAACTAAATGTTAGCTGTTGGAAACAAACAAGTGTTTAAATGTTACTGTGCAGGTGTTACTTTTTTCCCCGAGCAGGAAGCTCCTGTGGGGTCTCATTGATATTTCTCCCCTGCCTCCAGATTTTGACCCCAACCTTGGTATGATGGCTGGAATTACCCCTATGAACCCCATGATGCCCGGCCTTGGCATGGTGCCTGCACCGCTCTCCCAGGATGTACCAGTTGTCAAAGAGATCATCCACTGCAAGAGCTGCACCCTGTTCCCCCCCAACCCCAGTAAGTAATACCATGCTAATCCTACGCATATTCCCCCACCCACCACAGCAGTTTCTTGTAAAAGAATCACACTATGGTGGACGTCGGTTTTGGTCATATTAGGGCCTTTGAATCAGCAGCTTGACAAAAACTAAACATTCTCTAAACAAGGTTCAGTTTACCTTGTTGTTTCAGACATTTTCAACCACATCTCTTGGCATTTCTCACTGGGTGAAGTTGCTCAGTTCTCATGCCACCATATTCATTATAAATTAATGTCAGTAAGTTTCTTCTAAACTGGCAAAAAGTAGTGAAGTCACAGTTTTTATATGACTTGTTTTGTAAAGTTCAACAGTCTAAAACCAAAATATATGTAATATAATATTAAACTATTTTACACATTTGAGATGCTGATCTTTTAGCTTGGAATATACACAATTCATTTAATAGTAGTTGTATCATTTTCTTTTGATGCACAAATCACTTCAGCTCTAAACATTTTACAACTTTCCCTAGAAGATGTGCTTATTTTTCATAGGATGTAAGAAAATAAACAAAATGACAAATGAGTGTTGTTATATTACATGTCAGGATGTGGGTTTGTCATCTCTTCAAGATTTTCAGATTATGCATGTCAGACCCAAGAGTTTAATTAGAATTGACTTAAGCTTTGATATTCCTATATGGAAACAAACCATGCCAGAGTAAGAACTGATGGGCTTTGTTTGTTCCTCTTTATTTTTTTGTGTCCTAATTTTCTGCCTAGCATTTGACCTGAACACCATGAACTGTAGAAATGTTTCTGTCTGACTAGAGGTGTGCTGTACAAGCCTGTTGTTTATATTTATCTCACCTTTACTTTCCAATTATCCAGAGATAGAAAAAGATGGTAGGGGGTCGTCTGATTGATCCCACTTTGACTTTTCAGCTTTCCTTCTACAGAAACGTTTCTGCCTGGGGACTTGTTTCAAACACGTCTTACATGTCATCTTCAAGGTGAACTTAAACAAAAGCTCCTCACCACAGTAACAGAGTTTACAATGCTGTCACAAAACAAAACACACACTCTTGCATTCCCTTAGGTAAATAAAGTTTTTTACCGTGCTTATCAAGTAAAGCTTGTATATCTGTAGTGTGCGTTATGGCTCCACATAAACTGTTACTGTCACAATATGGTGCAGAGGGAAAAGCTGATTAAAAGTTTAACTTCACTGAGAAACATCTTTGTAGCTAGTTTTCAACAGCAGAGGCAGAGCAATGAAGCAGGTACCCTGTGCACATACAGTACAAACCCTGAGGCTGAATGAGGAATCTGCTTGTCAAGAAATTGCCTTTTGGAACCTGCAAACTTTTTCTGCGTTGTTTGTGTTAATGTAGGTTAGAATGCAGTCATTAATTGGAAAATTGATTGCAAATATGTATCTATAAGGTGATCTGTTCACCAAATCTGAAGCTGTTCCAGTTCTTAGTGATGCATCAACATTTAATTAGGGACTTTGCACATTGTCATACTTAACTTTCTACTTTTCTGCCTTTCTTTTGTGCCCCAGTTACTCTAAACTCACTCTTTTGATCCCCATCTCTACTTAAGATCTTTTTGTCTGTCACCTATTTCAGTGTCACAAGAGGCAGTTCATCTCTAAGCCTAGTATTGTGAGTAGACTGACATCTGAGGAAACTGTCAAGGCTTGATTCTTCCCACGAAAGTCAAGTGTGTCTAATAAAGAGAGATAAAGAAGAAGACCAAATGTCAACCTAACAAGCTGTTACTGGGATTAGTAAGTGTAATGTAATAACTGAATTTCTTTTAATCCTTTACACTAATCGTTAGTGAATTAAGTGACCACGTTACTGTAACACACTCGTAGGTAAAGTGTTACGGCCCAACTCTAGTGCCAGCACCTCCAGATGTTGTAGAGTTTAGGTTGTGAGAAAATTGCTGAGCCTAGATAAAGAATATTTCAAGTTATTGTTCACAAATGAGGTTAAACGGAAACTGGGCCAATACATACATTACCCAACTACTTTTCTCAACTTTGAAAATTGCTAAACCGTTATTCCTTTAAGGTGGAGCATGACATTCAGGCCAGTGAACTGGTGCGGCATGGCAGTAATGCATGTTTTGTACTGGGGTGTTGTGTTAAAAAGGGGCTGAGCCTCAAGGCAGAGCTCTTGATTTACTGGTCGATCTAACCATTACCCAGAGCTCGGGATCAAGGATCAGGATGCTGCCTGGACTCCTCCCCTGTGGATGTGTTCTGAGCATGTCTAACCAAAAGGCAATACCAGATAAGACCCAGAAAATGCTGTAAAGTGCATGAAGCCCACATAGAGAATACCTCAGGATCTCCCTCGAGGAGCTGGAGGACATGGTTGGATAGAATGACATCAGGGATATGTTGGGAACCTCTGCAGCCTGCAAAGAGCAGTGGAAATTTAATAGATGGATATACAGTAACACCTTATTAAGCTTTTTCTACCAGTAGGAACAAAGCCTACACAATTACTTCATCAAATAGACACATACACGTGTACTGCTAGATTCTGTTCTGTTATTATTTAGGGCTGTAACTAATGTTTAATTTCATTATAAATTACTGCTTATTTTCTTGATTAACTCATAGTCTTTGGTCTATAAATATTGCAAAAGGCAAGAAGATCTTATCATTTTGGCAGTTTTGTTTGAAAAATGATTTAATTATCAAAATAGATGCCAAACAATTGATTGTGGGTGCAGCTGGTTTGAATCAGAATCAGAATCAGAATATCTTTATTGTCATTGTAACAAGTACAACAAAATTAGGTGCAGTCCCTGCGGTGTCAGAGAAATATAAAAAATTTTTATATATATATATATATATAAAAAGAAATCTAGCAAAAATATATACAAATATAATTACAAAAGGATAGAAAAATTATAATATAAGAAATGAGGTAG
>JAUMHL010000002.1:16814385-16830531 GCA_032362345.1 Sandelia bainsii | reverse complement strand
GTAGTGGGAACTTTTTACGTTTTCCATAAATTTCACCCGAAAGCCAAATATCCCTAACTTTTTGTGAGTAGTGTATAACCATGACTTCCTCAGTCTACTAGGGATCTTCTCTCCCTCCATAAATTTCTTATTGCTGTCTACTGTCAAATATCTAACAATGTTAAGAGTCTACTGACATACTAGCAGCTCTCTAGGACTGTACTGACACAGCAGGACTTTGAGCTAACGTATGGTCACAATAATAATGCTAAAACATAGATTCTGAGCAGATTTAATGTTTACCATGTTCACCATGTTTAGTGTTAACATTTGCTAATTTGCACTAAGTACACACTACAGTTGAGGCTGATATGAATGTTATTAGTTTTGCAGGTATTTGGTATTAAACCATTGGACAAACTGAAATTTTGACCTCATGATGTTGCTAAATGAAAGGTTATGGGATCATCAAAAATAATTTAACATTGTGAGGAGAACATCACTGTGTGGACACTCTGACTGACATTTAATACAAAACTGAAATGTGAACCTGATGGTGGCACTAGAGGGAAAATCAGGAAGTTCACTAAAGTCTGATTTATCAACAGAAATCCATGAATGTCCATTAGATTTGAGTCTGGACCACAGTGGAACCAGACAGATGGCATCCTTAGAGCCATATCTTGTGTTATCTTTAAAAAATGAGGGGCGTTTACACACCTGCATTATGTGCAGCACACTGTGAAAATTACATCAAACTGTCTGAGCAGGCAGATTAACTCATTTTAATTTGTAAGTTCCTTGCTGTGCCATCTGCTTCTCCTTGTTATTTTTTACTCATTCCCTTTTCCCCTTTATTCTTCTGTATCCTTTTTTTTTTTAACACTTTTGTCTCCACAGGGTATCGTGTCCGTTTGGGCTCCAGCACGGACAAAAAAGACACTGGTCGTCTGCACGTGGACTTTGCCCAGGCCAGAGACGACCTGTATGAGTGGGAGTGTCGCCAACGCATGTTGGCCAGAGAGGAGAGGCACCGGCGCAAGATGGAGGAGGATCGCCTGCGGCCGCCGTCCCCTCCTCCCATTGTCCACTACTCTGAGCACGAGTGTAGCCAGCTGGGAGACAAAATCAAAGGTTACAGCATGACACATACATTAGACAGTACAGGTTGAATCATATAATGGCACGAACAACAGAAAGAGGTTAATAATAAAATAAAAACCTTGACACTTGAAATAGAAATGAAGAAAATGAATTTGTTTAATCCCGTTCACCAGGGCATTGACAAATACAGCACCAGTTCCAATAGTGACATAAATAATGAGCAAACACAAGTGAAAATAGAATTAGATTGCAATTTAGGGAATAAGGGTGAAGATCAGCTGTTTATCTAACACAAGTCAAGGCATTACAGGAATTGTCCTTAACTGGAGCTGGTAAAACTGACAGAGCAATTCTCTGATGTTCTAACAAAATCAGGAAATTGTGTTTTTGAAAGACATTACACACGACTGTTACACACGGTGTATCAGTTTACTCTCCCACCGTGCCTCCCTCTCTTATCTTGTCCTTTCCTCTCTACTTATCCTTTCCATTTTGTCTCTGCCGCTTTTCTTTCACCCTCCTCTCAGATTTCTGCCGGGTTTCTGACTGAATAAACTTGTTTCACTAATGAGCAATGACACTTCCAGGTCTCAGTCACAGTTGCCTGATAACAAAATGGCTGTGACTTTCTGTCTCTCTACCATCTGTGTGTGTCTTTTTCAGTTCTCCCTTCACTTGCCCTGGTGTAAAGAGCTCTAACACTGTGCCATTTTCGCCAACACTCATCCCGGCTGTTTTGTTGCAGATTTAGGTTTACCTTTCTGCTGAATCTTCCACTCAGAGGAAAAAATGAGTTTAGCCATTTTCAGTGCCAGTGTTATCCCTGTGCTGCAATCCCAATTTCTTCTTTTGATGAAAAGAAGCTCACAGAATAACTTTTTACTTCTTTTTCTATGTCCCTTAGATGTGACACAGGTCCATAATGTTTTTTTGTTAGCAAATATGACAGTTTGTCATATTTATAAGTCACTTACTTTCTCCTTTCTGTTGAGTTCTCCTTTCCTTTTGAACCAAAAGAACAACTGTCTACTTATTCCCTTGTCATTGTTCTTCTCAGCTGTTGTTTTCTCTTTTTTTTCATCTTTTCAGTGTCACCTTGTTCATGTTAACCTTGATTATACTTTGTGTAGTTTCCATTTAAAAACACAAAAAGTTTAGAGCTGTGTCTGAGGACACGTGGTATCAAATGAGAAAATGAGAAAAGAAAATTGTCCTTCCAGTAATTCTCTACTTTGGAGAGAACTCTGTTGGAACTTGATTTGTTTCTTTATTAGCCCCAAAGCAGAAATTAAAGATAAGTGGGTCTCAGTACCTGCTGCTGGGGGAAGTGTGGATCATTTTAAATGGACCATGGCCATAGAGTTTGGCTTGTTCATCTGTCTAGCGTCTTTGGACAGAAGTGGGTGGACCTGAAATGTGATTTTGGTTTCACTTTTTTATTCCTTGGAATATTCTCAAAGGCCTCCGATATATACATTTTAAACATGTTTATGGCCACAAGCAGAACAACTATTACAAAATTACTGGAGCAGCATGACAGCTCAGTGGGCAGAGCAGTCGGTCCCAGTCCCAGCAGGCTACATATTGAGGTGTCCGTGAACAAGACACCGAAACCTCAAACTAGTGCCGATATGAGCTGTCTGGCAGCTGTCCAAACAACAATTTCCCCAAGGGAATCAATAAATAAATTGAGACATGGTTAAATCAGCCATTATTATTATTGTTTTTATTTATTTTTATTTAAATCCTGGCTCTAGAAGAATCCTCCCACCATTGTTCTTTTAAACAATATAATCAATTCACTCAATGAATTACTTTTACTGTCTGATTTCAAAATGAGAAGGGGAGCAAATACTGGAAATTGTAATTTCTTAGACATTTAGTAAATTTAGTCTTGTCTGTTTAAGTTTTATAAGCACATTATTGATATTTCATCTGTCTGATGTTCAGAAAAAGTGTTTCTGGTAGTAGATTTATGAAAGGTTACCTGTATTTATTGTTACTGCATATTATAAAAATTACCTGTTATCTACCAAAAAGCAGTGCATCATTTACAGCCTCAGATTATGACTGAAATGTTCACTTTTACTGTGTTTTACAGTCCTTTTTAGCTCACCAATTGTTGCTTGGAGCACTTTACAATTCCTGGGACTGTACAGAAAGTATTTATTTTTACTTCCCTATATAGATCCTGACTTTTACTTTTTCTCTCTCCTCACCTCTTGGCCAGACGACGGTAAGTTTCCTGAAGCAGTGCGTGTGCTCTCGACCTGGCTCGAACGAGGTGAAGTCAACCGCAGGAATGCCAACAACTTCTACTCCATGATCCAGTCCTCCAACAGCCACATCCGTCGGCTGATGAGCGAGAAGAGTCAGCATGAGAAAGAGATGGAAGAGGCCAAAGAAAAGTTCAAGACTGCTCTGGCTGGCATCCTGGCCCAATGTGAGTTTTGTATCCTCAATCACACACTGTCCAGACTTGGATTTATAATGCAATGTAGACTCTAAACTATATTTTAATTAGACCAAAGTTGAGTTCAGAATCACACTGGGAGAGTAATTAATTTAAATCACTAGTATTCACCTGGTTGTGAAGAATATGTACAGGAGGACAATAAAAATATGTCCAGTCCTTTCTTGGCCAAGTTTCTGGTCCAGTTTTCTTATTCTAGGACCATATACACCACATTAACATATCATAGGTTACAATGCATTGTACAGCTTGGCAAGTCAAGACTGTTGGGCCTGGAAAGTTCAGATCCACCAAAAAGTAAGTATGTGTTGTTCACAGCCTCATTGTCTCTCACAGGGCATGTGTGCACAGCATTGTAAATGCCTAAGCAATGCACATTGTGAATATAAAGGCTCTTGAGTTTAATAGCCTCATAGAAGCCATGTTGTTTTGTGTATTAATTTGTTGTTGGGAGGATGGCTTAAAGGTAAGTTTAATTTAACTTTTTCAACAGTGTTCTCGCTGATATCACTCTAAACCACTAGGGATTCAGTGTCCTTCTGCTCTTTTCATTGTTTTCAAGATGCATATTGTGCTGTAAATCAAAGGAATAAAACACAGGTGCCATTCATGAATGAAGAGTGGGATATTATTCAGGTTGCCTTCAGATGAAAGTAGTAAGTAATGTAACACATTCTTTGCATGAATACAAAGTAGCCCAAACATACAGTAAAAGCATGTTTGGCTCATTTAAGCAGATGAAAGGGCAAAAGCAAAGTATACTATTCCATTACCTGCCTTTTGGCTTTTACTACGCAGCTGCTGGTTTACACCACAGCCTGCGGCACTTTTTCTCCACATATCTCACCACGTGCATGTTAAATATAATGTAAACATCCTTGAACACAAACTGAAAATTTGTTAATATACATAGAAGACGTAAAAGTTGTGTATGGGTGTGTGTTTGGATAATTCAATTAAATTCAATTCAACTTTACTTATATAGCGCCAAATCACAAGGAAAGTCACCTCAAGGCACTTTACTTTGTAAGGTGTAAGACCTTACACAATATAAGTATATACAGAATAATATAGAAAACTCAACAATCCCACTTGAGCAGCACTAGGCGACAGTGGAGAGGAAAAACTCCCTTTAACCGAAGAAACCGCCAGCAAGAAACCTTAAGCAACAGAGTTCATGTCCTTGTATTGTCGACCATTTCAGCCAATACCAACACATTCCTATTCATGACTCTGCCTTCCTCTTTGTGCGATGTCGGTCATATCAATGGTAACACAGTTTGGCTTCCTGTGAGGAAGTTTCACCTGGGAACAATATACTAAATAAATTCACCTCTCTTCTCTTCTAGCTGCCATCTGCATAGCTCTGTCTCTGGTGAAATATGTCACCATAAATGGTCTTAAAGGGCCAGTTTGCCCAAGGTACAGAAAACATGCTTGCAGTTCATCTTTAGTAGTGTCAAGCCAAGCAAATAGTTTTCATTTTATGTGCCCATGTTTTGAGGTATTGTCTCTTCAATCTTCCACTGCTGCCTCACCACAATAAAAGTTCAGGAAATTGAAACTGAAAAAAAAAATTCCAAAGTGTTTCAAAAAAGCATCTATACTTTTCAAAAATAATGTTCAGTTATCTAAAGATTCTATTTTAACTGCTACCAGTAGAATGTAAATAACGTTTAACAGATAAAGACTTCATATAAGCTCACAGCCCTGTGAGTCTGTTTCTACCCATTTTTCTCTGCCTTTACCATTGATCTGCTCCATCAAATTACAGGATGCTGGGAAGATGCTATTGATCCCTGTACTGTTCTCTCTCACCACTCTGCAAACACACACATTTAGATGGTGGTCTTATTGACTCCCCCTACTGTGTACATTAGGACCCCTGGGATGCACAGACCGCCCATACAGTCCTGCATAACCACACACGACAGCATACACATAACTGAGAGGGAAATGTATTGTCACAGAGGGGCTTTTGTGGCATTCGTGGAGAACTCAGAGTTGAAGGTCAGACACACAAGAAGTTGACTCAGCTCAGTCCAGTATGAGGTTTTTCTGTTATTCTGTTACAGCTGTACTAGACCTTTAATTTTCAAAGCGTTCACACTTGCTGCTGTTTCTTTTTAAAAGAAGAGAAAATCTGCATCAGGAACACTGCTATTTCAGTGTCCTTCAGCTGTCCTGGTTTAGCTGCACAGTGCTCAACAAAAAGCAGATTAGAAAGTAGATTATTTTTGGTAGCTGCCCGTTGTTAGCAAAATATGCTACGTTAAATAAGACAAAGAGAAAAAGAGCCTTCAGCCATGGTAACAACACCGTGAGCCTTTAATTAGACACACTAGGTCTTTGTCAACATACTGATGTTTAGCAGGTAAAACGTTTAACATTTTTCACATGCTGATTTTATCATGTTAGCAAGTTAGCACGTAAATACAGTTGAAACTGCAAAACTACTGACAGGTATGTAGTTTTGCACATTTAGCCTTTAACTGAAACAGTGAATAAAGAAAATGTAATGTCATTTCAATTACATTTCAAGCAAAAAAAAAGTCAACTATCCATTCGTTCTAGCTTTTCAAATCTTTCAAGAAAGATAAAAATTTAATTAGTGTTTTAGTTGACACAATACACCTGACCTCGAACATTTTTAGAATCATAATGAATATTTGTCACAATTTTCTGACATATTATAGACAAAAACACAACAAGAGATAGTTTAATTTGTAATGCACGTAATCATTAGTTCCAGCCCTAATTTGGTCATACAACAAAGTAACGATGATGGCACTAGATGAAAAGTCTGAGGATAATCAAATTTATTAAAAATTGTGTACCATATTTTATATCCATTCTTTCAAAAGAGATGCTTTAGTCTGAACCAAAGTAGTGAATTGACTAAAATTCTCATTCCTACTGCTGAGCCGCTACAGCGTTACAGGAAGAATGTATGGTTTATTTAACTTTTGCAAATGGGAACTAACTAACCAACCATCCACAAGATGATGCATTAGCATCGGTTGGTAAGTCACACACCTGTACACACATATAAACACACACATACACACACAGTAGACAGTTCTTTACATCCCTAGTTGACTCCACTTTCTCACTCCTCTGCTCCTCCCCACCTGCCCTCTGTCTTTCTCTCTCTCTCTGGATGGTCTCTGGTCCTTCCCTGCATCCCGCCACAGTTGAACAGATTGTGTCTGTATTCCAAGCTGCTTCCAAACAAAAGGCATGGGACCATTTCTCCAAAGCTCAGCGCAAGAACCTGGACATGTGGCGCAAACAAGCAGAGGTTGGTACACTTTGATTTCATTCCTTTGTTCATATTATTTATGGAAAATTAGACTTTATCTCTTTTTGTTCTACACTTGTCTTTTAATAGAATTCTTTATTTTGATATTGATAGTTAGAATGCCTACAACAGGGCTACATGGTACTTAAACAAGAGAAGAGAAAATAGTTGAAAAGAGCAAACCCCTTGTTACAGTAAGTACAGTGAATTAATCCAGAGTACAGAACAGGTGCTTGCTCACTCGAGCCAATGTGAGATCCAGATACTCCCAGGTCCAAACTTCTGCCCCCTCCTCTTCCTCTCCCTCTACCATTGCCCTCCCTTGTGAAAAGATACAAGCTGCTGGGTGAGTTTTCCATCTCTAAGGGTGTCCAGTACACAGGTAAATCTGTACAAGCTTTCTCCCCCTGCACCACAAAATGTGAAGATTTTTTCTCAAGCAAATAATTAAGGAGGAACATCTTGAGACTTAAAAGCATATTCATTGTCAAATCTAGCAGCATTTTTATCCTCCACTGTCAGCTTGCCATTTTTATCTCTCTGCCGAATGGATCATTAATTAGCATGATGATGGGTTGTATGTAATGGAGGGTCTGGAGTGTGTTGCAGTCCTGGGTCTAATGGACCACATATGGTCATGTCTGATTGGTAAGTTTCTTTGAACCTCAGTATGAAAAGCAACTGATTTAAGGTGTAATTTAGAGTCTAATTTAGCATCTCACACAGCAGACGCATCAACTTGTACAAAAAACTTCTCTTTAAAAGGTAGGTGTTGCAAAGCATAATTGTTGCTCTGATGTTCCAATTTGCAGCAGAATCATGAAAATAGTCACACAACTAATCTAATACTTAACCATTCTGTAACAGCAACTGTTTGTTAGGACCTATCGTCCTTATAATAGCTCGTGCGGAGGTCTCTTTAACACACTCTTGATGAGTAAGTAGGAAGCTAGATGATGCATGTTAATATGCAAAAGCTTGAGTACATGCCTGGTTGTGTGACGTCAGTAAAAACCGCTGTTGTATTGTTTCTTCCCTTGCTCAGATCTTGAGGGTGTCTTGGGGATCTACTCACTGGAGAATCACTCTCTTCTATATATACACTGTAGCAGGAAGTATTGAAATTTGTTCCATAGATTCCGCGGTGTATTCATCAGGCCTCTGGGAGCTGTCCAGTCTTACGCAGACTTCCTTTTTAGAGTTGCTCTGCATACACCAGGGAGTACAGCATGACCATAGATGTAAGTGAAGCGACCACTATGGGTGGACACACCACTGCTGAATACTGCATGTCCTCATTCAGAAAATATTGTTATCTTATAAAGGAAATCCTGGTTCAAACATTCTTTGTTGCTTTTCTCTTCTGACTGGTTTAAACTTAATAAAAACTGTGAGATAGACTTTGTCATTACAAGTGACACCACACAGTGTGTGTGTGTGTGTGTGTGAGTGAGAGATGACGTCACTTGGAGTCTTTATGTCTCTACAGCTGCCAAAGGTTGTGGGTAAGTTTATACAGAGTAGGGGATTAGCCTGTACTCCACTGAATAGTTGCTGTGTGACAGGTGAGAGCACACACAACTAATAAATATTACACCCTTAGATATCAACACATTGATTAACTCAGTAAAAAACATTTTTGTCACCTTGTCAATACTTAATTATAACTCATTACTACATGATTACTAGTTTATGAAAGGTGTCATTCATAGTGATGAACCTCAAGATTATTGCTACCTAACAATTACTCTGAACTCTACTGTTTTTAGCAAAAAAATTCTCAAAAGAATCCATAACTAATTATGCTAAATGCTCAGAACCAAACACTGGACACACAGTTAGCGACCAGCTACCCCTAACCCTAACACAGTGGAGCATGTAGCAGCTAAAGAGGCAGATGGTTGTCTCAAGAGTTGGTGCATAGAAAAAAGAGCAGCTAGTGGATTTAAATTTGTTAAGTTGCCAGAAATATGACTTCAAATGATTGTCAGTGTTTACTAAAACTTCACCATACCAATTATGATAAGTCATTATGCTGTATACTGCCCCTCAGTGGCCAAACATCAGTTATGCCCTGGTTAAGGCTGCATTAGACATTATTTGAAACCACTAATCTTTAAAACAACTTCACACAATAGTCTAATCCACTTCAAACCTACAGTGGTAGATAGATCAATATGAGCATGCCATCTTGAGTCATGTTTTGGGTAAATGGCTTTAAGCCCATTATTCACTTTCTCTGGTCTGGTTGACATCACTGTATGAGAAACACATCTGAAGCTACTTGTTTGCTAAATGTGAATTTCATCACCACCGACTGGTTTTATTTAGCTCACCGTTATTTATTGCTGGGGCGGGAGAGTGCACTCAGCTTGTCTGAGCCTCCACCACTGCCTTTGGTTACATATGTGGGGGGTGATAAGAGCTGTTAGATGCAACCATACATTCTGTGTGAAGGTCAGAGAGCCATAACAATAGGCTGAAAGTGTCAAGAAGTTGCACAGAGGTGCAGTGGTGGTTGCACAAGTAGTAATTTCTGTACATTACATTAAATTACATTTGATTCAGAATAAAAAAAGATGCCTTAATGTCCATGTTTTCACATTGATCATACTGGCCTGCCTTAGAGGTGGCATTGTATAGGACTGGAAGAAGCATAGGTAAGTAAGTGCAGTTGCTCAGGGGTAGTTTATCATCAAATAGGCAGCCATTTTTCTCTCTCAGTCTTATTGTATATTCAGTATGATTCTCTAGCCTAGAGGTGAAATATGGAGGAGCGAGCCACGGTGTTGAGTAGCTGCAGCTCCCAGGCAGAATCAAACAACAGCTGCCTCCCTCTATCAGTGTTTTTATGTGGTGTGTTTATTTAGGATGCGTGTGTATGTTTGTCTACACACACCAGATGGTTTTGTGCCTGCATGTGTGTGTAGAGGTGTGTAGAGTACCTCTTTGACCTCTGCCATGGGCTCCAGCTGATAACATCAGCTGACAGATGGTTGTACATTTATTTATTTACTCTTGGGCAGCTTTTTGTTCCTTCTAGCTTTTTAGGAGTATTTTTCTGTATGTTGTGAATTTTTCATTGTCACTCGCATCTGTTTGGACTCATAGTATTTGTATATATGTACATGTGTGTTGCAGTGACCCACACTTGTTCATTTCATTCATTCTGTAATAGCTTTTTAAAGGTTAGTGGGGTTAGTGAAGTGATCAACATCAAGCTTTAAATTACCCTCATGGCATAAATCACTTTGTTACAGCATAGTTGTGCTCTCAATTCTCCTGCTCCATTAGCATTAGGTATTTTGCTGTTATATAAGATGATGTGTATTTCTGTAGTGCAAACTGATACTAGCAACAGGGAATGAAAGCTGAATGGTATTTAATAACCCGTGCAAGCACAGATTCTCATTGACCTCATGTCCATAGTTTGGTGTTGGTGTGTAATGTATCAGAAGGATTTTGTTTGTTTTGCTCTGCCGTACACACAGACCTGGACAGTTTGGTCTCATTTACAGCCACTCCAATTTAGTGAGTTGACCTCAATCTTTAAATCATTTTGATATCTTCTTCTTCTGGTCACTGGTCTCCAGACAGATGTAGTCATTACTGAGTCTGTCTGCAAGGGTGAACTGAAACAGAGAAGGTATTTTACAGCTGGTGTTCAGAATAAAACATGAAATGATAAACATGATGTGCACATACGTATATCATGCTTTTATTGTTGTGAATCAGTGTCTTCTCAGGAGCTGTGTTTGTCAATGTACAGTCAATTATGTATTTTAACTGTTATAATTATAATGTTCTGTTTTCTTTAAGTTACAAGAACAGTGAAGTTCAGAACTGTGGGATCTGGCTATATTTGTGCAACCATCTGCCCTTTTGTGGCGCCAGAGGAGGAATTTAGCCCCAGCTCTGAGACCAACCTTTTCATCTATTCATCTGCATTTCTTTGTTCTGTGTTGATCTGTTACAAGTATTCCTTAGAGATAATGTTCCATTACAAGTGAAATCTAAAAGGTTACCCGACTAATTATCCTACTCCTACTAGCACCTGCTAAAATCTGAATCACTCATGCAGTTCTGACCCACCTGTCTTTCTGTTGTGTTTTGCAGGAGATTAGAAACATACACAACGAGCAGCTGATGGGCATCCGACGAGAGGAGGAGATGGAGATGTCTGACGATGACATGGAGGATGCACCTGACACCAAGGACTCTGAGGACTCGGGTAAGTATATGATTTCACAGTTCAAGACTTCCACCAGGATGACCGGCCACGCATTGATCAAACTCTCTAGAGTGTTAAATAATGGAGGGAGACAGCTGCATTTGACTGAAATGACACTAATCCCCCAAACACCTTAACCTGACCTGACCTGACCTGAGATCTACACATGAACAAAAAAGCACATTCAAAGCACATAAATATTCTATATCACCTATGCTTGGTGGGTTGATGTGTATACATTGCTGCTAAATGACATTCAGTCCAGTCCACCTTTGTAAACGTACATAGTTCCATATGCATGTGTGAATCCGTCCACACCTACCAGCTGCCGTCTAATTTCAGATAGGGGTATCACTGAAGTCCCATAATTGTGTGTTTTCCCTTAATGTAGTCTTTTTGTGTTTGCTGAAGCAACAAAAACTAATGGTGCAGCTAATCTCTCAACCCCCATTAAATAACCCATAAGTCTGGAGTAGTCACCAGGGCAACATGCTAGAACAGTCATCACTACATGTAAGGTTGTCTGTCATCTTGTGTTTTGAAGCTCTCTGCGTGTTGTTATGCTCTCTTCATGTACTCTTTCTTCTTTCTTTTTAATCATTCTGATCTCTGCCATTTGCTAATATGACAGCTTCTCTAATCAGCATGCAAATATATGTAAATGCAGTTGTCAAATCAGCCCCTTCTTTTTTTTTTTGCAACCTTGCTATTTAGCTATCAGTAATTAGCATTGCTGTCAAAGACCTGTCATCTTTCTGAAACGCTGCAGGATTGGCTGTTTGAGCTGAGGTGTTAATGTGACACTTCTTGGTATTTGTGTTAACACGCTGACTGTTACACCCCCTTTACTCACTAACCTTTAAGCAAAGGGGCGTGTTTACACATCAACCAGCCCTGCTGAAAACACCTGTGTTATGACTGCAGCCTCTTGAAAAGCGAATTGATTCTCTGCGTCTGAGTCATGTACCAAATAGAAAGCAATAGCACTGCTTGTGTGTGTGACTGTATGCCCGAGGATGTGTGTATATGTGCACGCTCATGGATATCTGCAGCTTGATAGCGCTGGCTGTTATGTAACAGAGGGGGAATTGCTCAGAATCTCGCCAAGCGGTTGACATCTCTTCGCACTGAGTTGATGAGGCTCTCAGATCAATACTCTTATCACCTCAAACCTTCATTTTGTTGGTAGAAAAGTACACATAGACACAGCTGGACACACATACACATACACACACATTCACCCAGCAAGAGTTCATTAACACTGCCAATGGTCCTCCATGATAGACTGCAGGCAGCACTCATGAACACCCACACAAAACCTAACCAGAGACACTTCCATGGGCACACACAGGATGGGGCTTATCTCCCAGGTCCAGTCAGTGTATTGCATTTTCCCAAAGAGCTTCCCCTCAAGGCCCACAGGAGGAAAGCAGAGCCAATAATACTGGACATCTCTGGAGCAGAGCAGGTCTCATATAATAACTCCTACTATCTCCTGTGTTTGCTCAACACAGTCAGGTCAGATGTTCAGTAGAGCGCTACTGGACAGACTCTCTGAGATTAACACAGCTTTAAATAGTCTATGTTAATAATATACTGTACTGTGATGTGTAGTGAATATTCACATGATGCTTTCCCAGTGATCTTACAAAATGTTTAAGATTTTGGACCCTCTTGTTTAAGATAGAGATGTTAGCAAATGTGCATACATGAAGCCCTGCAACATGCAACACAATTTTATACATCAGTCACTCTGCTTGACCATTCCCACCTACACACATGCCTAAAAGACTATAAATATAAATATATATAAAAACAGATTAAAATGAATATGCAGATATTGCACAATAATATGTAATTGCACTTGAGATAGGAGTATTGTGGTTGCAATGGGGGTGGGAACTGGGAATAGTTGAGTACCATGATGGCTGTGGGGTAAAAACTGAGCCTGGGGCTCTGTAGCTTCTTCCAGAATGACAGCTCTGCAAACAAGTGGTGCAAGTTATGATGTGGTTCCCATCTCAAAGTTTCCTGTGTCCTGTAAATAACCTCAATATTTTTCGACATAAAAACATTGATGGTTAGTGATGAGGTTCATTTTAAAAAACGTTTTAATTTTTTTGTTTTCACTGTTCTTAACACCATAATCTTTAGCTTTCACTCACCTTACTGAGTCACATCACAGAATTTTACGCTCCTATGATTGGATGTTTCTGATTGATTGGATGAGTCGTACTTACCTTCTCCCCACAAATATTTTATTCCATGTGCTTGTGCCATTTGACTTTTGATCAAATAACCACACGTTGTATTGTAGCTGTTGATCATTTGGACCAATGAGTTTCATGCTGATTTAGGTTTGAGTCACGTTAACACTGTTTATGAGAAAAATTAATGGTAAACTTCCTTAACTTCCACAACTAAAAACACTCAAAATAACTTCTGAGACTTCACAACTCTGTTAATCAAATCAAAAACAAGATCTGATGATAGAGATTAGATTACTTTTTCTTTTACTGAATAGATAGATATTAAATAGATATTACATACAATTTTAAACCAGGTTTTCAAGAACTTATAGATATACAGATATTTTTTCTGAAATAGTTTGTCCTCGAGTAGCAGGAAGAGATACTTTTATCAGCAGACATCTATCAAGATGACATTTTGTATTTCAAGAAGCTTGGAATTTGCATAAAGTAAAACTGAGCTCTACTCTTTTGCCATGCTTGGAATCTTAATGTTTTAATGCTCATCTTCTCACCGTCCTTATTATTGTGCCTGCGCTCACTCAAACAAAGACAGTTTCAATCACAACTGCAAATGTCACTGTGAATCAGGCATACAAGCTTAGATGAGTAGTCTTAGTGTTTATACATGTATATTACTGCATACTTCTACTCTGAAGAGCACGATTTTGAGCCACACTGTGTAAGTGAGACCTGACTGGACAATAATTATATTCCATTATATTCTCTCTACTTGTACAAATCTGTAGGTGTTTCCCAAGCAGAAGCCTTGAAGGAGGAGAACGACTCTCTGCGCTGCCAGCTGGATGCCTACAGGAACGAGGTGGAGCTGCTCAAACAGGAACAGGGCAAGAACCAGCCAATGAGGAGTGAAGAGGACAACACACACTCTCAGCAACTCAGTTTCCTGCAGCAGGCTCTGCAAGGCATGCAGAAGGTAGAATACATACAGACACTTTTTTCTAGCCATCCATCCAACAATAAGTTAAATCTGCTATTCATTTCTGTTATGCACCACATTCTTTCTAGAACTAGGTGTCTCAGGTTGACCCATGAAAAACTTGACTGTCATTTATTCATGACACCTAGCACTTAAAAAGAAAACCAGGAATTATCTAGGAACACGTAGAAAAGTACAGCTGTCTGGTGCAGCTGTCAGACTTTTATGATGACTTACTTTAGGTATTGAAAAGCTTATTCAGTGTTGCAATGGGCTTTGTTTTGGATTGGAGGGTTCTGTGCTATGATTTGAAAAGCTCAAAGATGCTTCTTAGAACGAGCCCAAGGTATTAGCAGAATTTCAGACCATTTATTCAAAGAACGATAATGGAAAGTTTTTTTTTTCTTCCTTTGAATATGTAACTTGAATGTTATTCAGTAAATTTGGTTGTGAATGTTGCCTTCCATATTCAAATTAATCCCATCTCAGTGCTTGGTATATTTTTTTTGTATTGGTTTATTGACAGTATTTTTATATATTAATAAAATACATCAGACTTTACCAGGGATAGAACAATTTAAAAAAGTCTTTATTTCCATTGTTATACCTGGTGCTTATGCTTCATCAAAATGAAGAAAATGGTTGTGGCATTGTTTTTTTTTTTTTATCTTATTATTTAATCTTTAGGTTCTAACACGGACAGCCTTTCCATGTTTCAAAAGAACAACCCCAATAATGTTAGTGATACAGAACTCTCTCCACTTTCCATGTTTGTTTTGACACAAAAACACGAGAGTTCTCGCGGTGATTTGCGGTATTGTCTACAGCAAAATCTTCCAGTCGTAACTGACCAGTCATTAAGTGTCTGTGCTAGAAGAATCATCCCTGCTGTGTTTTTCTTTGTTACATTTTTCATAACTGTTTTTTAACTGTTTTCTAACCAGTAAAAGTTTTTTTGGAGGGAGTTTTTCCTTATCCAGTTTAAGGGTCTATGGAAACAGGGTCCTTGTGGTGCAGACTGTAAAGACCACTGAGGCAAAGTTCACCTTTGAAATCAGGTGATGCTATTTTGATATGATATGAGTTTCTTTCGTTTGTGAATTTGATTTTATGCCGATGTGAAGCACTTTGAATTGTGTGTGAAAAATGCAATACTAGTTAAGATTGACTGGACTTGAATTCAATGTACCTTTTAATTTCTAAAGAACTTCTAAATTGAGTCTTTCTAGCCTTTACAAAGTGTCCTCACTTAGCTAGCTGTCACAGGTAATGGAAATTATTATCGATTCATGATTAGAAGAAGAGAATCCATTAGGGCCCTGCTGTTCATTTCTGTTGCAGAGAGCAATTACCTTTCCATCTTACGTCTCTCATGGTGTGTTTATGAAAAGATTAGGTGAATGGATTAAATGAATTGGAAGACACTGAAATTGGATACCTATTTTTGACAGGGTCCACATGGTGTATTACACAGCCACACAAATCGCAATGAAATATTATCAGCATGAATTGGCAAACTTGTTTCCTGTTAGTACATGTAACGCAAACGCACCTGTGTAGCCTTGCGTTACATGTACTATATAACTAAATAAAATATCCTGGCTGTAAAGAGAATAACAGACTCTCTTTGACCCTTTTTGATGAAACTAACACAGCAGGAGTTGAATCTTTTTCTCTGTGTTTACAGATAAAAACGTTTTTAGCTATCACAGCTTTCTTAAAAGTAGCTATTGTCTTCCCCGAAGTAAAGATAAAAACCAAATCAGTGTTAATTTTTTTGCAATGCTTTACATATACACTACTCACAAAAAGTTAGGGATATTTGGCTTTCGGGTGAAATTTATGGAAAACGTAAAAAGTTCCCACTAC
>JAUMHL010000002.1:16766604-16814285 GCA_032362345.1 Sandelia bainsii | reverse complement strand
AGGTCACATTAAGTTCACCTGTAAAGGTTATAGTGCATTTTAGGTTCATCCTGAAATTTTACCCGAAAGCCGAATATTCCTAACTTTTTGTTAGTGTACATGTAATTTTGTGTTTATAAGCAAAGGATATGGCAATACACATCTTGGACATACAACGCAGTAGAATAAGATAAAAGAGAATAGAGTTTTTGTCTCTTTATTAAAGATATAATTCACGTCACTGTGTAATTGCTTTTCGGAGCAAGCTGAAGTACTAATTAGCGGAGTAGGGATTACACGCTAAACATGAGTAAAACAAATGGCTTATTGTTCCTATGTTTTCAGAACAGTTTGAGCACAAGGTAAGTATCATCACGGTTAGTTAGTTCACAGTAGCATTAGTGGCTCACTGTTCTCCTTTTGCTTTGCAGCAACTGTTAAAAATGAGGGAAGAATTAAAGCAGCGGGAGGCCGAGCTGGAGAAGAGTTTGGAGGATAAACAGCAGCTGAAGAACCAAGTCCAGACCCTGAAAGAAGGTCTCCATAACCTGCAAAGCACTCACGTAATGCAGGTTAGTTTGACAGAAAACACATTTTTGTGTTCCGGGTTTCCTGAGAATGAAGAACAGGGAAGAATTGACCATGTTTCTTTAGTGTGCTGTTGTAGAAGTGTTCATTTCGGGGCCAATCTGTTTGAAAGTGAACACAATCTAAGAAATGAGTTCAAGATGAGTCTCTTTTTGATATTGACAGTTGTGTAGTTTTGACTCAATAAGCTAAACTGGTTTAGAACTTATTTCTGAGCTCATAACCTGTCTCAAAATTGCTATTTGGTTGCATCTTCATAATATCAGCATGCA
Source organism: Sandelia bainsii (assembly GCA_032362345.1). Lineage (NCBI taxonomy): Eukaryota > Metazoa > Chordata > Actinopteri > Anabantiformes > Anabantidae > Sandelia > Sandelia bainsii. The sequence goes on along the minus strand of JAUMHL010000002.1, from coordinate 16,813,446 downwards.
GGGAAGGGCTTACCACAGTGCAACAGATCATTTCTAATTTCAATCAGTGTTTTACTTTTCCAGCTTTTCTCCCTGAGGGTTCAGTTCATTCTTTTTTGACACAAACTATAATCAACTCTTTAACTTTCTTTTAGTAGTTATTAACTCACCTTTAAAAGTTTAAGTGGGTCAGTAAAATGATCTGTGAATAATTTCCCTTTGTTTAGCTTTTATGTGTGCCACAGAAAACATTTTGATCCAGTAATTATTTGACATAATTTGCATGTAAACGTTTTTTAGAGCCTTTCAGCATCCTTCAAACTCAGTTCTGCATGAAAAACCTTTACAGTTTATTTCAAAATATAAAAATTTCTACAAGTGTCTGTAAAAGTACCAAGATAAATCCCTCAACAGTTACTAGTGTCTGTTACAAAGTGATGTTAGTGGCACTGGAGGAATTAATTTTAAGTGACCTCTTAGTTACCTGAGTAACTTTATTCAAATCCAAACGCTAATCAAACTCCATTATTACTTATTATACAGAATAAATGCAGTTTAATAAGATGTTGTGCTCCTCTACCAGACAGGATGGTTTTTCCAGTCATTTTATCCACACCCAGAACTGCATGTTCTCTCTATACCAACATAAAAAACAAGGACAAACAGGATGAAATCAGCTCAATTCCCTAACTAGAAACAGATTGAGCATGGCTGACCTCAGACAAATCGTTTCCTTATTTGTTTGCATCTTAGAGTTTATATGACATTGACCACAGCAACCAACTGTACTCTCATTCCTGAACATTTTAGCCTTTGGGGCATGTTTGCACACTAAGTAATCATTTAGTTTGAACCAAGAGGCAGTAAGTAAGATATCACCTTAATGCCAATATTTACACAGGTGGACAGATATTAACGGCACAATATGTTGCATTAATGTATCTATAAACCGTTGTTTACAACACTTCATCTGTAAGAAACTCTCCTGCTTCATCATCCACCCATCCCAACATCACAATTGTTAGTTGACTGAATGTATTGCTTACATGTTTTTTTTCCCAACAATGCTCCATCTAATATTGATCACTGGTGAGTTGTTTTACTACCAGAGGTCCACTACTAAATACACTGCACTGTGATCTATTATCTTATTAAACAATTTCCAGTTTCAAGTGATATTTTTCTCTGTTAGACATGTAATGTTTACCAGTGTTTCAGGTGTTGTCACATATTCCCAGTATTCAAGTGCTAATGTTTGTTAGTGTTTCTTCTGTCTTGGTATAATGAGAGGAACGGCTCATTAAAATAAGCCTCGAGTTCAATTGCCTATTAAATTAGATAATAATACAATGAGTGGCTCTCAGTCCATGTGGGGAGCTGCTCCACGTGTGGTCTGTTTGCTCTGAGATGTACAAGATGATTGCAGGTTTCATATATTGCAGGGGTGAATTAGTCATTTGTTAACGGATCTCTTCTTTGGATCAAACAGACTGACACAGTTGTCAATGGGAATTTGATTAGAAATGTGTCCCCACAACTCTGAGTTCTGGGAAATATGCTAATTAAATTCCTGCGTATGGGCAAACATGAATCATGAGAGGCAGTCTCATCAAAGGGAGAAAAAGAAATCAATTTTTGGGTGTGGGTTTCTCTGAAGATTAGCAGTCATTGTGGGGTGATTTGTCATGTTGGAGAGATTTTTTTTGAGGCGCCATCAGTTCTCCTTCACTTCACTCTCCCTGCTGTCACCAAGCTGTCCACACACATTACTAGATCAACACCAGTGCAGGTCATTGAGGCTATTAACCTTCTTCATATTGTTATTATGATCATTAATCCTTTATCATTTTTTCAGTGTATCTTTTGTGCTGTCATTAACAGTTCTTTATAATTTTGATTGATCTCTTTACTATTTTTTCTAATGCAAGGAGTGATTTATTATTGCTTCTATAAATTTTAGGACTTGAGAGATTAAAACTGATGCAGCTGAGATTTCCTGACCTTTAGTCCCTAGTACGAGTTAACTTGCTGTCTTTTTCTACACTTTCTGCCTTAGGAGAAACAGAAGACATTAAAAACTGGTTTATCACAAGCTAAAAGCATCAGTATGATTCAGCCAACAGGGTTGAAATATATCTTCTTTATATAAGGGCTTGCATCTGACAAATGTAGCTTGAAAGTAAGCAGATTTTGAATTAATCTTTTTCTCCCCCCACACTTGTCTTTACACGTGCAATGAGCACACCACTATAAAAGTCTTAAAGAAAGATTGTCCAAAACTGTGCACTTATGAACATATTTTAAAACATAATTGCATCTTACCCCTCACTGATGTCACCTTGCTTTCAAGTGTGGCCATTCAGAGCAGCTATAAATACTTAAAAATGCAGGCAGATGACACATCAAACAAACTAGTCTGTTTGAACTTTCTACTTCTAACACATACGCTGGTGTTCATTTGTAAAATTGGTGCACTTTTATTAGACCTATACTGTATTTGGTGTGAAAATAATTTAACAGACAATTGAGGTTATGTTTTTCAATCACCAGTCGACAAAATCCACATATGCTCTTTTGAAAACAGTATAAAACAGGGAAAAGCAGAAGATCTGACAAAACAGAATGAGCCACTTTTTGCTTGATAAATGACAATGAAAAACAGTTAATCACTTATCAAACTTGTTGTCAAAGAACTTTCTGTTAAAAAGTTGTTGTTAAAAAGTCTTTTGACTCCAGGAGAGTTAATTATATGCACATGGATTTCAGTGTCTTGTTCTTTTTTGTTTTTCTTTTTATACATTTGTGGACAGTATCCCAAAGCAGTGTAAACAATGCTTGTATTTTTCTGAATGCGCACACCAAGCTGTAAGCAACCACACTCACCCATCTGTCTACATTAGTGCTCAGCTTGTTTCTTACTGGCTTTTCCTCATATGTTTCTAATGTGCCGCAGCTGGAGATGTCAAAGCAAGATGACAGAGGCAGCGAGGAGAGCCCTAATCAAACCAGTGTAAGTGGAAAAAGGTTGAACCCTCCCCAATCCTCTCCAGATATTGTTTTGTGTCCTCATTCTCTCTTCTTCTAACCTCTTTCACTGACATGACAGATCATTACAGGCCAATCCAGTTCCCTGCGACTGCACTTGTCATTGAATAAATCAACCACACACAACTGAGCTTGGAAATGAAGGAGTTATAAAGTCAAAATGGTTCACACGTTTGCACGTCTGCGCACCCGCAAACTCACAGGGTGTTACGGATAGAATAAAAACACTTCACCTCACAGTTTGAGGGGAAGTGGTACACACAATACTAGTATGTAGGACAACAAACTCTTCAGCTATTCCTCTGTCTTTTTTCTGCCACCTGTCAGAGATCTGAGACTAACAGCTTGATCATTTACCTTCCAAGTCTCTTCCCCTCTCCCTCCATTTGTCCCTTTTACACTCATCTCTTTTGTGTTTGTGTGACATGCATTTCATCCCTTGATCAGAAATATAGCTGCTGGCTGAATATTCTTCAGCACCTCATTATCCTCCACCCTCCTTATTGTCTCTTCTTATTGATGTGTTGTTGGAGAAACTTTCTGATTTGTTCATGGCACTTACTGTATCTTTCTTTCCGTGCATCAGCTTAAATTTAGGCTTGTTAACTTCGTGCAGATTCTTACAGATTCATTTAAGGTAACCATGTCTATTTATGTCTGCAGGAATCCACAATATCAACAGTGGTGTCCTGCAGTCAGGAGAAGGAAGGTCCTACAGAGAAACATCCACCAAGTCCCGTCCACTCCGAGAGGGAGGCTCTGCTAGTTGGTACGAGCGCACATGTATTGTTATTATGCATTCTTAGGATTACACGTGTTCTGTGCCAGTTGATTTGTAGTAATGAGATAAATAGCACATTCATTTTAGGACTATGCACCAGAAAAGCACAATATGAAACAGAAAAGATGATCTACATTGTATGAACTTTAAGTGTAGTTAATATCACAAAAGGGGGCAAAACTTTCAGACTTTCAAGTAGTTGTCGCTCAGTCTTCATGGTATTGGAAAGTGAAGGATGTAATTGATTGATTGTAGTTGTATTATTTGTTGGTTTCTCTGCATCCAATACTGTAATCAGTGGGGATTTGAAGAGGCAACACCAGCTCAGGTTTATCCTGTATGTTACCATTACCACTGTGGAAAAAAACAGTATCAGGTGGGGAGAGTTGCAAAAATTTAGATGAGCATTTTTTGTCATGCCTTCAATACAGCACAAGTGAAATTTCAAAGATAGCAAGACTCAAAGAGGTGAAAATATGCAGATTGCTTTAATTGGTATAATATAAGGGAAAATTCTTATCTGCTACTGAATGAGCTACACATGTGCCTGAAACTGTAAAGCTTACATCTGGGATTTCAATCAGGTTCAGAAAAATCTAATAAGCAGATTTTATGATAAATTTGTGAGATTAAAAAGATACAAAGAAAGAAATGTGGTGTAAAAAACGTGTTCTCCAAATGTTTAATGATCATCTGTTATTAGTAAAACATTTAATGATATTGAATCTGTGTCTTGAATATGAGCTTTGACACATATTCTGGCAGTCTTCATACACATGGAGTGGGTGCATGTTGATGCAGCAAATGTCTGTACTGTCAGTCAGAGAACATGTTCATTGGCTCTTTGAGGCAAATAAACAGACAGAAAAGCCACTCCAGTGGGCGAATTCATTCAAATATATCAAAATCAAATTCTCCTTGTTATATCTAAATGCACCAGTAGACTCCCAGACGAGACTCATATTCATTGTCAGTGGTGCAGTTGCAGGCTCAAGTGTCTACTGACCTCCTGCAGGTGGCAAAAATGAACTCCTGGAGTAGTACTTCTCCTTAAAAGTCTGAGGTGATTGTGGTATTCTTGCTCCAGTGTTCTAGTGAATGGAAAGCGTAATGACTCTAACATTGTGTGAGATTGTTCTGTTGGTCCCTCAATGCTCGATAGGTGGTTAGTAAGCAGAGGTGGAGGATTATCTCTCTCCCGGCCCCCTATCTGTGAGCTGATAGCTCACAGATAGGTTTGTTTGAGCTGGGGGAGAGTATGGCTTAGATGAGAGACAACAGCATCAAAGTCGTCATTAAACACTCTCTCTAATCTAGAGCCGCAATATACAAGAGGCTCTTAACAGTAGTGGGACTCTGGGAGAAGCCACTCGAAGCTTGTGTTATACTCAGTCAGAAGAAAGTAGAAGGTCAGATAAACTCGATTTATGTGTTATATATATGTCTGTGTCACATCCTGTTTGTTCAACCACAGGGATCATTTCAACCTTCCTGCACGTCCACCCGTTTGGAGCGAGCATCGAGTACATCTGTTCCTACCTGCAGCGTTTGGACACCAAGGTAACAGGCCCACATGAATCAAAACTTCCACTGTGGAGTTGATTAGCAGAGCCGGTCTTCAGCATCACTCTGAATCACATACACCCATAGAAACACAGTGTCTGTCCCCCTACCGGGCTGACATATGGGCATGTTGTACGCCAGGGTCCTGCTGTGCAGTTGAGACACAGCCCCTTGATGCATGCAGTGCTCCTTAATGCTTTCCCAGCCCTTTCCATACAAATGGAGACATTTTACAGAGCTCTTTAGTTGCAACCAAGCACTTTCACGGAATAGTTTAACATTTTGGAAAGTGGTATTGATTTTCTTACCCAACTCTGCAAGAAAGCAAATAAGAGTATTTCCTCAAATGTCAAATTATTCCTTTAAACGAACAGAAGCAAAATGTAGATTGTATGAATTCTTTGGTTTATACAGACACCAAATGGTGAAGTGTCTATGAAGTACAGATTACACTTATACTGTATCTTCCCACTCTTGTATTAGTAAAGAGAAGTGGAAAACATATAGGTGATGGTCTCTTTTTCAACTCCCACTGCATGCTGTAGCTAATTAACATTGATTCTCTTGTGACTAAAATGAAAAGTTTGTCTGTTCTCTGGTTAATATGCTTTCTGCATCTGGTGTCTGTATTCATCCAATGATTGATTGAGTGAAATGAGGCATCACTCAGCACTGCACAACAATGTCTATATATTTTTGTAGTTCAACAGCATAGTGACTCTACTGTCGAGAAATTACCTATCTGATCACGTGCTGTCAATTTAAGAATTCATATTTTCTCAACATTTTACTCTGCTCAATTAACAGCTCTGTTTCAGGACCTTTAGCATTTGGAAGCCAGTAGCTAATAAATCTAGTCAACTGCTGCTATTAATTAAACATTAACCTAGCAGGCAATAAAAAATTTAGAGAAAGGATTCTGATTCACTGCTGTTTTTGACTCACTAAAACGCTCTCAAACCAAAAACCTGGTAAGTCTTACTTACGTAGCACCAGAAACCATCGTTTGGTTAGAAGTAGAACACAGAATACTTCAAAAATGACACAGAGAAAGTTACATTTTCAGCTTTTCTCTACAGTCTTTCTGTCGTGAAATGTCAGAGCTAAATGTCGAGCTACATATCTGGCTAGTTGTATGATTTTCCTTGATGCCAGAACATATTAAAACTAGATCCTTTATTCTGACACATAAAGCCGAACACCACCTCGGTCCTCAGTTTCCCCACCCCATTTCTGTTTCCCACAGCTCCCCCGTCTTTCTGAGGAGGCATTTCAGACATATTATCATTCTTCATTGCCACTTACATGAGGCTTTCAAAATGCCAACTTCCAATGTCACTGCTAGAAGGTAACTCTAAGATTAATGGCCGTTTCTCCTCTCCACCCTGACAAAAAGACCTTCAGGAAAAGATGGCAGATGCTACTACTTCCTTTACAGTTGAAACAGAAGACAGTAAAAATCTTGGATGAAACCTTCAGATTTCTAAACAGGCTACTAAACCTTTCTCGTTAATTGGGAGAATTAATTTGTCTACAAAAACTTTATCTGTGTGTCCACAAGGTTGCCCCAAGAAACTGACGTTCTTTATAGTGACTTCTTTGAATATGCTCATCATCACCAAACTGACTCATTCTCACATACAAACAATAGTGTGCCAGTTTTCTCTTGTGCCTTTTGAGTTTTTGTTTAATGTGTCTGTGTTTATGTGTTGATTTGTCTGTATGTGAGCCGACGTCCACACTCTGTCTCTGTGCATCTGTTGTTTCCCCACCAACTACATATATCAAACAGCCCATAGAGTTTTGTCAATATCACTGACTAGACTCGCCATCAACAAGCCTCTGCTTATCTACCGGCTCCACACACGGCCCCATTGTGTGTAATGACAAACCAGTACTATCTCCATGATGGATCTTAATGCATCCTGACATCAGCACAGGGTTTGAACAATCAAGTTTTTGATGTGGGTTGTCTATAGCAGCTTGTGCATTTTTTGGCAGTGTCACCTCAGGATTTCAACTGACTGATGATCCTCAGCCCACCTGAGTGATGTGAGCCAGGTCGCCATCCTCTCACTATAGATTTACCTACACTATGACTAACTGATTGCAGTGGTGATGTGAGTGTAGTAAGGAATTGTGTGAGTAGAGCGGGGTGGAGTGTGTAAACCGAAGTGTGGATGTATGAGCAACAACCATAACAACCAGTTATCTCACTGGGCAAACCCAGAAAGCAGAAGTTCCTTTTTTACAGCAAAAATTATTCATAAACCCTTTTCACAGCAACATGCCCTTCAAAATATGTTGTGTTTTTGAATTTTAAAAATTTATAAAACATGTAGGTGTAAGGTTTTTGGAAAGGAGCCTCTATAAAAATGAGTAACGCCTGCACACTGGCTTCAAACCACAAAAACCTCTCAACGTTCAACATGTCAGTCAGAACTTCTGTCTATTTAAATAAATATGTAGTTTACAGAGTGCAGGAGTCTTAAGTTTGAAATTTTCACTTTAACGTGTCAACAACAAGGTTACGTTTGTGGAAAAGAAAGTGCTTCAAATTATACAGTACAGCCCATCTTACCACACACGTCTTTTGAGTTGTAATGACCACTGGACATTAGGTTGGTCATCTCAAAACAGGACAAACTTACTACTTCAGTCTTTGTAACAGTCAGTGTTTTATATGAAGCTCTTTTGATTCTCAGGCACAGAAGATGTGCAGCAGCTGAACTCAAACTTAAAGTTGTGTTCAAACATATGGAAAACACATATAGATATGATTCAATGACCATCTCAGAGTCTGCCAATAAAAGAAAAGATCTGTGTCTAACCCTGGGCTGTTCTGCTCTGCTGTTTGCAGATTAACCCCAGTGAGGTGGAGGCACTTCTTTCTCGGCTGCCCTGCACCTTCAGACAGGAGCTGACCGGTGTCGGAGCAAGTCTGGAGAAACGCTGGAACTTCTGCGGCTTCCAAGGCATCAAAAGCACATAGACTCTGCCTGAGACACTTCTGGGACGTGGCAGAGATGACAGGAAGACAAGACAACACAGAGACACTGTGGAGATGTGAAGGAAACGGTATAAAGCCCGGTGGATTGTACCTGACTGCACAAGGACACAGAAGACTGAGCACAAATCTCAGTTCAGAAGGAATGTTACATGAGCATTTCAGGGACTCTGTGTAGGTGGCAGAGACGCAAAAACAGCATTTCCATGGTTACATGAATGTTGACACCAAATCACAGTCAAGTCTACATGAGGTTGAACTCAGTTTCTGTGTGTCTCTAAAACATTTTTAGACATAACGACTCTCTGGGAGTCACAGAAGAGCACTGATTCCTACAGTCACTGGATTATTATGTAGTTGTCACCCACATGAGCAGGGAATTGTAAATTCTGAAGGCTTACAGTTGGCTCTGTACAACGTCGGTGTTGGTCAGGACTACAGGGCAAACCGGGGGGGGGGTTATCAGGGTCTAACTGAACCTCAAAAACTCTTTGGCCTCCTCCTTCTCTTTTTGCTGTTCCTGGTTTGTAACATAGATCAAAAATGGATATATTTCTTCATTTTCTGTAAAGCCTGTTAACAGTTGCATAGAATCATTTGTTGTAATACACTGTAAATGCTTGATGATATTTTTGATTATAAAAAGACATTTGAATATATATAAAAAAGGTGGAATTTATTTTTCTGATGTTCAGAGCGTGGTTGTAAAAGAAGTGCGTATGATTCTAGTGCAGTTGTACAAACAAAAATCTTTAAACCTGCCAACCCTTACTATCGGCCCTGAGAGAGACGCACTCACCCACACAAGAGAAGTGGTCTACTTCTAAGTTTGTGTCCACTCTTGCTTGAAGGGCATTATTTTTTTCATGTCTACCTTTTTTGTTCTTACAGTAGCTGTACTCAAGGCTGGATTTAGAACCTTAAGGGCCTTTGTGTCTCTGAAAAGCCAATTAAGCCTGGCTCTCAGCCTGGCTAAAGGAATAGTACATAGCATCACAGTTAACTGGGAAACACACCTAGGGGATCATGTTAATGATGTTTAATTGGTGAGGCAGTTAGTGTGTGTGCAATTCTGGCGTTGTGTATTCACAAAATATTTGTGTGTGTGTTTGTGTGCCACTTGCCTGGATCCATATATTAAGTGGTTATATAACACTCTACAGAGGGGAGTTTTCTTCTCCACCTTCGCAAGACAGAGAGCTCTTGCTGTCGGGGCTGGAGGTTTCTCCCAAAAGCCCAGTCAAGCATTGTAAATGCACCTCCACTGGGCTATTTGGTGGTGTGCTCTCTCTCCTCGTTGCTCTGGGAAACAAAAGGTTTATTATTACACATGATTTGCTCTCATCTGCCTCCTTTATCTCCTAGAGGCATTGCATTTGAAAAATCAGTGTTCACACACTTGTCACCATACTAGTTCTTGTACCTGAATTAATAATAGGGAATGAGTATGTTTTGTCTATGTGCTCCTACAAGGCTTTTGGTTCATATGCATATATACATTATTAACAGCAGTGATTTGAAAGGGAAGGGAAGAGCAAATTAGTCATGAAAGTGGAGTTATTTTCATGTTAAATACAATATGTAACCACAAACCCATGAAGTTTGTAGGCTCCTGTCAAACATGATTAGGAATGAGAGTGAATGCTGGTGTATTATTTTTTATACACCGATCAGCTACAATATTAATTCTTCCTGCCTAATATTGTACTTAAGTCCACGTTGTGAACAAGTATTTGTACTGTTGCAAAAACTGCTTAACTATTTTTGCTCTGCAGCAGGGTACACATTGTCCTGCTGAAAGAAGCCACTGCCATCAGAGAATACCACTGAAAGGGTGTACTTAGTCTGCAACCACGTTTACATTGGTGGTACAAAAGTAACATCCACATGAATCCCAGGACTCGAGGTTTCCCTGCAGAACACTGCCTCCACCAGCTTCCCTTCCCATAGTGCATCTTGCTGCCATCTCTTCCCCAGGTAAACAACACATGCACCCAGGCATCTTTTACATAATGTAGAAGAAAACCCAATTTATCAGACAGCACCACCTTCTACTGTGCAACTGTAGGCGCTTATGGCAGTGGGCGGTGTCGGCATGGGCACTCTGACTGGACAAACTGCAATGCTCTGTGTTCTGATACCTGCCAATCAGCAATTTGTGCTACAGTAGCTCTTTTCTGGGATTCAACCCATGAACCTGTTGCCAGTTGTCCTTCCTTGGACCACATTTGGTAGGCACATCCAGCCATTGCAATTTGGCTCTTGTCAAAGTCGCTCAGATTCTTGATCCGCTTGCTCCCAACACGTGAACATCAACAATTGACTGTCAAATATATCCTATCCCCTGATAGATGCCATTGTCACAAGATAATAAGTGTTATTCAGTTCACCTGTCATGGCTTTTAATATTGTGGCTGATAAGTGTATGTAGAAAAAGCATGTCTAAGAGCAAAGATCAACCTGTCTGTCTTTGCTTTTAAGACATGTTACACTTATTTATGATAAAATAACTGACAAGGACCTGCATATCTGTAACTCTCAGCATTTGCCTGCTTGATCACACACTTGGGATCGAGAGATGCTGCTTGTACAGAGTTGTGCATCACTGCACTTCCTCTCCACACTTTTAGGACTTGATCTCAGCACAACATCCCTGATGGCAAACTCTAGCAAACCTCACACCAGCCCCTCTTCCCAATCATTAGGTTTCTCGCTTGCTTCCCTGACATAAACAAAACACTAATATGGTGCATTCTTTTCTTTCAGAAGTTGCTTTCTGTCTAACATTTCCTCCCAACTGAGTTGTCATTCCTACGCACTGGTAGACTAGAGGCACTCTCAATTTATCTCCTTTACAGCTGTTTTTGTGTGAGTGTGCATCAGGTTCTCAGGCATCACACAAGGAGGTAAACACAGACTAATTAAATCCACCAGCAGTCCCTGGTGAATGTTCTCCACTCTCCGTTCACTGTTGTCTTCTCATTGTTGTGACTCAGTGAGAAGCCTCTTCATTAAATTAACTCAAGGTGTATGCAAGTGAAAGCTATTCAAGGGTGCGATTTACTTCACCAGCGGTGACAATGGTGAGATGTTTGAAGATGTCCTTGGACATCTTCTGATGTTAAGCCTGAGCAAATAATGAGCCTGGATTTTAAATTTAAGGGCATTAGTGACATACTGGGGGGATTTCTGAGAATGATTTGCTGAATCCATTTATACATACTCACATCACATTTAAGATATAATTGGACGTGAGGCAATAAGCAGGTTCTTTTGGGTGATATCATGATGCTTGAGATACCCTTAATTACCTTTTCCTCTCTTGTTGTGTCCTGAAGGCATCCTCATCTACTTAATTATGATTATGGCCTCCCTTGAGTGAGCAGGTGAGAAGATCCTGGCTGCGTATTTGGCACATGTAGTCTGAAATAAGATAAACAATCAAATGCATAAAGTGGGTTAGAAAAACACAGATTCAGGGGCTTCACTTCACGGACAGATTAGCATCTCACAGACCAGTGTACTGTGGGTTGTCACCAGATAAATCACAGCACATCCAGATCTTAAGTTATATATCTATATATCACTGGATTGACCTCAAAAAGCCTGTTGACAGAAGGTGATGAGTCAGTAGCTCCCCCTGTTGAGCACAACAGCAGCTACACATCACACTATAATTTTTCAGCCAGTGGCCCAACACCAGGGGTGATTTGCAATGACAGCAGGTTTATGGGCACAGCACCGGGGGACATGTTCATGCAGGTTTCTTTCTCAATAAAAGCTGCACGGTCCTCATTAATTTATGTATGCATAAAAGCTCTTAAAATTGACTCCATTTCCAGGGTGCCAGTGCTGCAGCACAGCTCCAGAAAGACTTGCCTGCAGGCACTTGGAATGACATCTTAGAAACCAAAAACTATGCAATATTAAAGCTTGAACTAAAGAGATTTCTATTTCTTTGAGGATTATTGGTTTGGCAGGTAGCAAATCAGATTTTGTACAATGTTTTTGTGTACTGCATTTCAGTATGCCCATAGAATTGTTTGCACTTGCCTGAATGAGTGTTGGAATAATTGCTTTCCACTGTGCTTTTTGAGGTGCCTGGGCACAGGATATTAAGAATGCAGATTTCAGCAGCACAAAGCTCATATCACTGTTTCTACCCAATATCTCTGTGTCTCTCCCCTTTCTCTTTCCTCCTGTACATATATTGTCCCACAAAGTAGCACAGAGTTTAAAGCACAGCAGTAAATGCCCATAAGGTATTTGCACCTGCCAAGCAGGCTCTGCCACATCAAACACCTAGACCCTACAGGTGAGAGGATGGAGAAAAAAAGTAGACATCCCTCTGTACTTCGGAAAAAGTATTCACGGAATTTTAAAAATCTTTGCTAGTCAACACCAGTAAGAAAATTTCTTGGCCAAAGATCCTCCTGCCGTTCAGCTTCAGCAGTGGTATATCTGGCCTATTAGATGGTGAAAGCAGTGTGCCTAATCAGTGTGTTTGATCTGAAATGCCAGCACAGTGCAGCTCATGCCAGGTTAGATGGGGTAGTGAGACTCTCTCCTAATAAGCGAAGGCTACTCTTCATGCTGTTATGAATCAAGTGACCTTTAACAAAGAAGAATTGCTTTGCACCCACAGCAATTATCTGCACAGTGGAAACTTAGTTGAGGGAATTTTATTTTTAGATACTGAATCAGAAATGATTTGGCTGGTATCATCATTTCTTTGACCTGGTCTCTAGTGGATAAGTTCCGTCCTTAGACACTGACTTTAAGTATCTGTTAGGTGGCAGAGATGGCATAACATCCTCGTGTGGTGTTTTCTATTAAGTGACTTAAGTTCTACTTGAACTGCAAACAGGCCTGCAGGGATGCCTTGCACCTTAGAAGCATGGCTGTGCTACTTTTTCATAGAAGCACTTGAGGGGTAGAATGAAATTATTATTATTTATATGAAGCCGGAATCAAAAAAGAAGACCTGCAGATAACCCGATGACCAGTGAGAACTCTTGAACTCAAGATGGATGGATGAGACATGCATGGAGGACGATGCTGAATGAGTTCTCTGGAAATATGGACCGTGAATCACGCCAAGGGAGAGGAGCAGCTGAGTATATCAGTATATCATATAACATTGGCTAGAATTTAGCTGACACTGGGGAATATGCATAAGTACATGGATAAATTTGGCCTACAACCACTGTCTGATTAAGTCTAAAATGATTCTACAGTTTGTTCCAGAATTAACAATTTTAGGTAGCAAGTGTAACTATAATCCTGAGAAGCTCTGAACGAATGGTGGTGTGTAAGAAGCATTTTCTTTACATCTCTTACGTGCTGTGTGATCAAAACAGCAAATCAATACTCGAACATGTTGGTTTTCGTAAAGCTGACTGATCAGTTTGCATGCTGTTGATTAATTTAACTTATCACAGCATCACATAGCATTCCTTATACTTCAAATTATGGAACATTAGTCCAACTAATATGTTACTAAATGAGTAACGTAGCTAAATAATGTTACTTGGATTAGCGAAACGGATGTCCAACTCATTTTAAACTGCCACTAACTTTGAAGCACATTTCTCCATGTATGATTTTGCTCTTCAAAAATGAAACGTTATAAGCATTTAACCTGTTTTATCTCAGTAGCTAAATCTCAAAATATGGTAGCAATGGATTTCTGATTAACTAACTAACTAGCTAGCTAAGGTAACCCAAATGCTAGCTAGTTAGAAGTGCAGTTTCATCAGGTACCATGGTGACTTACCTCAGCAGCCCTGTTTGGGATGACTTTGGTAGCAATGTAGATTTTTACCTGCATGTGGATGTATTTCTTTTTTTAACTGCACAACATATTATTAGCTTTAGCATGCTAAAATCATATTAGCATTGCCATTATGCGCATTAGCACATCTGATGGGAAACTAACTTAAGTGCAAGAATTCAAAATCATCAACTATTTTTACAAACCAAACGACAAAGAGAAAACCATTCTTACTGTCCATGACATAAACAGTGTTGTCATAAATAAAACCACTTAAACGCCAAGCATATCCTCTAATCGACTTCCATGTGTTGAAGGTTCAAAGTCAAGATTCATTTTAGGCCTTTGTGTTTGCAACCTTCATACTTGACTCCAGAGGACCCAAATAAAAAACATTTTGCAAGTAGCATTGTAGTAACTATCAGCATTACTGTGTGCAGGGGAACAAGGAAACTCAACAGGTTTAAATTGCCATTGGGTGTTGTCTAACCTAGTCTGTGGCTGTGTGGGCATTTCTATAAAAAGCCTTCTTACTTCTGTCATGTACTGTAACAGTGGTGCCTGCCAATGCTAATCATCATCTACAGTATAATCACTGTGTAAATTTAAATTGGGAAATTCAAGTCAGGTGTTTCAGTGGCACTCAGGTAATTGAAGGGGTGCATGCGTTATTTGAAGAAGATAAATTTGGGTCTTCACTATCAAAATCTAATCTTGACAAGTTTGTAAAAGTTTGTCATGACTTGTACAATGATTTTTTTGTACAAGATTTCTGAAGTCCTTGGTCATAGTTCACTACCCAACTTCCGGGTTTTGGATGATTATTATCTTGACCTGTTTTTCACCCTTTTTTTGTGATTACCCCCCTCCTCTTGGTTCAGTCCACTCTGCCTTGTGTGCTCTCCTTACTTACAGTACATAATGTTACATCATTAGCCTCGGAATATACTTAATTTATGCATTTTTATGTACAGTACTAAATGACACTGCCCAGGTCTTCCCCTTAGTAGACCATTAAATCCTTCAGACATGCACAAAGCACACAAGGAAGTATTTGAACTAGTTTGGACTGGTTAACCATGTGCAGGGAGACCAATGTTACCCTCTCCAGAAGGAGAGGAATGGTCAACCAACAAAGGTCACACAGAGATCAAGACATGTAATAGTCTGGGAGGTCACAAGGAACTCTAGATGTTCTAAACTAAAGGCCTCATTTTCAGTGGCTAATATCATTGTTCAGCCCAACAGTCAGTCAAATACTGAACAAACAAGTGCTTGGCAGAGATGCAAGGAGGAAGCCACTACTCTTAACAAAAAACACTGCTGCCTGTCTACAGTTTGCCCAAGGCCATGTAGTCAAGGCAGAAGGATATTGGATATTGGAAGAATGTTCTGTGGATGGATGAGCCAATGTAGAACCTTTTTGCTTGAATGAGAAGCATTAAGTTTGGTGATGATCAAACACTGTATTCCAGCATAACAACCCATCTTATTATCCCATCTATGAAACACAGTGGCTGCATCTTAATTTGCACCTGCTTTGCTGCATCTGGACCAGAAATGCATGCCACCACTGATGGGACTATGAATTCTGAGTTGTACAAATCCTGCAAAAAATGTTAATGCATGCTTCCATGAATTGAAGTTCAACTGAATATAAATCATGCAGCAAGACAACATCCCTAAAGGTCTGTCTAACAAAGAATTGTTAAAGTTGAAGAAATATAATGTTTTGGAATGACCAAGTCAAACTTCTGACCTTAATCGTATAGAAATGCTGTGGAAGAACCTGAAGCATTACAGACCAGCTCTGTCTCTGAGTTGACGCTGTTCTGTAAGGAAGAACCAAGCATCCAAGCTTATGTGTACAGCTGATAAACAGGAAATTATTAGTTTGTTATTGCTAAAAAAGGAGGTCAGTCAGTTTCTAGAGGCACGTGTTCGTACAGTATACGTTTGGCACATACAAGTATTTAAGATGGGAAGTTTATCCACAACAAATGTAATTTTGAGTTCCCTTTATTTAGTTTTAGGACTTGCATGAAAATCTGACCTTTTTTTAGATCATATTTATGCAGAAATAGATTCATTTTAAGAGTTTCATAAACTTTCAAGCACTACTGATAGGACCCAGAAAATAGGAGGCTTTGAAACTGCAGTTACCCTAGATGAACCACAGAGCTGAGTATATGTGTCAGTGTCATTAAAACTGCATCAGTCTTGTGTTAATGTCTTTTGATTTCTTGATGCACTGCTTGATCAAGCTTCCAAGGATACCTTACAGCAAAATCAACAGTGACAGCCCCAGAGTTTTCACTCAATGCATGACTGACCCCTTATTAAACCTGATTGATTGTCAGCTTGTAAGCTTTGTTCTCTAAGTTACTGTCTGGGATGTTTCTTTTCCAGAGAAGTCTAAAAGGAAGTATAAGAATCTCAAAACCACTGAAACAAGCTGTGTATTTTGGTCATTTCCCTACGCAAGTAGCGCTTTAGTGTAAACTTATTGGACCCTTCAATTTAATGATTTGGCTTTCTTTTTCTGTGTTGAAGCATGACATCAAGTAACATGCAGCAAACATAACATCAACCAAGTGCCAACAGTTACGACAAATACACAAAGGTGTATTTATGTGTCTGGGACTTGGTTGCGGTAAGCCTGAAAAAGCTACGGTATTGTCTAACTATAGTTTACAATGCAGAAAAGAGAAAACCAAAGGCAAACAGAAAGATCTTGAAATGATATTAAACTTCACACAACCACACTGAATACAATAAACAAGAAAATTCATTTGGAGAAAAAAAAGAACCTTGAGTCATGGACACACTGAGCTGTCTGTCCAGATGGCTCAAAGTAATGCAGTACAAGCTTGTTTTAGACTTTGACTTAACTGCTTCAGTCAGTTTTTATAAGCCATCTCCATTAAATTGATTACAGTTGTGGTGACATTCAGAAA
Organism: Sandelia bainsii; assembly: GCA_032362345.1. NCBI lineage: Eukaryota > Metazoa > Chordata > Actinopteri > Anabantiformes > Anabantidae > Sandelia > Sandelia bainsii. The sequence continues at coordinate 16,796,341 of JAUMHL010000002.1, read as the reverse complement.
TATAACCTTTGTCTCCACGTTTACAATAACATGACAAGTCTGCTTTATTTCAGTGTCTTTGCATACTTAAGTCTCACAGCATTTGTGCCACTTCCCTTCTGTTGCATTATGTAAATAAAAAGAAACCTGCATTCTAATAAATGCCAAGTAATTAGGATGTGCAATGCTGCTGATGGATTTATGAATATTAATGTAAGTTAACAATTCTTCACAAAGGAACTGGCTGTGTTCTCCATTTATCTGCTGAAATGTGTAACCAACCATCATGTTATAATGAATTTACAAAGAATAGTCAGCTTTCCTCTAAAATACAATTAACAATCTAACATCATTCTTGCAATGTATACAATATATACAAGCCAGTTTGGTGATGTATTTTTCTTACTGTATTGTCTTGTACACCTTTCATAATGGAGAAAACATCTAAAACTAAAGTCATCTAAAGTCCCTCAGAAACACAACAGAGTCCTTGTTCTATGCTCACCATTTTGCACATTCAAAAGCCACTATCGTAGAAGTGGCAGAGAAACCAATTTATTTCAGACAGCACCTTCAGTAGGTCCTAAATAGCAGAAATGTCTACCCTACAGCAAGGTTCACAGCATGGTGAGGGACCATGTGAAGATATTATGTAAAGACTGTGCAAAGGTGAACACTAAAAAAATTCAAATTAAATGTCTAAAGCTCAATCTACTTTGCGTAAATTCTAAGGATCTGGTGCTCTAGATTGAAAAATCATCCCCACTTGTAAAATTGTTCTGCATACAGATAACCCTTTCTGAGAACTATGTCCATCAATGACAGCACAGCTCTTCTTAAATCATGTAATACTGGCAGAAACGAAAATGTTGTGCGGTCATACTGTGCTCTAGACTCAACTATGGCTTGGCAGTTATCATAAATGTCCCAGGAGGTTGATAGCAAAGTCCAGATTCAGAGCATTGATTGCAGAAGTTCAGCAAATTTCCCAGCTCAGTAAATTGAGACCCTGTCAATGATTTTCTTCACTATTTCTTGTTTTGCTTTTTTCTGTCTGTCAGTAGTGCAGAAAAGGCTGCCAGCGAGATTGCATCACTGTATTAAATCATACAGATACTGCAAAAAAAGTAGAGGCAGAGTCTAAAAACTGTCAAAATTCTCTTTATATTTACTGACAGCACGGGAACTATCCAGCAACTGCTAGATATAACTTAATTAGTTAAGTGTCTCTCTTATCTAACCTCATAGACACTTTAGAAACTTCTCTGTGCAAAAGCCTGTATCAAATAGCATGTGTTATCCTTTTGATTGTCTTAATGAATATGGGATTTTCTTCAGTTTAATTACATTAGACACTGAACGGACACATTATTAGTGGTTATTTATTTATATTATAGGGTGATATACTCTAGACCTCAACACAATTGAATGCAAACCTTGAGCAGGTTAGTGCACAGCAACCAGCTTTATAACAAGTAGACTAAGATATAAATGTATAGCTGAATATAATGCTCAAGGAGATATGATTAATCACAGAAGTACTCTGGAACAGCAAACATGACCATTCTAACGTTACATTGTTGTTTGCAGTGAATATTGCACATCCTGAGTAAGTGCTATTTACTATGAGAGTGATGTAAACAGCAGGAACTGATTGGAATCAGATTCTCTGCTGTTTTTTCATTATGGGAATGTGAATACACATGGGAAAGTGTAGTAAATGTAGTATGTATGTAATCTAAAGTGGTGGGACGGTATCTGAAGACAGTGGTCTGGTCACATGCTCTGCTGCCACACCCAGTGATAAAAGCTAGCGGATGTTTATTTACATGATCTGGTGGGATGGAGCGGAGCCAGTAAGTACTTTGGCTCCAAGTGTGTTCATGTGTTTGTGTTGTTTTTTAAAGAAATCTTTGGGGCATAGTGTCATCTTACTATGGCTGGTAATAAGATATTATTTTTTCATATTATTTGTGAGGAGAAATAGTAAATCTAAGCAGCATCAAGGTGGGAAAAACTGTCGCCAGAGCAGCTGCGCCAAGGTCACCTCAGGTAGAAACGTATGCCAACATCCCAGATGCAACAATAAAGACCAATAAAGTGTCTTCTTTGCCCCAGCAAGTAACCTGTATTTTTTTTCAATTTCTTTATTGTTTCTGTGGTCACTGTCTCTGACACATCAACTGGAGCTTAAAAGCAAAACAGTGATCACATTTGCTTCCAGTCGTTAATTGACCCACCTCCTTCACTTTGCTGTGTTCTGACTGGTCTTCGACCAACGACAAAAAACATAAAGTCATCTGATGTCCAGCCGGTTTGAGAGATGTCTCATTCTCATTCAATTAATGTTTCTACATATACTTGTCTCATAACTGCAGGTAAAATAACACAAGCAGCAGCTGCCTCTAGTGAGTGTGAGAGCAGTGACAGAGGTTAATAACAGTGAAAAGCAACAACACCAAGAGGCAGGTAAATGAAATGCAAAAACAGAACCTATAGGTGGAGGTGCTTGTCATGACAAAACCTTCTTATGAATCTTTCTTATGAATCACAATAGAAGCGTGAAGGAAAGGTTTCCACATTTCTTATAGCAGTGAGTGAATATCGAAAAACATTCCTGCATTTGAGAAACTCAGTCATTTATTGTAGGCCATGTATCTGTGACTAGGTTTGCAGTGAAGACACAGGCCCATATCACAATACATGTGTGTATGCCCAAGGCTTATAAATTGCCACTGCTTGACTGCTTTGGCCCATTAGGAGGTCTCAAGGTAGCTGTTATTTGTATAGCCAGCTGGGCTTAAGGTCTTTATTGTTTATGTAAGGCCAACTTCGAGTCACTGTAGAAAGAGCTTACTATTTATTTGGCAGATATTGCTTCAATCTATAACTCATCCATGCTTCTGTCAACAAAGTAAACAAAGCCTGATTAGGGTGGTGAAACTCTGTCCCAGTGACAGCATTTTTATTGGCAGCAGCAGCGCAGCTTGATAATTGCAGGCTATCAGACCATCTAAAGCCTCTCTCTGTTCAGTGTTTCTTGTTTTTGTTTATGGCTCCCAATTTTTTGTCTTGTCCTCTGTTGAATACAGTGTGGCAATTGAGTTTGTGAGTGACATGAATTTGTTAAAAATTATTTTCAAATGTGGTAAAGGAGGTATTTTAATCGTATGGGTTGTGGGCGCAAAGGTTAAATCATAAGATGCACAACATCCCAACATACCTGACTGTTAGATTGGCATGTTCATGTAATGTGGATCGATGTGCAGGCTTTTAAATAGTAATAGACAAATACGCTGACATGCAGTCAAACACGTCAATGTGATTTCCTGTAATATTCTGAATTATACAGTAAATTGTATGTAGAAGCAGGTTATAGCAAACCATTAACAGAACTAACTGTTAAGTTAAATTAGGACCATAAATCATATTCTCAATTAACAATTAGTCTAATAAATAATGACAGAAACGGAAGAATAGCATAAAAGATATAGATGGTGAGTGACAGGAACAATATAACCATATTGTGACACTAACATGCAGTTTGTGTAGAGAAATGTTCTGTGCTGCACTGGGCTGAGGTAGTTGTATTTACATTGTCAACATGTGTAATAAATATTTGTAAACCTGAGGTAATTCTGGTGTAGTAATGTAAGGGGCTGGGTGTAAGTAAAATGAATAAGTAAGTAAATAAGATAAATGATTAGTCAACAAAAAAAGAATAGGCAACTGTTTGACAGCTGAATAGAAAGTTTTGTTTTGTTTGGCTTTTTTAACCCTTTTTAACAAGGGATGTGTTTCTTTTCTTTTCTTTTGAACTGAGAGCAGCTGTAACAAGGCAAAACAACTTCCCTCCGGGATTAATAAAGTTTTTTGAATTTTGAATTTCCTTGTATTTAATTGTAGTAAACGGAATATGTTTGTGGTTTGGACATTCTTGGGATCCAAAAGTAGGGACTTTATGCAGATGCTTCACTCTCTTCTCTCTAATTTAACCATTGGTCCACATCTGCTGGAAAAATCTGAAAAACGTTTTTTTTTACTCAAGCATCGCTCATAATGAAATATAAAGGAAACCAGTATTACCACACCAAGCTGCTGGGTAACTTTGACCCTTATTTTTACTATACATTTTCTTTGCCATAATTGTCCCCTTTGAGAGTTTGTGAAATAAATCCAAACTAAAGTTGTACATTCATGTTACCAATAGTTCAATACTGTTTAAAATACATTGTTTTCTCAGTGGAGTTGTACTTTTTTACTTTTTTATAGCTAGTACTACTACTAGTAGTAGTAGTGTACTTCTACTTGTAGTTGAGTAGTTTTTAGGCAAGTATTTTAACTTTTACTTGAGTAGTACGTTTGTATACTTCTACCACCTATGGCTCGTGATGCGTTTGATGTCTGCTTTTAAAGGAGGAAAAATAGTCATGTTCCCATTGAAAAACTAGTTTGACGATACAATTGTAAAACTTTTGTTAAACTATTTTTCTGCAGGATACAGAGTTGCTCTCTCGTCCTTTACGTGTTTTACTCTTCTCACTCGTTCGTCCTTGGTTATTAAACACAGAATGTGTGTTTTGCGTCTCTAAGCCGCTGGCCAATCACATTCGAGTGGACCCGCCCCCTGTCTCGAGCACGTACTTCCTCGTTGCTGTCGACGTTGCTACGGTGACAGCGCTTCGCCGTCACCGATTGGAGGGGCCTCCGTGACGTCACAGTGACAACGGGAATTCCTCTCCCTGAAGGGACCCCGTGCGACGCTGAGCCGGAGCTCCAGACCGCCGGCTGGGAACAGCACGCACTGAACACACGTGAGGCGTCAAGTTGACCATGTATCTTCCCCGTGTTTGTATCCGAGCCCCGCTCCGCTGCTGAGGACGGTGTGTCTGTGCGGTTCTAGAAAAAACGTTTAGGTTTATTGAGAAAACTTTGATAAGAGACACCATGATCAGCCGCTTCTCCATCTGCATTTTCTGCTCTTAAACACGACATCTGAGATCTGTGCTGCTACTAAGGTGACCCCAGCAAGGCCGACTTGAATGTAAGTGTACTGTGAATGAAAACCTGAGTGAGTGAACTATCCTTTTACACTGCAGCACCACAGCACAGAACCGTAATTATAGTTACACTATAGATTTTGTGTCATGGTGATGAGACTAACAGGAATATCGATCAAGTAAACTAACCGGGCAATGCTTCAGGCGAAAGAGTTTAAAATTTTGTGCAGAAAATTGTATTCGTCACTGCAGTGAAAACCATTTAAAACTGCATCGATGATAAACACATTCATAAACAAATTGGTGTGAAACAAATATTTTATGTTCATTGTTTGTTTTTTTGAAGCTGCACACAGAGGCAGTATTAATTATCTTCTTTTTCTTTTTTTTTGAAATACTGATACATGACAAAGTCAGCTAAACATATAGGTGCAATTACACATCTCAGCCATTAGATCTGCTAAAATGGGAAATAGTTTTATACAGTAGCAGTATTTATTAACTTTCTCTGGCCTAGGACCTCATGAAGCCCCGGGTGGAGGTTAATGTCCCGCTTGTTAAAATAGTAAAGGATCCCTGTACTATATCTGTGTTTTTTCTGAGGTGATCATGTAGGAAAACATTCATATTTTCCAGTTTACATGTTACAAAATAACATGAAAACTAAATGCAGTTTTATTATCATATAATACTATTATTCATTTAAATCAAAGTAGCAACACACTAGTGTCTAAAGAAAACTATTATACACATACACATCTTTTGTTGAACAGTGCTATGAAATACACATGTTGTGTTAATATAAAATTACACATGTGTAACTATGTGTAAAGCAGCTTTTGCTTTTCCAACACAAATTGATTTAATATTGACACAACCAAGGTCCTACACATAAGTTGTGTAATTTTTCTACATATTCCTGCTAAGAGTGTAGTTTTGTTTTCATTATCCTTTGTCCTGTATCGATTATACACACTTTTATTTTCTAGAATCCACAGTAGTTGATAACAGCGCACAGAGTGAGCTGTATTTTATGGTAATTTATTGAAAATCCAGATCTGACCAGTAGGTTAAGTTATGATCATTCTGGGAATGCAGCAGTACAAGTTCTTTACACCAATGAATGACCAGCTGTCTTCCTTTAAAGAAAGCTCTGAAAAGTTCACAGACGTATGACAAACTTCACATGACAGAGGCACTGAGGACTGCAGAAGGAATGACAGAAGATCCTTCATGCATTTGGTTCTCATCCCTCTTTCCCATCAGCAATTACTATTTGTTGCAGTGTGTTTCTCACATTTTGTTATATGAGCCTGTTTGTGAACCTACTGAGCAATCTGTATCGAATCTCATCCCTGTTGCTTCTCTGGACATTCAGTCTGCACCCCACAGTGTCTGGCTGACCTTGTCACGGAGCTTTACCATAGAAGGGATCAGTGACAGTGTACAGACGTACAGCAGCTCCTGGGGCTGCTTGCAAGTCACCTTTAAATAGATAAGCCCTATAGTTGTATGCCAGAGAAGGGCCATGACCTATGAGCAAGGTGATTTCTCAAGTCTGCGTAGACAGTGATTCAGCAAAACACCACTTTTCTCGAATGGTTTTCTGGGTTAGAGGAAGACGGAACCAGCCCATTACAGTGCTTTTATCAGCTGTTTCCCGCTGAGAGGCCAGATAAAAATGTCAGATTGTCAAAATGTCAGTGTTTTTCTTGAGGAAAAACACTTAACACATAAGGATAAAATCTACTGTGTATTACACCATTACAGCAGATTGTTGCCATTGTGTGAGGACGTAGTTTAGTGACCGTGTCAGATCATATCGCTCATGTAATCAGATACAAATATTTGACACAATCTTTTCCTCATTGTTTCCTATTGTTCCTAAGAAAAATGAATAAATAGTAAATCTGCAGCAGCACTATCGTGATCCAAAAAGTAAATGTTTACAGCTGCATATTTTCAGGTTGTTGAAATTTATTTATCATTAATATAGTTTGACTGTCTCTTTCCAGAGGGTTTGCCATGTTCCCTGATGCCCTTGAAGCAGCTGAGCGGGTGGAGGGCCTGGCCCTGTCTGCACTACAACCTCTACCAGAGCTTGAGGAAGAGGAAGCAGGGGCATCAGTCGAGAGGGGGCCAAAGAGACGAGGACGCTACCGGCAAAGCCTGCAGCTTTTAAAGCCCTTCAGGATAACTCAGAAGTAAACAAAATTGTGTCTTGTGGTGACTGTGAGCCAGTGAGCCAGATAAAAACAGACATACAGATAGGGAGAGACACAGTTTTAGGCTGCCATATTGATAGACAGGTGTCTATTTAAATACATGCATAGACAGAAAATTTTACATTTGTTGTGTTTACTGCCTGTCTGTTAGTAGCAAAGTAGCAGGAGGCCATGATAAGGGATTGGAACTTATCCCCTAGCAACAGACAGCACCGTGTTTGAACATATGCCGGCTGATAAACTGCCCTTAACGTTTTTTCGCTGCTCTCTTAGATTTTTGTGAAGACCGTGCAAATTACTGTTCAAACACTGCGGGCATGATTCACCTTTCATCGAGTCTGCCGAGCAAAGGCGCCACTTGGTTCTTGGTCGGCCGATGAGGGCCTGTTCCCCCAACATAGCACCTCTCTGTGAGCCTGCACTTTTAGACATCTCACACATTTTCATGTCTTTTTTTTTTTCTATTTCAGGCACCAGCACCCAGTTGACAACGCTGGCTTCTTCTCATTTTTGACTCTGCACTGGCTCTCCCCACTGGCGCTGAAGGCCTACAAGGCGTCCAGCTTGTCTGTGGACGATGTGTGGGGACTGTCTTGCCACGAAGCCTCTGAAATCAACTGCCAAAGGTGAAGTAACTGTGACACTGCTGAGGTTTGTCTGATGAAAGTGAACTGGGGCGGGACACAACATTAAAAGCGTTTGTCTAAAGGTAGGGTTGTATCACATAGGCGTAATGTGTGAGTTGTCATATTGCTCATATTTTTTCTAATGGATAAATGTGGTACAGGGGAGTGCATCATCGTCAAGACTAAAAGGGATTTTTGGGAACGGGTTTACAGATCAAAAACATGCTGTAGTGCCACTATTCAGCCTAACTTGCCCCATTTTATGCATTGCTTATGTGTCCTGCTACCTCAAATTTGCCAGTAAAGAATAAGTCTGGTGAGATTCTATATTTGTCATCTTGTCCACAAATCCCATTAAAGAGCAAAACCAGCAATGAGCTGATTCTATTGAGTAGAATTAAGTATTGTCTATGTAGCTAGAGCCTAATATATGTTATTGCTCTGTGCCTCAGAGATCCATTGTTCATAAACTACTTTGAGCCACACTGTTGTACTGGGTGACATGTTCCATCATTACAATGAACATAGACACTGCAGCTTATTGTGAGTCATGGACATTGTGCGGCTGAGATAAATACACTCTAGCACATTAAATTGACAAACAACAATAGTCCACGACATGTTCACTACTTATTCCTGTCCTGACTGTGTAACTACTGCTAGAAATTATATAGTATATACTCGTGATACATTTTTAAAGGAACCTGTGGGTGTGAGGCTGAGAGCCTCAGATATGCTGAGGAAGTCTAAAAGAATTAGGAGACAGACTAATATAAAGTTGGTTTTGGTCTTTTCATGAGACCTGCTGACATTAACCTGAGGTAACCTTCAAGTATAGCAAACAGCAGACTGCAAATGGCATCTTCATTATATGCTCAGACATCCAGGACCAACTAGCAATCATATACTCAAATGCTGCCACATGCCTGCTTTTCTGTGCGTCAGTCTGTGCTAACATGATTAAACTCAGCTTTCCATTTAAAATTGTGTGCAAGTGAGCATCGTATAAACTACATGAATAAAGCTGTAAAAATCAGACAGACAGAAGTAGGGTATGCTTTTGTTGAAAATTCACTTACCGATTTGCAAATAATCAAAGTACTAATTAACATGGAATGAACCTGGGTCTTCTTGGGCCCCCGGGCAGGTGCTTTGCCTGGATGGGAATTCATTCTTGGTGAAAATGTGGTACAATTACATACAGAGGTTGATCCCTTAAGATCAAAAAGTCAGCTTTTTGTTTTAAGCACCCAGTTGAGTTTGTTGTGTCAGGTATTCAGTTGAACTCTTCTACACCACACTGTTTCATTCCCACACTGTAGGGACACTGGGATCGTTTTCTTTTTAAAACCCGGAGAAACCTGCTTACCCTGTTCTTTATGTGAGCCAGTTGAATGTGCTGATGAACCTGATCAAACACACTGTGTACAGGAGATTCTGTGCAGTGAGACTTAATTCACGAACATCCAGTCTTGCCTAACAATACATTGTGCTAGCACGGGAGGCTGCTAAGAATACCGGGGATTAGAGATTAGCGATTACAGAGCCTGATTTGGGTGGTTAAATCAACTCCTACCTGCGATGCACTCTCTACCTGCCGCATTCATTAGCTGTCATTGACTGAAGCCAGGCTGGAGTAGACTGTAAAGTAGTTTGCCTGCAAAACCACAGGTTGAGAAACACCTTGCAAATGAATGAACAATATGATTTACAATAAGCTTATTAGGGCCCTTTAGTTTTTCCACTGAAAAGAAAAGCAGTGGTTTTCCTATTACTCACGTGCTGTCGAGTCATGGTGCCATGACTCAACAGTATAAAAGAGGCCAACTATTTGAGGAAGTTCACTCTTGTATGTGGTGACAGCTGTGTGGGTTGTAAATGACTTGTGCTGTTTAAAGGCTCTGGCTCAGGGCCTGGAGGTTTAGTGCTGCCTCTTTGTGCATGTGTTAAGAACACATAGAAAGGAGTAGCAAAGGAGCACAAAGCTATCACTCAGGCAAGGGTGGGCGACGGTATGCATGAGCACCGCGGAGTCGATGGAGACAGGAGGGCTTTATTTTGTGTTTACATAGCAAGAACAGTTATGTAAGCCCAATACAGAGCAGAGATGATTTCAAGAGGGGCAATGGGAAAAGTGCCCTGGGAGAGCTGACACCCAGCGAGGTGCAAACCGTTGGACGCAATGTCCTGGTCAACACACTCGTAGAACATCAGCTTTGCCTGCCATCTGGCACGCTGAGACGATTTGACTTCTCAATCATCTTCTTTTAGATCCCACACTGTTTGTCCTTCATTCACGTCAATGATCAAGATCTGCTGTTGAGTTTTTAGTTCAATCAAAATAGAATCAATCAATAGGAATCAAAATAGACGTAACTAATACATAATGTTATCAGAAAAGAAAATATAAACCATATTAATGTTTGCCATTATTTGGGTACAAATTAATATGGAAAATGTCTTTTTTGCTGTTCTTTTAGTCAGTTGTTCACTGTTCTTTACTTGGTCCATTGATGAGATTCAGAAACAAAATGTATTACTCACGCAGATTTCTCATTTCCAGTAACTCAAGCTGGGCTCTCTGCAGCTACTTGGCTGCAATTAATTGTAATTTCTTAGATTCAATACCATTTGACTTCAAGTAGTAATTATCAGGCTGTGTGAGAGTCTAGTTGGTTTAATGTTCTGTCTATCTCTGATACGTTTTTAATAAAGTCATTAGGGCGTAAATTACTTTCTGCAGCTGCTCTGATGCTGCTTTATAGAGTCATTAGCCATGATGCATTTGGCCAACAAGATATTTTACCCTCTTCAAGGTGCATTATACAGCAATAAAAGTACATTAGCAGATCTTTATCATGTTCGGCACTACCTTTCTCAGTCTAATTGTGTAATGCATCACTCTTATTGTAGGTCACCTTTACATTATAATCAACCTTGCTGCCTTCATTTTGTGATTGTTTATCCCCCCATTGTGCTTCAGACATACTGAAAAATTGCAATTCAACAGTTTTTAATCAACTTAAAATTAAGAAAAAACAACATACATAAAGTCATTTCTTCACTCATGATAATTTTGGCCTTCAAAAATGCCAACTCTCGCATACAGTTAATTAACAGCACTTTGCACAGCATTCGTGTCAGGAAAAAACAAACTAATTGTTGAGGCTCATCGTTATGTAAATTAAGTTCAGGAATGATTAATGATGTTCAGTTGAGCTGTAAGTTCATACAGCTTGTCATCATTTTGTGGTTCCTGGTTCCAGGCTCGAATCTTTGTGGCATGATGAGCTGAAAAGCCGAGGGCGCGATGGGGCATCCTTGAGAAGAGTCTTCTGGAGGTTCTGCCAAACCCGCATGCTGGTGGCCACCTTCTCCCTCCTCCTCACAATGGTGGCAGGCTTCACTGGTCCTGTGAGTATCGTCCAAATCCTCCATTGCCTTTATATTCTGCTGATTTAGCTAATATGCCTTTCAGCATCGTTGCTGACTTGGAGTCCCAAGTCTGGGTGTATTTTCTGAAAAGCGCTTTATCCCGTTTCACGCTGGTCTGGAAATTGAAATGACAGCCTACTGGGAGATTACAACGACTTAGATACCGAAACCCATATTAATACCATAGATTAGCTGGTTTGTACCCTGTCACGCTTTGGTTTTGACTTTAGATTCCCAGAGAAATTAAAAGGGTTAATTATGAACTGAGGGTTAATTATGCTTGAGTTCACAATTAATGGTATTTCTGTGTCAGGTCCATTGTTCATTGTTCAGTGAAATACAAACCTTGAATGTAATGTCTGGGCCAAACTGAGACGATGGCTGTTACATTTCAGGCTCGTCAGTCCTCCTTTTGGAAACTGTTGTCCTACTGCCTTAATTTCAATTTTTGTGTGTGCTCATGCACTTAAAGATCTGGTGTTGTCAAGTTTATTATTATTTTATTGTTTTATTGATAATTATATACATGCTCTTTTCCTCCCTTTGGAATCAAACTAATGTATAATACGTGACTTCTTGACTATGTTAGGCTCTGCTGGTCCGAGCTCTGCTGGAGTACTCTCAGAGCTCTGAGACCTCTGTGGTGCACGCCCTGTGTCTGGTAGCCGGGATCTTCCTAATGGAACTCATGCAATCCTGGTCTCTGGCGCTCATGTGGGCCGTCAACTACCGCACTGCAGCACGCCTGCGTGGGGCAGCTCTCACTTTTGCCTTCCAGAAGATCCTCCGCCTGCGCAGCACTAAAGACATCAGTCCAGGCGAGGTAGGTGGCATAACCCTGGAGGGAACTCATCTCCAAATTAAATAAATCACCCCCTGCTGCAGGGCACCACATGCAGATCGCTGAGATGGATTTAATTTCTGCTCTTAGACCATTCCTGCTTAAATCTTGGTAAATCCCATAGCCCGAGGGGGGAGAGGCTGTCTAAGATTAGTCATTACACAGCTTAAGAGGAATCATTGTCCAACAAGTAAATGTGAGAATAAGGACACCTGTATTTGTAAAATAGCTTTTATAATCTTAATCTTGAGTTTTCAGTATGAAGAGTTTAGTTAATTGCTAACATATTGAAGATTGAATAGTAATTTGTAATTCTCTCTGCTTAGTTGATCAACATCTGCTCCAGTGATGGTCAGCGCCTGTATGAAGCTGTGTCACTTGGTAGCCTGCTGGCCGGGGGGCCCCTGGTGGGAATCCTGGGTCTGTCTTACACAGCATACTTCCTGGGCCCCACTGCTCTGCTTGGGTCAGCCATTTTCATCATCTTCTACCCTACAATGGTACGACTTGTGGTAGTAGTACATTCAATGTAGAAACTTAACAAAGATAATGAAAATCTCTTTCTGTTCAAGTTTTGGGGCTTTTGTTCAATGCTGGTGTAATAAAGATACGCAACAACATAGAGCAGATTAACGACAACACACAAAAACAGACAACAAGTCTTTACAACACTTTGTAGAATTGTTTTTCTTAAAGTTATGAACAAACATATTACAACTCTGACAAGAAATTTCATTAGAGGAATTTAGAGGGATGTTGTTTATTGTTGGTATTTTCTGAGCTAGAACATTTTTGAAAAATTGGTAGAATACTTAAGTAGTCCGTGGTTTAAAATCTTTAGAATAATTTAGGCTACTGAACACAGACAGAACTTTTTAAAAGCATCATAACTCTTTGCCTATCAATCTCCTGTCTACCTTGTAGCTGTTACACTTCAAATTACACTCAGTCAAAGTTAGAGCCTGACAGCCAGAGACCCTGATATTTATGGGAAAGGCATTTATCTCTGGTCCCCCGGACAGCCCCGCAGCACAGCTAATGTGATTGTGTCTGCTTTCATTTCCTACTCTGCCACTTATTTCTCTTGTCATCATTTCCTCTTTTCCCGTCTGGACAGATGCTTGCATCGAGGCTCACGGCGTATTTCCGCAAAAAGTGTGTGGCAGTGACTGACCGGCGCGTGAGGCTGATGAACGAGATCTTGGGCTGCATAAAGTTCATCAAGATGTATTGCTGGGAAGATGCTTTTGCACAGAATATTCACAGTGAGTGGTTGTCGCGTTGCCAAATGACTCAGCAATATGATAATTCACTGATCCTTTCCCATTTGTGATTTTCTAGAGATGCAAACGTAATGCTCGTAATTATGTGCTTTTATTCGTTTTTCAATTCCCAACTTACTCAGAATAAAGGGTCACCTTATTTCAACACCTGTCACTGTTGCAAATTAGTGAGTGAATGGTTAGTTTATCTTCTGAAATTAGACTCACACTCTTAGTGAACTGGCAAGGTAACTCTGACCCTAAATCCATTTTCATTAGCTTGCTCTGTTTAATTTTGTCCCTGTGTCATCATCTATAATCAAGGCCAGTTTGAATGCCTTGGCTTCAAGGTTAATTTGTAAGTTGGGGGCCTTATGATACCTGGAATGACTATCAAGGCTGCTCTACTTACCCATGAATTATCTATGGCCTTTTCTCATGAGGTCCTTGCTATAGGTGGTGGATAGAAATCATTTTCTCTTTTTAATCATGCTCCAAATTAGCCAGGTGAGGCTCGTTTACACCGCTGTCCTGTGATTACTTATTATAACGATAATTAATTGATGTTCAACTTAATGGCCAGCGAGTCTGCATTGTCATTTCTTTTAGCGACTATTGTTCTTAAATGGATGATCAGTGTTTTAGTTCAGAGTCTGTGACTTTTACTTTCTTTTAGTTCATGCAGAAACACACACATAGCATCCAAAGAGAATCCCACTGGGACCGACATGTACCAGGAATAGGGAGTTGTCATATTTCATGCACAGTGCTGCTGGGGCTGAATTAAAGATGCTTTTTGTTTCCGCCCAGTGAACTGGGTTAACAAAGCAGCTAGCGTGTGCATTTGGGAGATACAAACATGAAGGAAGGGGGGCAGGGTTTGGGTATTAGACTTGGAGACTTATCAAGGTTCAGCAGGTTCTGAAGCCCCTTTCATACCCATGTATGGTTGTGTGGCCCATGTCTTCCCTCTTGTATCTATTTCTGTCCACTTACTGTGTGGTGCTTGGTGAAACTTGTGGTATTGTTGATTAAATGTTCACTGGAGAACCTTAACCCTTACTTTTTCCTCTCTCATATTTTGCTTGTGCCTCATTTTATCATTCACTGTCTCTGTCTTTCTTATCTCCTCAACAGAAGTGCGATCAGAAGAGAGGGGGATTCTGGAGAGAGCTGGGGTCGTCCAGGGCCTCACAATGGGTGTGGCTCCCATTGTTGTGGTGATAGCTAGTGTCTGCACTTTCACCCTACACATGGCTATGGGCTACGACCTTACTGCAGCTGAGGTATTTTAGGACCTATAGTCAGTTACAGATCTCTGTCTATATTAGGAATTCACCCATCTCCACTGGAGACAAGCTTGATATTGCTGTTACTATAAATTAACATTTTATTGGATTGGATTTTTTTAATGGTTAATGTGTTTAGTTTAAGCTTATGTGAAGGCGATTGTTAAGATTCTACAGATTTTTGTGTGTTATTGTTCATGCACTCCTGGTTGTTTGTTTGAGGAGAGATAATTTAATAATGCCTACAGACTCAGGATAAACTACTAAAATAAGAACTGTCTCCATCTCCGCACACTTTGTCTCAGGCTTTCACTGTGGTGGCGGTTTTCAACTCCATGACTTTTGCCCTTAAAGTCACACCATTGGCTGTAAGGTCATTGTCAGAGGGTGCTGTGGCAGTCAAAAGATTTCAGGTGAGACATATAGGAAAGTCTTTTAAACCAACACAAAGATTGCTGGTAACATTGTTGAAAAATATAACATCTCACTAGTCTGACTCTAAATGTCAACGGAGCAAAACAGACGTGTGGATCCAGTGTGTTAGTGGACAAACCAAGTTCTCAGTTCTCAGAGGCACAAAAAAGTGTATCTGTTGATTCTAAAAACCCACCTGTCCATGTTACATACTGTCATTTTTGACATATTGTATTCCATCCACATGGTAAAAATCATATGTTAGTGAGAGATGGTTTCATGGAGCGGTTAAGTAAGCAAAGACTTCTGCCAAGGATCCACCAAAAAGGCTTGAGATATGCTGTGATTTATGCAGACTCTGTGCATAACAAAGTGACATTGTACTCAAGGAGAGACCCAGCTGGTGGACTCCAGTCTGGAGGAGGTTAAACATTAGATCCCGAGTTTCGGCACCAGGCAAAAGTAACTGGGTACATTCAGATTAAGGTATGGGGAAATGTCTAGCAACGAGAAACCAGGCCTCACTTACACCAGAGTCAGCTTTCGAGCCTCGGGATCTAACGTCTAACATTGCATGTGAACAGTTACATCAAACTCAGCCAGGCAGAGAGTCAGGGAAACAGGCGGCTCGTTCAAAATTCAGTAAAGATTTTAATGAAGTGTTCAGAGATGAGTAGACACACAATCATGCCTTTTGTCTCACTGCAACAAACGCAGTAAGGCCACTATGCCAGTTCTGCTTTGGTTGCTGCAAAAGGTTGGTTAAAAGGTGAAATGTTACAGCTTTAGCTAGACAGTGAACAGTTTTTAAGTTAAATGTCATCACAAAAATAAAACACGCTCTTCAAAAAATCAAGAAAAATTACTATTTATTATTATGATGTTATTTTAAACAACAACCTCATATTGTCAAGTTACATCCCAGTTTTATTAAGAATATGGACTTATAGGCCTTTTTCAGAACATGTATACCAAACTAAGAATGAATTCATTCTTAAGAATCTGTCTTGTAGTGGCCTAGAGACAGAAGAGAGATCAAGACTTCATTTTATGACTTTAAAATGTGTCTGTATAATAGAAAAAAAAAAACACTTTTTGTTGAAAGCAATTAAAAAAACCTTGCTCGGTAACAGTCGACACCTAAACTGGGAGGAATTGAAGTGACTGGACCTCTCTATCTAACTATCTCATAACCTGTTTTTATAAATATATTTCAGACATGCACCAAACAACTGTTGTGTCTGTCTCCACAGAGGCTTTTCATGATGGATGATAGAGAAGTTGTTTTGGTCAAAATGGAGAATCCCAGCAATGCAGTAGAATTTCAGGATGCCACACTGGCTTGGGAAAAGGTACAGGCTCCAGCTGCAAAACCTAACCCACCTCCGAAGAAGCGAGGAGGGATGAGGCGTGTGCTGCGAAGGGAGAAGCTTAGCCTATACATTTCCACAGGGGATGGCAAAGGCGACAAGGAAAGTCCCAAAGCACAAAGTCTCCTCACAAATATGGAGCAGGAGAGCCCACAAAGCACCATCTCCTCCACTCAAAGCATACGACCTCCACTGCACAAGACCCTGCACCGCATTGATCTGCGAGTTAAGAAGGTAACAATGAGCACATTTCAAGTTGGCTGAGGGCATTTTGTTCACACAGTTGGACACACATTTGCCAGCTTCCTACAGTACCACTGTTTTTCCCTTTGTAGGGTTCACTGGTTGGGATCTGTGGAGGTGTGGGGAGCGGAAAGAGCTCTCTCCTCTCTGCTCTACTGGGACAGGTGAGATTCAGTTGCTGTAACTGGATTGCCCAGTTCTGTCAAGTTCCTTCTTCAGACACACACAGATATGAATAACAACAGGAACAAGGATAGCTTTAATCTTTTTTGGAATTTTCATTCAGACACAGCGCTATGCAGTGATCTACAAGGAGAATTGACCTTTTAAGTTTTTTCTCTGCTTCCAACCTTGTGTTTTTGTGTTGCAGATGACCCTGTTAGAAGGTAATGTAGCTGCAAATGGTGGCTTTGCTTATGTGTCTCAACAAGCCTGGATTCTCAATGACTCACTGAAGGAGAACATACTGTTTGGAAATGAGTATGACCAAGAAAAGTAAGATCAACTACTTTATACTTGTTTTCTAAAGAATAAATGTTGAGTTTTATTCATAATGTTACATAATTGTTTCCTCGTCAGATATAATACTGTCTTGGAAGCCTGTTGTCTTCTCCCGGATCTTGCTGAGCTCCCATATGGAGACATGACAGAGGTATTTGTAGAAATATATTTATGTTTACAGAATGTTTATCATGTTTTTTTTATTAGTTCTGTCTTCTTAAGTAACATCAGCAGCAGAGGAGCATTTTTTACATTTACTTACTACTTACTTTTTTCACTTTTAGATTGGTGAGAGAGGAGCCAACCTGAGCGGAGGGCAGCGTCAGAGAGTGAGCCTGGCTCGTGCCCTCTACAGTGAGCGACCCATACTTCTCCTGGATGATCCCCTGAGTGCAGTTGATGCTTGTGTGGGTTCTCACGTCTTCCACAAAGCTATCAAAGGTGTCGCCAAAGGCAAGACGGTGCTCTTTGTCACCCACCAGCTGCAGGTAAAAGACTGTGGACATGTGACCAGAAAGTTGTAGTTCTAAAGGCAATCTCAATTGGCTGATTAAAGCCATAAATGTTCACAAAGTGTCTGCAACATTAAATTATATCTATTTTCCCTTTGTTTTTTATCTTTCCATTTTTAGTACCTGCCTGACTGTGACGATGTTATTCTGATGAAGGACGGGCAGATTGCTGAACACGGCACCCATGCACAGCTCATGAGTAAAGAGCGTGACTACGCCACCCTATTCAAGAGCATGCAACAGGAGGTGAGGCCAGAGGCACAAAAGGCATCAGGCCAGCTCTTTTGAATAAGGCATCTTTGCCCCACTACACAATAACATTGAACATTACAGGCTGAATAATTCATAATCTGAGAAAGGCAGGCTCGGAAGCTGGGAAATGTTAATATATACAAGGCCTTTCATTATTTATGCGTTCAATGATTTACTGGTGAGCAGTTAAAGACCCTGTCAAGAATATCTCTTTTTAAATTACTTGTGGGGTGTTTTTATGACTGCTGTGATTCCTGGCTGTGGCGTGTTCAAAAACTCACATTCTTACCTTACCTTTTTGTCTCTCAGAATTTGATGAAAGAGAATTTAAAAAACAAACAGGAGAGAACAGGTGCAGACAAGGCTGACAGTGCTGTTATTGTTGCCAAGGTCAGACCAAAGGTAGAAATCAAGAAAGGAGGTGAGAGACCCTGTCACTTATTATGCTCTACATGTAAAAGGAATTCTGAATGGGGTTTTTTTCAAGAAAGGTTCCCAAGTAACTTCTTTCCCTGTTTTTATTTGTCTAACCCTTATTTTAGAACAACTGATGAAAGCTGAAGAGAAGGGCTCTGGTTCAGTCGCCTGGTCTGTGTATGGTGCCTACATCAAAGCAGCAGGAGGCCCACTAGTCTTCATCATCAACATCTTCTTCTTCCTCTCCACCACAGGCAGCATAGCTTTCAGTAGCTGGTGGCTGAGCTACTGGATCAGACAGGGCAGCGGGGTGAGCTTCAAGACAATCCTGCTTTATTGTAATTGATGCCTCTCTTTACTGTGTATTTGGCTCCCAAAAGAAAAATAACTACTGTGATTCAGTGAGTTGTGGCAGCCGACTGAGCATTAATCTGATTTAAAAAGTAACAGCACCACAGCAAACTTAATTAAAAACAAGTAGGAGCGGTGAAGAAACAGATGTGCAGCAAAGCAGGCAGTGGCTGCTTCTGAGAAATGTGCTTGGAATAGTAAACATCGTTGAACTGACTGATTTTCATGTAGTTTTGTATGCCACAGTGGGCCACTGTTTTTCTCACTTTCATTAGAGACAGTATTCCTGCATGGGAGAAAAAATTAAATTAAAATTAAATACAAAGATTTCTTTGTAATTTGTTGCTCCATCTGCCCTCAGAACACATCATTAATCTTGGTGAATGGAACGATGGCGAGCAACAGTATGAGACTCAACCCCCACATTCAGTACTATTCTACTGTTTATGTTGTATCCATGGGAGCGGTCTTATTGCTGAAGACGATGAGAGGACTGGTGTTTGTGAAGGTAAGCACCCTTCACCGTTTTCCACTGAGAGTCCCCTCTTTGTCTGTAACGTACAGTCCTTTGTCCACTTATATGAACAATAGCAGTTTTTTAAAGGCATAGGATAAAGTGATATACTAGTGCTGTGCTTCTCCTTCACTGTCTTTATTGTCTTTTGTTCATGTTGTCATGATTCCAGTGCTAAATTGAAAAAGCATGTTTGCCAAATCCATATATCTGTCCACACCACGGTTTTACAACGGCTGCATGTGTCTGCGCGTGTTTCTGTGCCTGTGTGAAAAGTGGGAAATGAACATAGAGACAAAGAGGCAGGATGGATGTGTGTGTGTGTGTGTGTGTGTGTGTGTGCATGTCAGTGCCCCTTCGGGTGTGCGTCCTCTTTTTCAGGCTAACCCATCCTGACACTGCATTGCAGAGGTTAGGTCCCCACGTTAATGTGTGCCACATAAAATTGCAAATTTTTCAAAAGCGGCTAATCTTTTTTTACCCCTAGCTGTGATGAGATCTTTGGGAGTGTTGAATATTCCATTAATAGAATTAATTTGTTCTTTGCTGCCACATGTAATTTCAGTCCAATTGGTGAAATGTCTCTTGCGCATTAGGTCATGACCTTTTTGTCAGCCTCCTAGAAACTCATTATAAATGAAGATTTGACAGCTTGCCTTGTGCAAGAGGAAAAAAATAACTACCCACTGTGCACATGTTTAGAATATGTTAAGTTTTTGTAACTCTGCAGGCAACATGTGAGGGCCACTGTATTTATCCACTGAGTGTTTTTGTGTTTGAGGCTCAGCACGTTAACAGACAAGTTCCTTTCAAATGTCTTCCAACTGTTTTCTCCAAGCCGTGATCGTTTCCATATGTTTCTAAGTTGTTTGTTTACGTGTGTCTTGTCTCATGTTCAAACACGACTGTTGTTTGTGTTGACAGTGCACGGTGAAGGCTGCCTCTGCGCTTCACGACAAGCTGTTCCGTCGGATCCTCCTCAGCCCCATGCAGTTTTTTGATACAACACCTCTGGGCCGTATTCTGACCCGTTTCTCCAGGGACATGGATGAGGGTAAGGATTGATTTTTCTTGGCTGTGAACCATTCCCTCAAGAGAGCTCTCAGTCGGTAAAGTCACCCTGGTTGACAAGGTGTAGTGCTAAGACCCAGTGTTTGATGTGAGTATTTTCCCCAGTGAGTAGCTCTCTGTTATCCACTTCACTTGTTTCTTTGCTTGACGTGTTGATTTGTGGGTTGCTGGTTTTTAGGCATAATATTTTTGTAGTTTCAATTGCAGGTTACTTCTTGTTACCTGCAGATCATGTCCTGTTTCACTTTTTGTGAAATAAAGACACAAAAGCACACACACAAAGAGAAGGTTTAGTGCACAGCTACACAATCCAGCACCATGCAGTGTGTCTGATTAACGATATGCCTCCTTCCCACAGTGGATGTTCGGCTGTCCATGCAGGCTGAGATGCTGCTGCAGAACCTGACACTGGTGATGTTTTGCTTGGGAATGGTGGGCATCGTCTTTCCTTGGTTCCTGATCTCCATCGTGCCCATGGGAGCCTTCCTCTGCTTTCTCAACCGTGTCTCCAGGTCAGACTCTCATCAGTTCTGTTTCTATCATGGTTTTGACAAATAGCCTGAGTTTCAAAATTCTGGACGTCTCCCTGCAACTAATTTAGGCACTGGTAATGGCCAACAAGGTTACTGATATAATCATTTTTTGTCCTCTGACAGGCTGGAAATTATCCACAAAAGCTTTTAGGGCTGTTTAGGATTCCCAAGAAAAGATTTGTCTCTTTAGCTGCTAGATCTATGGCTCTTGATTTCTTTGTTGCAAAATTTAGCTGCCTACCATTTGGTGCTGGGCAGGTAGCTTACAGTGAATTCATCAGAGCTATTTTTGAAAATAGTGGCCTGCTTCTGCTGCAACAAGGATTGATGAGAGTGATCACACTGACCCATATAGTAAATGTGCAGCTGGAAAACCAAAATTAAGAGCTGCAAGGATTATGTTATAATTCTCTTTGAATTTGCAGCAGCAAGGGAACATTTTGTACATGTTTTTATTTTTATTATGAATTGAAATATCAATTTTATTATCGGTCTGAATTATATCAAAATCGTCCTGTCCTTAATACTAGGTCATTTTTACTAGTGCAAGTTTTCAGTAAAGAGGTAGTACAAATTTTGCATATCTTTGAATATGAAATGCTATTGACAGTAATGGGTATTTGAGTGTGGGCTACATTACACTTTAAATCAATGAACAGCTGTACACATGACATTGTAACCTGCTTTAATACAGTGTGATTCTGAATTAGGTAATGCAAATGTAATCTTATCTGTAACTTTTATTAGAGATTGATTTCAGAATATAATGGAGGAGAACTAAGGGTGAAAGTGAACGATGTCCAGGAGGGATAATCCTTATTTGCAAATGTGTAGTGCGTTATCAGTCGTTGATTTAATTTTTCACAGCTTCTGTTCTGTGGTGAATGTTGCAGATAGATAATCTCATGACTCTGCTTCAGTCATCATTTATGGTTTGGCAGCAGTTGTGCAATAAAGGTGAATCCACCGAGGGGAACAACAGCTCGCTGGTATCTTGGGAAATAACCGTCTTGTTATTTCATCTATCTGATAGATAAGGAAGAATGTGACTCTCAGTATAATTGTTGTTCTGGCGTGAAGTCTGAAATTACAAAAACAAGATACGTTTGAAATGTTTGTATGAAATTTGAATGTTATACAAATAGACTATTCATTTAATATATAATTTTTTACCATTGCTTTATATTACGTACTGTCAAACATATGATGACATGTGACAGTTTTGTTTTTAAATGTGTCTCTATGGTAAATCTGAATTTTTAGGGGAAAGTTTAACAGCCTTCGGATTTCTCTCACACACACACACCTTCCCGTCCCCTACTGCAGATATGTATCACTACATATCTTAATTTGTTATGTCAGGTTCGATACCAGTTTGTTTCTTGAGGCATCAATTACAAAATAATAATAAACTAATTTAGCTTAAGAGACACTTTAGTTAATGCTAAACTTTGATATTGATATAGAATATTGAACTCACTTAAACCAGGAATCCAGCTATTGCCAAAAGGTAGTAATCACCCTTGGCAAATCTGTTTAAAAAAATAAAATACTGTATCTTACAAGTCACGACATTCCAGGATATGTATGGATGTTACATCAAACTGAATCTCCCATTGAAATTTCCCACTGCTAAAGCAGCCTTTATTGAATTCTGAAATGAAACCGCCCAGGGCATAAACATGTTTGTCTGGATCACAGCCTTGAAGCAAGGAAGTGTCATGTTCTTTCCCTCTCTCTTCTCGGGTTTTATGAGAAAACCAAATGATTCATGGGAGACCTGTAATTCACATGCACCATCCATTCTATCTTTGTGTCTAAAAGTAGACACCCCACCTTTGTCAATAAACCTTTCTCACTTGCACTACCTTGTGGACAGAGAGTCTGGTGTTTCTCTGGCTGCCAAGTGTACGGCCGTCTGTGTGCGACATTGCTCATAATGTAATATTGCACATACATCAGATAGTGTGAAATGACCAGAACGGTCAGGAAACTGATGCTGTGCCATGGACCAAATCCTTCTCCGTCCACCGTGTGACCATTACTGGTCTGCCACAAAAAGGCATCATTAACGCTGATGTATTTTTCGTTCCTTCATTCCTCAACGGTGCTTCAGTGTTAAGATGTAATGTCTGTGCTCCCTCTAAGATCTTACAGACTAAATAAGTGATTGAACGCTGCAAAATTAGTGTGACATACTGTACATGCTTTGGTTCTTAAAACTACATCGAATCACCATCACAAAAGCTTGGATCTCACCTTTTATACAGGATTTTATCATTCTCTTTTTTACTTAACACGGCTCATTGTGGGAATAAAGTGTTCACGATATTTTAGTGTTGAATATAATTTATTTGAAAGGTTTACTCCTCTCATTCCGGAGCCTATTTACACACAATACCAAACCATTTTCATTCAAATCAGGCAAATCTGAGCGGAGGCATTCCAACTCTGCAGTGCTGGAGTGCTCTGTTTGAGGTTAAAAAAAAAAAACACAATTAAGGTTTAGTGCAGTTCTGGAGATTCTTCATATCTAAGAACAGGTATTATAGAGAATATAAGTTTCAGTTATCAAAAGTCAAAGTGGGAATATTGCTTAAAATAAATAAAATGTCATAATAAGTCTATGATATACCATATATAGACAATAAAAAACTGCTACAACTCCCCCTGATAACATATTCATCAATCAGATGTTTTCTGATTTCTATGGAAGAAAGTTAAATGCAAAAGATCTTTTACCACCATTATCTTTGTCCACATGCAGGGTTCTGATTCGTGAACTGAAACGCCTGGAGAACATCAGCCAATCACCGTTCACCTCTCACATCACCAGCAGTCTTCAAGGACTCTCCACCATCCACGCATATGGAAGAGGACATGACTTCCTCCAAAGGTGAATATAATTTCATCTCTCTCCTCATACTCTCACAGTTTACTCCACACTTAGTAAATATACCAAACCTCATACTAGAAGAGTTCCCCTCAGCTATCTTCGGGGGATTGAGTTCTGCTTGCGTTTGCTGTGGCTGAAATGGGTTTATCTTTCTTTTTTTTTCTAGATATCAGGAACTACTGGATACCAACCAGGCCTCCAACTACCTCTTCAGCTGTGCAATACGTTGGCTGGCTGTCCGCCTGGACCTCATCAGCATCTCTCTTATCACTGCTGTAGCACTTCTCATTGTCTTCATGCACAATCAGATACCTCCAGCTTGTGCAGGCCTGGCCATATCGTACGCAGTGCAGGTTTGTAAACAAACACATGTAGTTACACTGGGTACATGGAGATGCTGGCAGCCTGAATCTAGAGGTTGCAAACAAGATAGTTTGAAGCTCTACCGATAAGAAAAGTGACAAAGCCTCTTCTGTTTCTAACAGCTGTCACAAAAGTGTCCTTAAAGTACATTTTGGTTTAATAGTTTAGTTTTATTTAACGGAGTTCCTTGCTGACCAAACTGTTTGTACGGTGCTATAAATTAGAGCTAAAGCTAAACTAAAGCATGACTATTTAGCTTTCAACATGGGAAATAACACATTGTTCCTCTTACAAATGAAAAGTTTAACTCATAAATAAAACACAAATATGTACAGGCTTATGGGCATTCATGTTAATTTAGCTACATTTAGCTGTAAAAGCTGCTTTACTGATAAAGTCTGCTGACTGTATGACTCCCACTTGCGCTGCTGTTATAGTAGCTAAAACATTTGAGCTCCTGTTTATCATTTAGTAGTGTAGCATACTAGTAGTTTACCAGTCAGCAGTGGCTGTTGTTTAGCAAAATAAACAACATGTAGATAGATTCAACCACACTTGAAGGGCAAAACATCAAAGTCCTGAACACCAGCACATCTATGCTCTCAGCCTGTGTTAGATGATTTTCTTCCCCCCTTATTGTTAATATTTGTTTTGTTTTTTTGTTTTCTTTTAATGCTCAGTGCTTTAGTGCATGTCATGATCGACACCCTCGTGACAGCTATGGCAAAGAGCTGAAATTGACTGGCTGGATTGTGAAGGAGCCATTTCAGCAAATCTGTGTATTAGGCTGTAAATCATTTGATATTTTACTGCTCATTTGTCAAAGGGGAGTGACACATGTCAATATGAAGTGTTTGCATAGTAAATATCATTTGTGGTCAGTGTTAATCATTAACCTTCCACCTCTTCCTTTTTTTCTCACCTGCAGCTGACTGGATTGTTTCAGTTTACAGTGAGGCTGCTCACGGAGACCGAAGCTCGGTTTACATCAGTCGAGAGGATCCATCATTATATCAAGGTAAAAGCACTGATTAGCACAGTGAGGCCGGTGGATTATGGGGCACTTGGACACATTGTAGACGGTCACTCAGAAATTGTCTAGAATCACACCATCATACACAGACCAACCCAGTGTATCAAAGCTATTGAATTCAGGGCAGTTGGCATGTAGAGGCGCGTGTGTGTGTGTGTGTGCATGTGATTGTATGTGTGATAAACACAGCAGGAAGCAGATAGAAAACCAGTGTTTGGCCTTTACACACTCCGGAGCACATGACAGGGCTTGTGTCACACAACAGCCATCGAAGCACAAAGATACAAATATCAACTCAGCTTTTTTCCTTTTCTGTCTCAAGTGCAAAGAAAAGCTCACAGAGAGAAAATCACTGCAATTCAGTTCAGGGGCTCGCACCACCACAAAGATTTAGAGATTAATACCAGATACTATCACTGTTCCTTATCTCAGTGTCTAGAGAGTGAAGCACCCAGACACAGTCCTGAGGCAGCTGCTCCTGCCCCCTCCTGGCCTCAGCAGGGAAAGATCACCTTCCAGGATGTGGAGATGCGTTATCGTGATGATCTGCCACTGGTGCTTAAGAACCTGTCCTTTACAATCATGCCTGAGGAGACCATCGGCATCGTGGGCCGCACAGGATCAGGTATTAGTGACCCTTTCTGCTCCCCAGCCAGCAGCAATTTCAGCTTGTGTCCATATCACTGTTTCAACTCGTACACACATTTGTTCACGCAGTATCTTTCCGTACGTGTTTGCAGGAAAGTCTTCCCTTGCTGTAGCTCTGTTCAGACTTGTGGAGCTGACAGGAGGCTCTGTTATAATTGATGGGATCAATATTGCACAGATTGGTCTGGATGACCTGCGGAGAAAACTAGCCATCATTCCTCAAGAGCCTGTGCTCTTCATTGGCACCATCAGGTAATAAGGAGGATAACTATTGCATTGTTCTGGATATATACAGTAATAATGTACATTTCTGACTAAAAAGGAGAGCAGACAAATGAAAAAAATACTAGCTTTATTTGGTGCACCTGTACAATCTAATGTTCTAATGTTTTGGCCCCCTTATTTATTATGTAAATAGGGTGGCCAAAACATTAGAAACACCTCTTAATATAATGCACTCCAATATGGCTCCGCCACCCACAAATAAACATACATTATTATACGTATGTACAGACGTATTATCACCTTTCTGACAGTTTCAACAAAAACTGACAAATTATAACCTTGTAAAAGTCGAACTCATGGCAGAGCTGCTGTAGTGGATTACATTTAGACGTGTACCTAATAAAGTGGAGTGTATTTGCTGTGACTCTGGCACAGCTGTGATCTTGGCTATTAGTTACTAGTCTATTAGTGAGTATATATCCACCCCAGAGAGAACTCATTACAGAAGCAAACATGTTGCTAAGCTGTAAACAGTTTCACAAGCAAAACTGATTTAAAACCAAAACATCATCTTTGCTTTAATGAAAACTTCCATTTGGTTGATTTATGGATCTGATTTACCTCAGGTGAGAATTGGTCATGGCCAGCTGAGAGTTAGCAGGCCACTAAATGTCTTGTCTTAATATGAAATTGCTGTGATGAAAATCACACTTGTGTTTTGGTGTGTGTTTTTTTACTAGGACCAATTTAGACCCTTGGGATCAATACTGTGATTCCGAGATATGGGAAGCTCTTGAGAAGACACATATCAAAGAAATGGTAACTGACCAAGAGTGCGGAACATAGATTATTGCCAAATGATGCATTAGTTGACTATAACAACCCCTAACGTCTGTCCTCATTCCTCTATCTACCTTTGACCTTCCTCAGGTCAGCCAGCTGCCTCACTCTCTCCACTCAGAGGTGACGGAGAACGGAGAGAACTTCTCGGTGGGAGAGCGACAGCTACTCTGTGTGGCCAGAGCCCTGCTGAGAAACAGCAAGGTGCTGATTGTATTATACTGCTATTTAACATTTATATGTGTGGGTGATGATTGTAGCAGCTTATGTAAGATACTCTTTTCAGTTTTATAATGAAGAAAAACAAACCTCTCCATTTCACACACTGTGGGATAACACTGCCACCTGGTGTCATGTATCATAACTGCATCACATGAACTCGGCATGAGCAGCTTTTAGCACCTATTAGTTTATAGATGTTTTTCTGTTTTTGTGTTACTAATATTCTGGACAGTTTCTTTGTTTGGAATGTGCTCTCTTGCATTGTTATATAACTTCTTGTATTATCTTTCGCCATAACATTTGCTCCTTATTTTTAAATATATTTTTAAAGATTCTTATATTGGATGAAGCAACAGCAGCCATCGACACAGAGACAGATCGTCTCATTCAAGAAACCATTCGCTCTGCTTTTGGCAGCTGCACTACCTTCATCATCGCCCATCGTCTCAACACGGTGATGAGCTGCAGCAGGGTCATGGTCCTGGACAACGGCCAGGTGTGTGTGTAAATGAAACGCATCTGCAATTGCACGATTTGGTCCCTTGGCTGAAATTCATTCACAAATTAAAACAGCCCCAGTTTGCTGCATAAATTAGTCTCTTTAAGGCGACAGACTTGATAAGACAGTGAGCATTTTACTTTACATTTAATGCAAGTTGTGGATGTGAAATGCACATTAATAATTACTACTTTCAGTGTCACTCCTTAACATTATTAGTATGTTGAGTCTTACTTCCATGTAAGGATTTCACAGTGTGTTTAAGAGGGGTAAGTGAAAGATACATCAGAAAAGACAAGATTCGTGGTTTGAATTTACACCTAATATTTCACCACAACAACCATATAAGCACGCATGTGTAAAGGCAGTTACTAACTTCTTCTTCTGCATCTAGGTAGTGTTTACAGTACCATGACAACTTAGCTTTTAATTCAAGCTTTTAATTTGTTGTCAACGGTGTTAACATCTGAGTGTCAGCAGCTGAGTGTAAAGTACCTTTCAGTGAGCATTGGTTACAGAAGATTGTGTCATTCACTCAAGTATAACAAGACTGTCGGAGCACAATGTTTTCCAGACATTTAAATTCTTTCATATGCCGCCTGTGGGAAATAACTTGCAATATTAACAGGCAGAAAATAGGGATTGATTTTTTTTTTCTTTCTCCACAACTTTTAGGAGTAAGTAAGTTGAACCTGTGATTTAATATGCTTGTGATGATTTTCTTTTATCCTTTTTCATTCTCATAGATTTTGGAGTTTGACAGTCCTGCTGCCTTGCTGGCAGATGAAAACTCAAGATTCAGAGCCATGATAGAAGCATCAGAAAACCAAAGCAGATAAAAGATGCGGGAGCTGAACTTTGGATGTGAGCTGTGACACCACAGAATATTCAGTGGAATACCTGAATTGCACAGAAAGACACGATTAACACAATCCTGCCATACTATGAAATACAGAGGCTTTTGCGATGGCTGCCTCATGTTACAATGTCTGTTTATTTCTACACCAAAGATGCATCAACTCTCACTATGCAAAGAAAGACTCCTCCTGCTCTTTGCAGCTGTGTCACACAAGTTATTTCCTGAAGGTCAAATAATGAACTACAAGTGAACAGAGCAGTGACTCTGACAATAGCACTTTATATTTTATGTGGACATATTTATGGACATGTGGTGATTCTTTTGCCTGGAGGTCAGCTAATCGGTGAGGCTGAATTAGTTTTAGTCACTTTATTTCCGTAACCTCACTGTGCAGGAACAGCATATTAACAATATTTATATTTCATAGCATTATTGATATGATCAGTTGCAAAGATGTAGTGTTTAATATTGATTGTTCAATACACTGCATCCACAAAATCACCTGTTAACCATTTGTATTAGACACTGTCTAAAAATTATAAGAAATATTTAAGTTTTTTGTGTTTCATCTAGTTGAACATTATAATGCAGTAACAAATGTAAGTACAAATGTGCCTAGAGCTGTCGACGTATTCAGGTTATACAATGGAGTTAGCCATGATTTAAGCATGCTAGTTTTAGACTGCATGCAAGTATTGTGTTTTGAAAGAGAGATAATATGTCCTGTTTCCAAATGCTGGAGTTTAAAATTGCACATTTTACACTGTAGGTAATGTTTTTACCAGATGGGTAACTCTGGTATTGAAATATGTTATTCCGTTAAAATTTAGGTTTTAAACCATGGTACACTGTGTTATTTGCAACAAAGCTGAGACTGATTAACATCAGGGTGTGTCTTGAAATGTCGTGTTTTCACAAAGCTTACATTGTAAATGTCTGCCTTATAATCAAGTATGTGCTGAACAATCATGAAAAGTGCAATATCATTCTATTGCATTGATTGCCTTTGTACACTTGAGATTTTAAAGTTGCAATATATTTTTGTAAAGGTTATTTTTTCTTTCAATAAAGATTTTTTTGTCTATGCTGATGTGCAGTTGTTTAACATGTAAATATGTAAAAGGGAACCCCTGCAATGGTATACAGCTCTGGAAAAAATTAAGAGACCGCTGCAAAATTATTAATTATTATTAATAATAATTTTGCTATATAAAGGTATATGTTTGAGTAAAATTAACAATTTTGTTTTATTCTATAAACTACTGACAACATAACTCCCAAATTCCAAATACAAATATTGTCATTTACAGCATTTAT
>JAUMHL010000002.1:16737117-16766504 GCA_032362345.1 Sandelia bainsii | reverse complement strand
TCTGGGTATCCCTGCTGAAGCTGCTGCCCCCGCGACCCGACCTCGGATAAGCGGATGAAGATGGATGGATGGACAATGTAGGGAAATAACTTGACTTCTTGAAACCGTGCAGTGAAAGGGAGAAACTTTGTTAATCATTTGTTGCACAACATAGAAAATATGATATGCTGAAATCTTTCAGTTTTTTGTGTGTACAGAGAAACACAAACACAAAGCTGCAGTCAGCATTAATACCCTAGTGACCCACTGATTGCACATAAGGCGAAAACTCAGAGCCTTTTGACTTTTTTGACCTTTCATGCTGCAACAGCATGACTTAACCTTCATTCTAAAATCACAGCTGCCTTATAAACTATACTGTGTTCCTTTCATTAAGAATGTGTGCACATACAGCACATTTGTGTTGGTTTGTTTATAATTATTTTAAATTGTCAATAAACTCTATATAAACTGATAAAAATCGGATTACCCTCCTTTCTAAATTAGAATCTTTTATCCTAGCAAATTAGCACTTGTAGACTTGTTTTATCACTGAGAAGATGCCTGAACTGCTATTCTTTTAACAGCAACTAAGATTAATGAAATCAAAAATAAATATCATCTACAGGGCATAAATGAGCCCCTGTCAAATTGTGCAATGTGTACAGTTTTTCTTGGAATAACACAGTTTGCTGTGCGATATTTTAAGTACACGCATTAATATAGGAACACGCATGAAGCTGAAATACTGAAGTTCTTAAGCTAGATGAATAGAGGAAGCAAATCATTAAAAACCACAAAGAAGCAGGAGCATTTTGATAGATATGCACATACATACAGTGGCAAGTAATTTCCTGATTTTCTGCATAAATTGGTCATCACACGTGATCTGATCTTCACCGAAGTCACAAATATAAACAAACGCAAGCCAGTAAAATACAGTCATGATCTTTCCTGCCACATCCATTAAACACACTGATGATGGAGGAAAAAGTAATGACAGTTGAACCACCTTTAGCAGCAGTAACCTCAAGCAAGCGCTTTCTGTAGCTGCAATAGTTGACTTACTTTATCTTGTCACTGTATTTTAATCCACAACCAAACCCAAAACCATGTATTTTCAAAACCTCATCTCAATGAAAGGAAATAAAGGACCAACCTTAACACATGTGTCAAGACAAATGTTTTTGTGTGATGCTGGCACATATTTCTGCACATCTTTTCTCTGTTGAGTGTATGTAAACATTACAGCATGTGTTATTGTCCATTTCAGTGGTGAAAGAATTGTTTACATCTTTTTCTTATGCAAAAGTATCAGTACCATCATGTAAAAATACTCACAAGTGTAAGTATTACATTTATTACTACTAAGTGTACTGCAAGTAAAAGTATTTATTCCGCAGAAAAAGTCATGAAATGCAATAATAATAATATGTTATCATTAGCTTGCCTGTGCACCTGTGAATATGTAATTGTAATTGAGTTGTTTCGTTCAATAGTATTGTTTAATTTTGTAATATTCTAAATATTTCTGGTAATAA
This sequence comes from Sandelia bainsii, assembly GCA_032362345.1. Taxonomy (NCBI): domain Eukaryota; kingdom Metazoa; phylum Chordata; class Actinopteri; order Anabantiformes; family Anabantidae; genus Sandelia; species Sandelia bainsii. Next base: position 16,764,984 of record JAUMHL010000002.1, on the reverse strand, counting down.
AAGAAGGTTGTTAAGATGAATTAGGTGTCAGGTGATCATTATACACAAGCTTGGGGGGGAAACCCCCCATCCCTATAAGAATAATCAGGATTAGCTATATATTGGCCTAAAACAAACTGTAGTGCATACATCAGTAGATTCATTAGTAATTTCAGTTTGACATGTCAAACACATTTGCATTGCTGTGTTTTGTTACAATTTTTTTCTGAAACCCCCCCCCCCCCACTGAAAAGCAGCTATAGGTTATCTATTAAATAGATGTAGTGCAAAAAGTACAATGACCCCCTAATGCAGTAAAATATAAACACAGTGAACATCTTTACTTTTTATTTTATGATCTATGATATTATCATTTTGATCTATCATTATTGTACTCTTAAATAAAAGAAAAAACACATTAAAAACAAAACAAACAAAAAACTCTACACGCTAGAAAACAATTCTCTATTTACTAACTCTTTATTTTGACTAACTGATTTCTATGGGAGCCATACATCAACCTGTAGCTGTAACAGTTAATATGTGACCTGTTCCCAGAGGTGGTAAGTTACAAACTACATTTACTCAAGTACTATACACTTAAGTACAGTTTTGAGGTACCTGTTGTGTTTCCATTTTATGTTCCTTTAACTTTTACTCCATTACAAATCAGAGGGGGAAAAAAGTACTTTTACGCCACTAAATTCATTTTTAAAATCATTAGTTTCTATTTACTTTTTGCAGGATTAGATTCTTATAAAAAATATTTTGTATCATTTTAATTAAACTCCCATCACCATATAAGGTAGTAAAATCGGCCCCACCTTTACCGACTGCAGTTTTTGTTCCACAAGTCTGTGGGTAACAACACATTTTAGTCATAATTTTCACATTTATGTTTTCACCAGCATCAAATTGTACATTGTACATTAGAATACACTGTTACTGCCGCTTTCTACTTTAAGGGTTAGGGTTAACATTTAGAGGATGTACTTTAGCACTGTTACTTAAATATTGACTCTGTGTACTTTTACACCTTTTAAACCTGTTATTTCTCACGAGACTTTTATTCTGAAGTTCGGGGCTGAAGCCGTACCGGAAGTGTGGTTGGTTCTTGTAGCTCGGTTCAGGCTGCTGGGGAGGAGGAAAACCCTGGCTGTGATGCCGCTGGATGATGGCTGCTTTCGGGATCTTAAGTTACGAACACAGGCCATTAAAGCGGCCCCGGCTCGGCCCTCCGGACGTTTACCCTCAAGATCCAAAACAAAAAGAGGTCAGATTTAACGATGTGTAGCCTGAAAGCCAAGGAATAATGATTTTAGGAGGAATTTTTTCAGCCAAGAAGCTGTGAGAGCTAACACTAGCTAGCCTGTTTAGGAAGCTCTCCAGACGACTGGGGCCTAGCAATAACAATGAACAGCACCCAGTGTTGGTTGTCAGTTTGTCGGCTAGCTCGCCAGCTTAGTTGGAAAACAACTGGTTGGTTAAATAGCAGAGTTGCCAGAGCTAGCTATCGGGTTGACGGATGCTGTTCAGTGTGATATTAGCCGCAACCGGTACTTAGCTTTGTGATTGAAAACAATGTGCGTATGCCTTATTTTTGGGTTGTGCGCGTTAATTGTTTGTTAGCGTGATGTTTTGGTCCAACGACTTAACATTAGCTAAACCTGCACAGCTAACCTGCAGGATCCGTGAGTTGATATTTAAGCTCAGTTAATCGTGCTTGGTGTTGAGACTGGAGTTTGGCCTACCTGAGAGGCGCTCTTGTCTCTTGGTCTGTTATTTACCTTTAAAAAAAATCTGTTAATGTAGACGAAATATTGATTGCTTTACCCCTGAAGCATTGGGTAATAACCAGCAGTGTTAGAGATGCATTAATTATCAGATAAGTTGTGTATGGGACAAAACTAGTCCACAATTTTCTATCAATATGCACTGAAATGTGTGTTTGTTTCAGGATGAATTGACTGCGCTGAATGTGAAGCAAGGATTTAATAACCAGCCCGCTGTGTCTGGTGATGAACATGGCAGTGCCAAAAATGTCAACTTCAACCCTTCAAAGGTAATAATGAGTTTTCACTTTAACCCTGAAGGCTACTTGTTGCATTGCTGTGCGATTAATGTGCCTGTCTAACATATTTCTCCTAATGATTTACAGATCAGCTCAAACTTCAGCAGCATTATTGCAGAGAAGCTGCGTTACAACACCTTTCCAGACACAGGGAAGCGTAAACCACAAGTCAACCAGAAGGACAATTTTTGGCTTGTCACGGCAAGGTCACAGAGCTCCATCAATAATTGGTTCACGGATTTAGCTGGGACTAAACCGCTAACACAGCTTGCCAAAAAGGTAAGGTTAATGATATTTTCTTAATTTTGTTTTAACTGGTAACGTGCAATGTTCTTTTCTACTCTATTTTGCAAAGTTTCACCACATTGTGCTTGGTTTTACAGTTTAATTAATATATTTCTTTGGACATCAGCCTCCTGTGCGTGGTTTTTGATTTAATAATTTTTCTGTTGAATTTCACTATTTTATTTCAGAAAACACTAGTATGGACCTTTTAGGCTGTCGTTATTTGTGTTTTTGTTTCTTTCTGCATGTTTCCGCAATTTACATTCAGAAATCACTGATATAGTTAGGTGGTAAAAATCCTTTACTTTTGCATCTACATGATCTGTGTATCAGTTGCACCAGTTTTTCTTTATGCTCAACCATTACCCCACCCACACTTATCAATATGAATAAAATGTTTTGCATTTCATACATCTACTTTCTTGTCTTAGTATAAACACTAATGAAAGCAGGCTTTTCATTTCTGTCAGAAATAGCTGTCAAAATAAGCTTGCTGCTCCTGAATATTAGCATGTTTAAATCACAGTCGAACATTAACACGCTACCATACCTAACTGTTAGTAAAATGTCACCATGCTGTCCTGTTGAGTTGAATGTTTAAGCCTAAACAAATCACAACTGAGCCAAACAAAGTGCAGCTTAGACTCTGGTCCGACAATGCTCTGAAGCTCTGACCAAGCACTGAGCTTACAAGTTGTTTTTCTTTGTAATGTGATGCTACCTAGCTGAAAAGGATATGTGAATATTATATTTCAAGTTTTTTCCCATGTTTTCTATTTAGCAATTTTGACCGTATTTGTCGTGTCACCTTACTGAGGGTAAAGGGAACAGTGCTGCACTAATCAGTCAAGATATAATAAGTTACTGAGCTTTTTTTCTAGTATAGTTCTTCTATGCTGTGTTGACAGATTATTGGTGTCTCACTGAACAATATAAAATGTTCTTGTAACAGGTTCCAATTTTTAGCAAAAAGGAGGAGGTCTTTGGATACTTGGCTAAGTACTCAGTCCCTGTCATGCGTTCAGCGTGGATGATTAAGATGACCTGTGCGTATCATGCAGCTATCACAGAAACTAAAGTCAAGAAGAGGCATGTGATTGATCCTTGTATAGGTAAGGCACTTGATGGTAATTAACTCTAAATTAATACCTTAAATTACTGTCAGTATTAGATTTTTCTTCATCTTTGAAATGTATTTGTGTGTGTTGTGTAGAATGGACCCAGATTATTACCAAGTACCTATGGGAGCAGCTTCAGAAGGTGGCAGAGTTTTACAGACAGTTTCCCAATCAAGGCTGTAGCTCACCCCCACCAGCCACTCCTGCAGATGTAGAGACAGCCATGAAGCAGTGGGAGTACAATGAGAAGCTGGCAATGTTCATGTTTCAGGTCAGTTCAGTGTCTAATATCTACTTCTGAACATTGTTGGGGTTTAAACAGTTCAGTATGGTACTGTAATTGCAATATTTTTCCCAGAAACACAGTGGTACTACTGTGTCTCCTCAGCAGTTTCATTAGTTACTGCTGTGATTACTTGCACTACACATACAGTTGCCACAGTATTATTTAATTATAGATGCTCTATGGCAACATTTAGCTATCAGTGAAATGATTTTTTCCCAACTTATTGTTTCACTCTGCTTTCCCTTTTATCCTGAAATATCATGTTGAATACAAAGCAGGAGGCTGCTAGCTTTAATAAACAGGCTGATCTTAGCTTTTTAAATTTGTGACTTATGAATCTGCATCACAGCTTGGGGCCTTATTGTGGATATGAGCTATATGCAGTCTAATCAATGAGAAAAAAAGAACTTGCATTGTTTTATTTAAAAGGCTTTTAGTTTTATTCACAGGGAAAATTGAGACTTGTGGCATGCTACCTGCTGCCTGTATTTACCAAAAAACCTCGATCTGTCAAACAGATTCTGAAGAACACACAGTAACAAAGTCATACGGTTATTTTTCCTTATCGGTAATAAATTCAAACACATTACATTTGGGAGGAGTAAATCGGATAAGGAATTGGTAATCACCACATATTTCAATCAGTAACTCCATGGATGAATAAATTCTAGGTCTCCTCCTCAAACTACAATTACTGCGTCCACCTTCTTGATATTTAGATGAACATGTGTCTGGTTTTTGTGTTCAGGACGGCATGCTCGACAGACACGAGTTCCTGACATGGGTGCTGGAGTGTTTTGAGAAGGTCCGACCTGGTGAAGATGAGCTTCTCAGACTTCTTCTCCCCCTTTTATTACAGGTATCCTCTTCTTTCCACTCTTTAATGTGTCAACATCTGCGTTGACATCACATCATCACTCATTCACTGATGGTTTACATTTGGGAAACAGGCAGTCCTGTAAACATTCATTCAGCTGTGCGCAGTTATGAATACTAGCTGCTCGGTGTTATGACTGGTTTATACAGCTGTCAACGCTCGTGAACCAGTTGTGTGTCTTGTCATTGCAGCACTTTAGCAGTATTGACCTTTGCTGTCAGTGGCCTCTCGGGTCCACAGCATCTCATTTGGTTTCTATTAACAAAAGTGACTGTTAGTGGATACCAACTGCTGTGGGTAATGCTGTGCATCTCTCCTTCGCCCTGCAGTACTCAGGTGAATTTGTACAGTCGGCTTACTTGTCACGAAGACTGGCTTACTTCTGCACACGCCGCCTCAACCTGATGCTAAGTGACGGGAGCCTGGGCCCCAGCACAGGAGGGCATCCAGCCCACGGCATCTTGACACAGCAAGGTAACGCCCTGCCCCCTACGCCGACTTCACAGCCGGCAGGAGGGAACCAGCCTCAGACACCCTTCACGGATTTCTACATCTGCCCTCAGCACAGGCCTCTGGTTTTTGGTCTCAGCTGCATGTTACAGGTACTGTGCTTACATTTTGATTGATTGAGACTTCTTCATTCGTAGTTTGATAGTTGATGTTGATTTAAAGCACCTCTTGTTCTAATTTGACTTTTTTCTTTCCTTTTATTATTTGGTTCTTGTTATTGTCACATCAGAGCATAGTATTGTGTTGTCCCAGTGCTCTGGTGTGGCATTACTCCCTAACAGACAGCAGAAACAAGACTGGTTCCCCACTGGACCTCCTTCCCATCGCACCTTCCAGCTTGCCAATGCCAGGAGGCAATACTGCCTTTACACAGCAGGTAGCTGTTACTGCAGTACTCTTACTTTTCCGTCTGTTTATTTTCAACTTGTGTGTCTGTGTGTAATACATAAGACAAAATTATACAGCACATATATTAAGAATGGATAACAGAGCAAACTTGTTCTGGACACATAGAAGTAGCTAATACAGGTAAAATAGCACAAACCAAAAAACGAAGAAATAGATGGTATTATTTGAACATTTCTTTCACCACAGGTCCGTGCAAAGTTGAGAGAAATTGAAGAGCAAATTAAGGAGCGAGGTCAGGCAGTGGAGTTCAGGTGGTCATTTGATAAGTGCCAGGAGACGACAGCAGGTAAGAAAACTGCTCCTTTATCTCTGCAGACACCGGTTTACTGCTCACGAGTACAGGTTTGTTCATATCTGTAATCTGTTGCCAGGGTTCACCATAGGGCGGGTACTCCACACCCTGGAGGTATTAGACAACCACAGCTTTGAGAAGTCTGACTTTAACAACTCACTGGATTCACTGTACAACCGAATATTTGGTTCAGGCCAGAGTAAAGATGGTCATGAGGTAAGGATTGATTCCCTGTATCTTTTTTTTGTAATGCATAAAGCATTTATTAGACACCGCAATGCCAAGTTTACATAGAAAATAAATTAGATAGATAAGCATCTGCGCTGCGCTGAGACCATGTGATTACTGATCATCAGATTATAAAACGTGGCACCAAGTGAGTCTATTTTTGGCTTCATTGTCTCCTTCTGCATGTTTCTGTCCAGATGTCACCAGATGATGATGCAGTGGTGACCTTGCTTTGTGAATGGGCAGTGTGCTGTAAGCGCTCTGGTAGGCATAGGGCCATGGTGGTGGCCAAGCTGCTGGAAAAGAGACAGGCGGAAATAGAAGCAGAGGTAAGATGCACAAAAAACCTACATCTGACTTTGGCTACATGTTTTTTTATTTCTTGTTCGGCTTGCAAAGATCCAGACTGATGTTTTCTATTGTTTCAGTAGTAATTAACATAATTACATATCATTTGTTTAACAAAGCCATATAACATTTAGAATATTCCTACTGTATAATTATGTTTTGTGGCATCTGTAGACCTGAGTGAACCAGTCAAATAAGGAAGTGAAAATAAAGTGTTTGTGTGTGTGTCTTTTGTGTATTTCTTTGCAGAGGTGTGGTGAGTCAGAGGTGGTGGATGAGAAGGGCTCTGTATCATCTGGCTCCCTCTCAGCAGCCACACTGCCAGTTTTTCAGGATGTACTGCTGCAGTTCCTCGATACTCAGGCCCCCACACTGAGTAAGTTTCTTTTTCTTCTACATATCCTGCAGCTGTCATTCTCAATGTGTCAAACTTGATCTCAGTCTAATATTGAAGGAACTTTAAAGACTTTTTGTCTTTGTCTCATTTCTCTACCCTTTGCAGTGCGTATTTATTATAAATGATTTGGAATGGGAAACCTGCTATTAAATTATTTAAATCCTCTTTGCCCCTCTGCAGCGGAGCCTGGGAATGAAAGCGAACGAGTAGAGTTCTCCAATCTTGTCCTGCTCTTCTGTGAGCTCATCCGTCACGACGTCTTTTCCCACAACATCTACATCTGCACACTAATTTCCCGTGGTGACCTGGCTTCTGAATCACACCTGCCGCGCCCGCGTTCCCCCAGCGATGAGCCCTCAGATGAATCAGAACGCAAAGAGCAGGATGCAGGCAGCAGTGTCAAGATGGAGGCATGTTGGAGGCATCTGTTGTCGAGTGTGATGAGTCATTTATGCAGCATTATGAAGTAACAGTGGTGTAATGGGGTAACATGAGGTTATTGTTTGTTCAACAGGACACTGGTCTGTCGGAGTCCATGGAAATAGATCACAACTCCAGTGCTAATTTTGATGAGGTAAACACAGTACTTTTTGTTTTGTTTGCTCCATAATGGATTTATAATAATTTTAATCATTTCTACAGCGTGCACCAGTTTGAACTACGTTCTGGTATTTCTCACGTCTTTTTGTGAAGTAACTCCAGCCTCCTTTTTCCTTGCAGATGTTCTCTCCCCCAATGCACTGTGAGTCCAAGGGCACCCCCTCACCTGAGAAGCCGGCTCCCGAGCAGGACAGCAAAGTGGGCTCTAAAGACAAGGGCATGGACCCTGCCTTCCCTCAACTGTATGAGCAACCACGCCACATTCAGTATGCCACTCACTTCCCTATTCCTCAGGTAAGAACACTCACTGTTTGGTATGAAAAAAATAACTCCTGTCAAATTACATTTCTAGGTTGTTGAGTTTATGTTTACATCAGCTTCTTTTTTGAAGGTTTTGACTTGAGGTTTATTGCAGCTTCAGTCCTTGTACTTAATAATAATTAATATACTGTGTTAAACATACAGTATGATTGGATGTAATGAAAAACAAAGCAGCATATATGGAGATATTCTAAAGCATTCTTATATAATAAAGCCAAATTGGGTTAAAGCAAATATTATTAATGTAGACCTATGTTTACAGTTTATTCTCAGTAGTGCCATGTTTTCTAATGGTGGCTGGACTCAATTTGATTGATTATATCCCTATAAAATATTTTTTTCATCATGTGTGTTCATACTGTTTTTCTTCTCCTGTTATCAATTGCAATGAGTTTGAGGATTTTTTTGTTGCTCTCTGTAGGAGGAGAGCGCCAGCCACGAGTGCAACCAGCGGTTAGTGGTCCTGTACGGTGTAGGCAAACTGAGAGATGAGGCGCGACACACCATCAAGAAAATTACCAAAGACATCTTGAAGGTGCTCAACCGCAAAAGCACAGCAGAGACAGGTAACTGTGCTCCTCAGTTTTATCAGCCTTTGAATGATAGTTTAATGTCCTAGAATTACAGTGCCTCAGCTGTGGGCGTGTAATGTTTCTGGCATTTAGGATTACATTTCTATGTTATTTTACCTACTTCTCATGTTTAACGATGAAAATAGAGTCTGTGAATTGCTTTGAAAATTTTATCTGCATCTCCCAATTTATCGACTGACTTTGTTTCTGCGTCTTCCTGTAGAATAATCCATGTACTGTACATCACATGAAAGATAATGTTTTGCCAGATGGCAGTATGCAAAGTAGGGGCTTTATCATGCATGGATGTTTGTAAAACATCCTTCACATGCACACTGACTGCTTGCTTTCCCACTGTGGCCTTTGCAGCTGTTATCCTCCTAATAACTCTCTGTCTTTTTTGAATACTTTATATTTGCATTCCCTTCCTCTTGTCCTTCTTAAAAGAACAAGCTTTTTTTTTTCGTTCTTTATCAACCCTAGAGGGTTGCATCACTCAATCTTCTTTTCCACCCAATTTCTATGCTAATAGCTCTCATCTCTTCACTGCCAATTTATCTCAGATACATGACATTTTTAAGGCGGTTTAAGGTTTTAGAGTTATAATTGCATTGATTGGAGTGTTTTGTGTGACCTCAGCACAGTCCTGCAAGCTCCTGATGACCTTCAGCTCACAGTTGTCTTTCTCCTCATTGAATTTTCAATTTCTTGACATGCCTTTACAGCAGTAGGTTTTGCATTGAAGCTTCAAATCGAAGGAGGCTGGAAATAAGATAACAGATCATTGGCTTAACTTGATTTTACGGATGGTCTGTTCGGTAGACTTGTAAAAATACAGCTGACCAGTTATAAATTGCTGTTCCTTCTCTCATTTCTGTTCTCCCCCCATTCCCCTCATAAAAAGGAGGGGAGGAAGGACAAAAGAAGAAGAGGAGTAAGCCGGAGGCCTTTCCCACTGCAGAAGATATCTTCTCCAAATTCCAGCACCTCTCCCACTTTGACCAGCACCAGGTCACCTCCCAGGTTAGACCAGACAACCTCATTCGTTCATGTCCTCTAGTATGCAGGAATACGATAATTGTTCGGGGACTAGCCATAGAGTTTATTAATGCAAATACTTAAGCAGCTGAAAATAAAAGACCTCCCAAGGTTAGATTTGAATGTAAATGCAATTTGAAAGGAATTTGATTTCCCATGTGAGATTTCTGAATAAAATTTGAATGGATAATACACTTGGGTGGCTGTAAGTTGAAAATCCCGCAGAACATCATTTAAATATTAGATACTAAAGGTTGTAATGGAGAAAGAAAGCATCAATACTGCACAGTATAAAACGCATAGAATGCTGTGATATATATCAGTTGTGCATGGATAAATATAGATTTAAAAAGTCTCAGCAGGTCAAAAGCTGTTTGATATGTGTTCAGGGTTTTGTCCTGTTTAGTCAAATAATAGTTTCATAGATAGAAACAAGTTTACAGTAGTGTTGTGTTTGTGTCTGTCTTCGTATAAAGAAAATGACCTTTCGGAAACATACTTATCTGCTTTCTCACTGATAATTAGATGAGAAGATCAATACCACTCTTATCTGTTTGCTAAGGCTTATTTTTGTTTGGCAGAAGCGAGGCAGCCTGTTTCTTCCTGCTCCTCATCAACTCTAAACAAAGCTGAATGCCTGCTGTTGTATAGCTTTGTATTTAATTGACAGATGTGCAGGTGGTATGGATTATCATATTTATCATACTCTCTATGCAATAAACTTTTCAGGTCTGTTAATTTAGCTATTTATTGGTAACTGAACCAATGGAACTATAATTCGATTTGTGTTTCACACACACTTAAAGTTTGCCATTTAACAGAAACATTTAACATTTGATCATCTTGATTTCTTCACAGCACGGATATTTATTCCCAGCTTTATGACAGCTTGACAAAATTTCAATGGTTAATTTTCCCTTTTGGTTATTTTTGCCTTCATACATCCAGTTTGCCTGAATGGCCTGTACAGTGTGTTGTATTTTTGGCATAGTTTGAATGTTTCTTCTCATTTTAAATGTAGGCCGTCTCTCTTGGAGCTCGGCTGCATATTGTGTTACAGCTCAGACTCCAAGCCAAGACTGGAAGTATTGATGTGTTTGCATGTTAATGATGTCTGAAATCTTTTGTTTGTGTGCAGGTGTCCAGAAATGTGCTGGAACAGATCACCAGCTTTGCCTTAGGGATGTCTTATCACCTGCCTCTCGTCCAGCACATTCAATTTATCTTTGACCTCATGGAGTACTCCCTCAACATTAGTGGCCTCATAGACTTTGCTATTCAGGTATTGGTTACTTCATCATTAATGTCTTTTCAATCCAGAAGCACCTCTTTGTATTTATCATTGTTTGTAACAACCCATGGACTGTGTGTGTTTTATAGCTTCTGAATGAGTTGAGTCTGGTGGAAGCTGAGCTGCTGCTGAAGTCGTCCAGCCTGGTCGGCAGCTACACCACCAGCTTGTGTCTGTGTATTGTAGCTGTGCTGAGGAGGTACCACTCCTGCCTCATTCTCAATCCTGAGCAGACGGCGCAAGTTTTTGATGGGTATGTCAAACAGAGCATATTAAAATCTTAAAAGTCTTTCAAAACGACTGGACTGTATAGTTTTATTAGTTGTTACTGTTAAATTAACCGAAATAGAGATGGGATCCTGCCTTTAAAGGGATGTTTGCAAGGACATCAGATAAACTTGTAATTAAAGTAATAAAAAGGATGTTCGTGGTTCCAACAATAAGTTAAAGAATCTTACTGCTGTTTTTAATGAGAGTTTTTATTGTCACAGGAAAGCTGACAGGGCACTTAGTTCTTCATAGCAGTTCTCAGGTTGTTTGTGATGCTGATGGTACTTAAGGAATTTTAGCTGATTCTGCTGTTGCACTTGTTTAAAGTAATTAATTATTAGTTAAGTGCCTTGACTGTTAAAGATAAAGATAGCTCATGTGAAACCTCTAATTAAAATAAATGCAACTAAAGGTATGGGTTTTCTGTTACACAAGCCTCCTACTACATCTCATTTGTACTAAAATTGTTTAGTCAAAACAAGAATTAGCAGTTTTATGGGAATTATCTGGCATATAAGCACATAAAATAACAAATAGGTTTTTTTGCACAGTTTTATATGTGTACATAAAGGTAAAAACAAATGTTTCCCACAGTTTCCAGTCTTTATGCTGGTTGTACCTTCATACTTAGCAGACATGATATCAATCTTCTTACCTAACTCTCAGTAAGAAATAAGTAAATACATTTTGTGTTACTAGCGTTTCTGAACATGTCAGACTATGAATTACGTAACTGAAAGAGCTGTTGACTCATACATGTGACCATGTGTGTAAATGTGTTCACAGGTTGCGCATCGTAGTGAAATCAGGCGTGAACCCAGCAGACTGCTCCTCTGCTGAGCGCTGCATCTTGGCCTACCTGTATGACCTCTACACTTCCTGCAGTCATCTCAAGAACAAGTTTGGAGAGATCTTCAGGTAGAATAAAATCTTCAGTTATTTACATATTTATCCTGTTTTATTTGCAATCCCAGAGTCCCTTTCAGTTGTTATCAATCAAACCGTTGCAGACAGTTAATCGCAAAATGTTATTGCCCTTGTTTCCTTTATATCATTTGTAGTCATTTCTTTTTAGTTATTAGTACCAACACAACCATTTATTCTCTTCTTTCTCCTTCTCTTCTCTCTCAGTGAGTTCTGCTCCAAAGTGAAAAACTCCATTTACTGCAACATTGACCCATCAGACTCCAACATGCTTTGGGATCCTGTGTTCATGATGGAGGCTATCGCCAACCCGTCAGCCCACAACTTCAACCACTCCATGGTGGGCAAAATTCTCAACGACAGCCCTGCTAATCGCTACAGCTTCGTCTGTAATGTGCTTATGGATGTGTGCGTGGACCACCGGGATCCTGAGAGGTGCGTTACGCTTGTTAAGACCAAGCTGAAAGGCTCAGTTGTGTAGTCTTTGTTGGAACTGTTGTGTCATATCCTGTAATGTGCTTTCAGGGTGAACGATATTGGGATCCTGTGTGCAGAGTTGACCGCTTATTGTCGTTCACTGAGTGCCGAGTGGCTTGGCATCCTCAAGGCTCTGTGCTGCTCCTCCAACAATGGCAACTGTGGATTTAATGATTTGCTGTGTAATGTAGATGTAAGTTGTGTCTTGTTTTTGAAACAGCTGTTGTTAGATTTCTTTGCAATAGTACCACCTGCATACATTATTAATTAATATTAATGTCTACATCTCCTATGTGTTTAGTCTTTTCTCATTACACAGAAATAATTTAAATGTGTGTCTCTGCGCCTGTGTCCTTCAGGTTAGCGATTTATCCTTCCATGATTCCCTGGCAACCTTTGTAGCCATTCTTATTGCTAGACAGTGCCTGCTCCTAGAAGACCTGGTTCGGTGTGTGGCCATTCCTTCCCTCCTCAATGCAGGTAAGGATTATTGTCAAATTTTTTAAAAGCAACCATTTTTGTCTGATATACTAGAACTCAGTTTGCGCTAACTCTCTTGTTGTTATGCGTGACGTACATGTACCCCATCCATAAACCATCTTTTAAACTAGGTTCATTTGTTCACTAAGTCCTTTATTTTAGCTCTCTGTAATACAGCTTTACCTGTGTTCTTTATGCCATCTTCCCCTTTCAAGTATCTGTAATCTCACAGTCATTAGGCATTGTATAAATGAGTGAGCAGTGTGTTGTAGCTTGGCTCAGAGAAAGTAATACCAAGTTTTATATAATGCATTACTTCTTTTAGAGAACAGAGTAAACGCAGCATACTTGGTCTGGTTCCATAAAGCCTTGGTGTGCTTTGTGCGCTGGCCAGAGAAGTGCTCTCTCTCTCTCCCAACTGTTAATCTGTTTTTTCCCAGCTCAGACACAAAGCCCCATTCAGCCACGCTGTTTGGTTTGGTTTGGCTCATTTTACTCCACTCCACATGCAAAATGCCAACAGCTCTTGCTTGTGGTAAATGCTTTGTTCTCACTCCGTCTATGAAAATTTCCCTTCATCCTGTCTAGTAAGAAGTCTATCTAGGACAAGGTTTAAATTTAGATGTGTGACTTTGATGTGGTAATTTATGTAGGCGTAGATACTGTATGTGGAAACTCTAATAAATGCATGTGTCCTAAACTATTCAGCCTGCAGTGAGCAAGACTCTGAGCCAGGGGCCAGACTCACCTGCAGGATTCTGTTGCACCTTTTCAAGACACCACAGCGCAACCCTGTCCCTCAAGACGGCGTAAAGTCAGGTAGTAAACACAAATAAAAAACATTTTACCATCTTTTTGTTGTTACCCAAGATAAAATTGTGACTTTTGTCGTATAATATTATTATGACTTTGCAGATAAATCCTCAGTTGGTATCCGATCGTCTTGCGATCGCCACCTTCTTGCTGCTTCTCAGAACAGCATAGTTGTTGGAGCAGTATTTGCTGTCCTCAAAGCAGTTTTTATGCTGGGTAAGACTCTTTGCAATGCTGCTGCACTAGATCATAACCTGTCATCTAAAAATGTGGTTTCAGAAATGACTGAGTGAGAGATTTTTACTGGTCTCTTTAAATTTCAGGTGATGCTGAGCTAAGAGGCTCAGGACTGTCGCACCCTGCCGGCCTCGATGACATATCTGAGGGGCGAAATGTCTCCATTGAAACAGCCAGCTTAGATGTTTATGCAAAGTATGTTCTGAAGACGATCTGCCAACAGGTGAGGAATTAAGTTGAAATGGGGTGAACAGTGTGAAAGCAATGAAGTACACATTTCTCCCAGTTGGTTTGGAATGGCAAAAGGGAAAACTAAAGTACTGAGATAACTAAAAAGTGTGTCTGAAACAAGTAGCTTTGTATGCAGAGCTACGGTGCACATGTTCTTTTATTGATCAGTATAATCTGAATCAGGATTTTCAGTTGTCAGAAATGGTGATACAAACACTGCATTTCTACTTGTATTGGTTATGTTCTTTCAGAGCTATTTGTAAAAACAGTAATCCAGATGTGAATTAGATCCTTTTTTGCAGCAGATGTCACTTATGCCACATACATATGCAGGCCAGAGAGAGAGAGAGAGAGAGAGAGAGAGAGCTGGCAGCAGCAGCTCAGAGGGCAGGACATGCTCTAGACCTCAAGAGACTTCAAACACATTTTTTTTAACCAGCTAAGCTCTGACATGCAGTGCAGTTCTGTTTCTGTGAAATGACCCTTTGCCCTGTTTTCCTTACCACTTAACCAACTTTGGTTAAACATGTTTTGCATGAGTCATGTTTACTTGTTACTATGCCTTAAGCTCTGGTATCACTGAAGTGTTGCTTCTTTGAGAAATTAAATTTAACTCAGGTGCACATATAAAATTTAAATATATAAATTTATATATAAATAAATATATAATTTACTGACCACTTTCACATTTCTTCTCTGCCATTTTTTTTCTCCTTCCCCTGCTTTTCTCTTCTGTTCTGTCTTGCAGGAGTGGGTTGGAGAGCGCTGCCTGAAGTCTCTCTCTGAAGACAGCAGTGCCCTCCAGGACCCTGTGTTGGTCCACATTCAGGCCCAGCGACTACTGCAACTTATTTGTTATCCTCACCGACAGCTGGACAGTGATGATGGTGACAACCCTCAGAGGCAGCGCATCAAACGCATCCTACAGGTCCAGAATAGGCAGAAAAATAAAATGAGCTTTTGTCTCTTTATTTGTGCAAGATAATAATGTTTGAGTAAACTAGAGTCAGATAGCAGATGAAAAAAGACTGTTTTAACTGGATAAACTTGACCATCTCGTGATTAGTTGTCTTCTTAATTCAAAACTGAGGTGCTACTGCCCTCTCCTGGTTGAATCAAGGGTAGAGGAGCTGTGTTGATAATGTTCACAGCTGGTGCTGGACAAGAAAAAGTTAAAATGTTTATGACTAACAGTGATGTTTTCTCTTTGATAGAACATGGACCAATGGACTATGAGACAGTCGTCCCTGGAGCTGCAGCTGATGATCAAGCAGAGCACAAGCAATGTATGTTACTGATGTTACTGCAGAAAATGCATTAACCATTTTTTAGAACAGAGATTGTGCAGTTTTTGTTGAAGGAATCTTAATACTCCTGATTTATTTTTTTAATAGGAGCTCTACTCACTCCTGGAGAACATAGCCAAGGCCACTATTGAGGTGTTTCAGAAATCAGCTGAGATGAACTCTAGTAACCCCTCAGGAAATGGAGCCGCAGTTCAAGGTGGCTCAGCATCCAACAACAACAACATCACAAGCAAGATGAAACCTATTTTAAGGTGTGTCCTGCTTCTTTTTTCATAGTAATGCACTTATATTCTAAACTCCTCAAACATAAATGTAAATGCATAATCCCATACAAGGGGCAAAACACTAACCTTACCATCTCTTCTCTTTTTAATTTGCATTCAGTGATGCTTAAGTCTAATATTTGTGTTTGCACTATGATCTGCAGTTCATCAGAGCGGTCAGGTGTTTGGCTGGTAGCTCCGTTGATAGCCAAGCTGCCCACCTCAGTTCAGGGCCATGTACTGAAGGCAGCAGGTGAGGAGCTGGAGAAAGGACAGCATGTGGGCTCTTCATCACGTAAAGAGAGGGACAGGCAGAAACAGAAAAGGTAAGTGGAAAACAGACTGGTTTCTCTGAAAGGTAAAAACTTTAAGTGGCATTCAGCAAACTCTTATGGCAGGACGGAGAATTTAATTTTGCGTTACTCAGACTATGTAAGGTACATAAAAAGAACTAAGCACCTGGGATATTAAAGTATCAAGAATATGTTTCTTTTCTGTTCCTCCTCAGTATGTCACTGCTGAGCCAGCAGCCATTTCTGTCTTTGGTGCTGACCTGCTTGAAGGGACAGGATGAACAGAGGGAAGGCCTTCTGACGTCTCTCTACAGCCAAGTGCAACAGATTGTTACCAACTGGAGAGAAGACCAGTACCAGGATGACTGCAAGGCAAAGCAAATGATGCATGAGGCTCTGAAACTACGTCTGAATCTTGTAAGAACTCAGCCACCTATAATTAGTTTTGTACCACTGCATGTTGACGTTTAGCTCTAGATTTATATCTAAGGCAAACAGGACTTTAGAGGGTATTAAAAAGTCCTGAAAAGGTCTATATCGGTTAATACAGACATCATAGACCTAGAACCCCCCCTTGAAGTGGTATTGTTTTAACAGTTGGTTGCGTTTTTTTTATTTTTTTTATCATCAGACTGCTAGGCAAAGTTGTGGGGTTCAAAGTCGAGGTTGCTTTAATCTAATTATATCAGGAGGAACTATTGCAACTACTGGTTTTCCATCATGCTTTTATACTTTAAGTGTGATCATGAAAGGGGTAGTAAAATTCATCATGTGTGTTATTCATTAGCTTTTTAAAGGTCTTACATTTCACTTGGTAAATCCTGCACAGAGGAACCAGAAATTAGCCTCATTTAATGAGTTTTATCATGGAAAATTAAATCATTGGAGAAAAATCATCAACGCTGTTATCCCAAATATTTTAAATGCAGTTTTGGGATTTTATTAAATATGTTACAAAGAGAATAACATGTTTTTTCTTTTTCTTTCCTGTCAAGGTGGGTGGCATGTTTGACACAGTGCAGCGCAGTACCCAGCAGACCACCGAGTGGGCAGTACTGCTCCTCGACATCATCAGCAGTGGCACAGTGGACATGCAGTCCAATAAGTGAGCGTAGACTAAATACAAAACACCTCCTGAAATTGCAGTCCACACATTATTCTCTTAATTAGACACTCAAATTATTTCTAAGTCTGTTGCCAGTACAATTATCTGTCACTTGCTCTGCCTTACTCTCATATTTGTTTCTCTCCAACAGCGAGCTCTTCACAACAGTGTTGGACATGTTGAGTGTGCTAATTAACGGCACATTGGCTGCCGATATGTCCAGTATCTCTCAGGGCAGCATGGAGGAAAATAAGAGGGCCTATATGAACCTGGTCAAGAAGCTCAGGGTAAGAATAGCACACCATTCTCAGCCATAACCAGGGTAAAGATGTGCTCCTTCTTTTAAGGCGTAGTATTTTCCCTATATTCAAATAATAGTTGTCAACTTGGCTTTGTTGTGCTTTACATTTTTCTTTACTTTTAACTGTTTATTATTCTTTTCTTAAATGTAAAAAATGAGCAGCAAAGAAAGGAAACAACCAGATAAGTGAGGTCATAGAAACTCCACATGTTTAAATTAAACTACAGAAGATAGAATCTCTCTTGCTAAAATATCCACCTTAGTCTGTGACAGACCACAAGAGTTTCAGTTTAACAAAAATTGTGTGCAAAAGGCTTGGCCACATGTGGGGAAAAAACTAGTGTCTGTCTTTATTGACTCATTACTTGTGTTCAGCTAAAACAACAATGTTAAATAATATACTCATTTAAGAATGGGACAAACAGGTGTTTTGTTCTTTACATTTTCATAATTACTCCTTTCCACAATGTATCCATTTTGTTTCCACAGAAAGAGCTTGGAGATCGGCAGTCAGAAAGTTTGGAAAAAGTTCGTCAGCTTCTGCCACTGCCCAAGCAAACCCGTGATGTCATTACCTGTGAGCCACAGGGCTCGCTAATAGACACAAAGGGTAACAAGATCGCTGGCTTCGAGAAGGAGGTAAGAGCTTTATCACATGCTCATGTTCCTGGGTGACCATCTGCAAAGTATCTCCAAGGTACTTTGTCAAAATACAACCCAATTCCAAAAAAGTTGGGACTGTGTATACTATTCACAATAGAACATAGAAACATGTCAAACGTTTAAACTGAGAAAATCTACAATAAAAAAAAGGTAATTTTGAAATTGATGGCAGCAGCATTTCTCCAAAAAGTTGGGACAGAGGCAACAAAAAGCTTGAAAAGCTAATTACGGTAATTGGCAACAGGCCTCTATCATTATTGGGTATAAAGAGTCAGTCTGTCAGAAGTAAAGGTGGGCAGAGGTTCACCATTCTGTGAAAAGCTGTGTCTAAAAAATGTCAAACACTTTGAAAATAATGTTTCTCAACGTAAAATTGCAAAGACTTTTAATATATCATCATCTACAGTCCATGATATCAAAACATTCAGAGAATCTGGATAAATGTCTCATTTTTTAAATTGAGGTTGTAGATTCATCTAAGCAAACAAGAGCAGCAGCAGAGCAGTTTCAAGTGTAGACTAAATTTATGCCATTCATTCATAGACTGTCAGCAGAAATACATGTTTATTATAATAGGATTTTGAAGGGAATGTGTTTAAATATGGGAACTCCTGTTTTTAGCAGTAGTTCAGTATTACCTGTTGACTTAAAAAAGACTGCTGTGTCTTCCATCAGGGCCTTCAAGTATCAACCAAACAGAAGATTTCTCCCTGGGATGTCTTTGAGGGTCTCAAACACTCCGCCCCTCTCTCCTGGGGCTGGTTTGGTACAGTACGCGTGGACCGCAAGGTCACCAAATTTGAGGAGCAGCAGCGTTTCCTCCTCTACCACACCCACCTGAAGCCCAAACCTCGTAGCTATTACCTGGAGCCACTTCCCCTGCCCCCTGAAGAGGAAGAACCCTTGACACCTGTCTCCCAGGAACCAGAGAAGAAGATGATGGAGACGGTGAAACCAGAGAAGAATGTACCTGCTGTTCCCTCTGACTCAAACAAGAAGAAATCCAACAAGAAGAAGAAGACGACAACTACCTTGACCAAGACGGAGGTCAGTTATCTACAATTTGTGATGCTAGAATAATATGATTTTATTTAGAGATATTCTTGACATATTTGTCTCCTGGACAGATGTTTTCACAATCAGATTTATAAAGTAATACATTTTGCTTGTTCTTCCCAGCAGGACTTTGTGAACCGTACACCAGGTGGTGTGAGCTATGGGAATAATATGCCACCTGAGCTGATGCAGAACCACCCATATGGCAGGCTGCCCTTCAACCAGCAGAACATCATGTACACACAGAATCAGCCTCTACCTCCAGGTCAGAACACCACATATAAGAAAAACATAATCTTAAACACCACCTGTGACTGGGGTTAATGTAATTTTTTTTTTTTTTTTTTAGGAGGTCCAGGTTTAGAACCTCCTTATAGACCTCCCCGTACCCAACAGATGAACAAAATGATGCCCACTAGACCCAGCTACCCAGGCATGATGCCCAGCATGCAGGGAAGCATGCCCGGCATGATAGGACTGGACAAGCAATACCCAATGGGTTATAAACCCCAGCCTACTATGCCACAGGGTCAGATACTGCGTCAGCAGCTACAGGTCAGACTGGTGAGTCGGTCCACACTGAGAGATCAAGCACCATCTTCTATTCAATTAGGCTTGGACAAAAGTGGAGCTGAATCATGATAGCTGATTATCTGTTTGACTGCTGCTTAAATCCGTAAGGCGAATATGAAGTGATTGTTTTTAGTGAATTAAGTCATTGTTGAATCAGTAATAAATTCCTCATTTCCCTGTTTGCTGACTTATTTCAATTTACAGAATCAGAGCATGATAGGACAGATGAGACAAACACCCAACCAGCCATACACTCCAGTGCAGGCATCTCAGGTAAATCTATTACTGTTGATTTTCTTTTGCCAGGAAGTACACAACTCATCCTGTTCATAGAAAGTATGTCACCTGATGTCTTTACTTATACATGCTAATACTGAAGATTTTTTAAAAGGTGTTAACATGTCAGCATTTTCAGATGTTCACTGCATGATTAATCCTGTCTCAGGCGACTCTTGCTCAGTCAATAATGGTTTGCTTTTTTTTGTCTTAGTTTTAATCACCAACATTGTCTCCATTCAGAGCATATCTCAGGGCTATACCACATACGGATCACACATGGGGATGCAACAGCATCCGTCCCAAGGTGGTGGTATAGTTTCTTCCTCCTATGGGAACCCAAACTTCCAGGGCACCCATCCTGGAGCCAACCCAGGTGTGGTGGATCCTCTTAGGCAAATGCAACAGAGGCCCAGTGGTTACATTCACCAGCAGGCCTCAAGCTACGCACACAACATGCAGAACACACAGAGGTCAGCAAAGTGTAGTAACAAAATCTGCTGCTTTGTTCTCTGCTTAGTAGCACTTAAAAGTCGACTTTATTCAGTTTGTTGTTTTTAAGTTTGCATTCCAAAATTAGTACTGCTGACCTGAGATTTCTTCTTCCTGGCCCACAAACCTCAGGTTTGCTCACCAGCCCCTCCAACAGAATCCCATCTTGCACGGTCTCAGTCACATGGGAAACCAAGGCGTCCACCCGGGCTTGAGACCCAATCAGATGTTGGCAGAACAGCAGCAACAACAGCAGCAGCAGCAACAAGCAGCTCAGCAGCAGCAGCAGCAGCAGCAGCAGCAGCAGCAGTACCACCTCAGACAACAACTCAGAGTATGTTACTACTTTTTCTGATTGTCTAACCCTAAAACTAGCCTGTATTTTATTTGTGTTATCTAGTGAATAAATTAAAATTTGCACACAGATAAGTCAGGTTGTGAACACGAGAGAGCTCACCTGAGTTATGGAAATTCAGGTTGTTGTCAACAAGAAGCAGGAAATTCAAGATGAACAGTCACCCTGGTACCGTACCATGTGTGACACAGCTGCTTTGTGCTATTGATGTTGCTCTATATAACAAAGTGAATGTTCATTACATTAAAATGATATAAAATAATGTAATGTAGTGCTATAATGTAACTTACAGCACTGCTAATTTACAGTGATGCCATGACAGCCCTTTGATGGTCTAATCTGTTACAGCAACTCACTGACACCGGTGGAATTCAGGATAAAAGTCTTGCAGTATTAAGAGGCCTACTGTGTTTCCAAGGCCCAGAAAAATAAAAATAAAGTTCTGAAACATTACCTCTAATACTAACTGTTATCTCTTTCAGCAGCAGCAGCAGCAAGTTCAACAACAACAACAACAACAACAGCAGCAGCAGCAGCAGCAGCAGCAGCAGCAGCAGGTTCAGCCTCAGCAGGTTCCTCCTCAGCAGCAGGTTCCACAGCAGCAGCAACAGCAGGTGTCAGCAGTGCCACCACCAGGTCAGGCACAGAACCAAGGCCTGAGCATGCAGCCGCTGCCCCCGCAGCAACCCATGGTATGTCCCACACAGACGGCAGGAACTTAGTTCAATAGTTCAGTCTTTAGCAGGTTGTGCAATATGTGTAAGGAGACCTGGAGCTAGTACCAGACTTTAGCAGTCACTTGTAGAAGCGAATAGCAGAATGTGGTGTAGTATATGAAGAGATTCACTTAGGTTTTTATGAGAGACACTAGTCTACTAGACTTTTTAGTACATAACCATAAACCTTAAAAATCATTATAATAATGATGTTCATATGTCTGTTTTAGTTCCCACGACAGGGAATGCAGCAGACTCAGCAGCAGCAGCAGACGGCAGCTCTAGTCAGACAGCTGCAACAGCAACTTTCAAGTAAGTAAAATACACAGGTATTACACACATTGTACTTCATATGTACCATGTGTGTTGCAGTCTTTATTGATTTCAGGTTCTATGTTTATAATGAACCCTTTCCCCATTTTCTCAGATCAACAACCAGGACAAGGCACCAATTCATATTACTGATTGTGCTTGTTTATAATAGTGTGCGGAGAATAGAACCTCAATATGTGTGGAGGCTCAGCTTTGTAGATTGGCACATATACGGCCTTGATTAGGCTGTTAGGAAGGAAGACTGTTTGAGGCACAAAGGACGACCAAACAGATGAACCAAACCCCATCTTGACCACTGAGGCAACGATCAGAAAACATCGTCAGTTGTGTAATCATGGATTATCAAACGATGGATCCTGCTCTGAAGTAGACAGAAAATGGTTAATAACAGAAAATTCTATGTAAAAAGAAGTACCAGAAACTATAAGAATAATGCAATTTTTTATTTTATTTCAATTTGTACAATTTTTTCAGTTTCGTGTATTTCTCATTAAAAAATCATGTCAGTTTTTATGTCTTGTACTTGTGTTCGCTGCCTGTATACTGTGTCGATGGAACATTTTGTGGTTAAAGGAGGATTTATTCTATCAAACAAAGCTGCTGTCAAGCAAAAACAATTAATGGCAATGTCCAGAGCAATGCAATTTTTTATTTGTTTCTTTTTAAATCTCCTGAGATGAGATTGGATTTGAAACGAAAAAGTAATTCACATTAATGTGTTTAAATAGCACGGAGACTTTATATTATAACAATAAATATTACTCTGAAAGGATAAAAATCCCCACATAGTGAGTAGTGGTACATGACGGTTATTATTTCAGTGGTATCTGAAAGTATTCTGACTGTGGAGGCATTTGTCTTCAGACTAATTATCACGACGACTTATACAGTTTTAATGTCAGTCTGTGCTGCAATGTGGCATGAAAATGTCTCAGAAGTGAGAATCATGTCTGGAACTACTACAATGGGTCTTTTTAGCAGGAAATGAGCAGTTGATACTAATAATAATTTACAGTGCCCCAGTAAGTTGTTATAGTGAGCCAGTATTGAAAATAACGAACATGAAACTAAAGCAGCTAAATTATCTTAGTTTTATTATGTACACACCTGTGAATTTCCTACTGTGATGTCAAAATATTTGTGAAAAGGCCTCAAATGTTTGTCAAGTAAAAAAAAAAAACAGCATTACTGTAGTGGTCAGGAAATTGGTGAGTTTACTGAATGATTCTTTAACCAAGCTAGACTGTTCCCACTTGATTAATTTATACACTCAGATTTCCCTTTGCAACTATTTATACAGTTTATTTATATAGAATCAAAACAAAATACCCCTTATAATAATAATTTCAGACAACTTTAATTCCATTCTGTGTAACTGTGTAGCTGGTAAGGGAGGCACACAAGTCATATTTATTGATTGATTGCATCAGTGTACAGGGAACATAAAACACTTCAGTTCAATTTTGCTGCCTCTTTTGTCTTTGGTTTTTGCTTATCTACGTTTTGGCTTTCCACACGCTTAAAAAGCACTCCAGAGTCAGACCCTAGTACTCTCCTTTCAAAGGGACAGTCCATTCCCTGATACCTTGGCAGGAAGTTCAAAGCTGCCCAGCTCCTCTCACCTGGTTTCACCCCCAGTCTGGACAGGAGCTTGTTGGAAACCTCTGGCACTACTGGTTGAAGGAGTGTGCCATAAATTCTCAAGCATTCAAGTGAGACATTGATAATGGTGTCTAGCCAGCGCTGGTCTTTACCATCCTTTCTGTCCAGCTTCCAAGGTGCATGGCGCTGAACAAACCCATTGGTCTGTTTCACGCAAGCTGTGATGGCCTCCAGAGCTTTGTACACTTGCATACTCTCGTAGTGCTGCTCCACTACAGCGGGGAGATTTCTAACAGCATCCAACATGTGGTAGTCTTCAACCACAGCCCTGCCTCCCTGTTCGCTTGGAAAGGACTGAGGACAGAAAGAAGGGTAGATCTGCGCTGGGTTCAGAGCTGGAGCTGTGCAGCGGTTAAGCAAACCACCCAGAGAGTCAGCAAGCTCTGCGTGCAGCAGCTTGGTAACTTTGTCATCTGTGTAGTCACAATCTGAGTCTGGGACACCCTGTCGCAGAAGAAAGTACCTCATGCCATCTGTTGTGAACATCTGTGAACGTTCAAGAGGATCTACCACATTACCTAAACTTTTAGACATCTTCTTTCCCCCTACTGTCCAGTGAGAGTGCACATATATTGTCTGTGGCAGTGGGAGTCCAGCTCCTAGAAGAAAAGACGGCCAGTAGATGGCATGAAATTTTAAGATGTCCTTTCCTACAATGTGGTGGGCCACGTCCCACCACTGCTTGTGTTTATCCGGATACCCAGCTACTGTGAGGTAGTTCACCAAAGCATCTAACCACACATAGATGGTTTGATCAGCATCACCAGGGACTGGGATGCCCCAGTGAAGACGGCTTCGCTGACGGGACACTGAGAGGTCAGGAAGGTCCTCCTGTAGCCACTGGAGAACAGCCTGGTAAAAACGCTCAGGCCGTACAGCCCTGGGATTCCCTCTGAGCCAGTCGAGCAGCTGAGACCGAAACGCAGACAGACGGAACATGTAGTTCTCTTCTTTCATCCACTCCACCTGCAAAATAGTGAAAAGAAGACTGAGTGAACGGACGGAGTGAACATACACAAGCTGTGGACTTGTGACTGACTCGAAATTGGAGCCGGAGACAGGAAACGGCTTAGCTTAGAGTATTATTGATCTCCTCACCTGACTCTTGTCAAGCGTATTCCAAGATGTTTAAAACTATTGCTTATAAGAAATACACTCCATAGATTTAGTATTAGATTACCATAAAAGTGGGAATTGCAAGAAACAAATGTAGAAAACTGTCAAAAACAAAACATTGGAGGCCAGGACATCCTGACTCTTAGTCCCAAATAAGAGTCTAATTGACCTCAACTTTGCTCAACTTACCTTGTGCCCACTCTCAAGCGATATCTTGATATCCTTCCCTGAGGAGTCCACAGCATCGCCCACCTGCGACGGCATGAGGAAACTTTCATCCTGCGTGGAGTACCAGCCCTCATAGCTACCCTTGTAGATGAGCCCTTTATTCCAGAGCACTGACCAGAAATGCTCCACAGCACGATGGTGTCTTTGCTCAGTGGTTCTGATGTAGTCTGTGTATGAAATGTTGCAGCTACTGAAAAGATGCCTGAACCGCTCAGACACTTCCGTGCAGAAGGTCATAGGATCTTTTCCTGCAGCTTCAGCAGCTTGCTGGATTTTCAAGCCATGTTCATCTGTGCCTGAAATGCATGTTAACAGGATTAGTTGGAACAAATTATTATTTTTTATTATTGATTGCTCTACAAGTCATTCTGTTGATTAGCCAATGTATCATTTAGTCAATAAAATGTTAAAAATAGTGAAAGTGATTATCACAGTTTCCCAGTGCCAAACGTGAAGTACAAATTGCAAAGGTAATTCACTGACCATCATATATGACAAATACCCTGGCATTTTTACTTGCAAAATGACTTCAATAAATGATTGATAACAAAAATAATTGTTTCTTTTGTAACTGATTGTTTCTTTTGCTTTAACAGAGTGTAGTAATATTGTTTAGTATATGAAATGTCAAAAATATGTGAAAGATGCCTAAGGTTCCAGGGCCCATATTCAATTTACAATAAACAGAAAAAAACGAATTTGAAAAGCTTTAACATCTATTTTGTCAACATCACATGCAACCAGTGGTAGGAATGGCAACACGTACTGTACACTCTGACCAATAGAGGATTTACCTGTTGCAAACTTTGAGTTGAATCCCTGAAGTAGCTTATACCTGTGCAAGCAGTCAGCAAGCACAGCTGAATACATGTGGCCTAAATGAGGGGAAGCGTTGACATAGAAGATAGGGGTGGTTATATAATGATTCCTATCGTCTTTGCACAGATTGGTGCTGGTGTATCTCAAGACAATGACCCCCTGATTTCTAGACGGAGCTGAAACAGATGATAAAAGCGGACTTTGTTTCAGTCTGTGAACAGCCTTCCAGCTTCTGGTGACAAAAAGAAAAGGGAGCCTCATCATTGGATAGCAAACGATGCTCACATTAAGTCCACAAGATGTGCAGAAGCGACGCAGTAAGTGCTAACGTTACTCACTTACAATGGATAGCTAAAATATGAGTTATCATAATAAAAAAAAAAAGGTAAGCGTAGAAACGAAAGCACTTTCGGAAAAATGTAAACGAATTTAAAGAATGTTGATGAATGTTTTAGATTTAAATAACAGGAGTAATTTTGCCCTAAACATGTAGTACATGTGTTTGCTACTATGTCAAGGTTCTTCCGGTTTCGATCGACAACAAAACAACTCGTCCAATCAAAATGCTGCATAGTGGGGAACGAAAACCAAGCACCAATCAGAGTGCTGCGAGTCTATATTTGCTAAATTCATTAAGTTTACTAGATTTATTTACTTTTTAGGCGTTAAAGATATCTTGACATGACGCTTTAGCTTTGTAAACAGTAAATAATTACGGGAGAAGCCGGTGGTAGATGTATGGAGAAGGCTCCTTTTTTTCAAATAACTTTATTAGCAAAACGGGGAATTAACAGAGTTACAGGAAGTTAAAACACTTGCACAAACAGAGTAAATGTTTACAAGCAATTTAGAAAGGGAGATTGGTCCCCTGCACCCTCTCTTTTTAAAAACATTTATTAGAATTGAAGTGCTTTCAAGAACAACAAGCAAAGCGTCTTTATGAGGGAGAATTTGCCTAAAATAAACTTCATCAATATTGTTTCCCACTCAATGTTATCTACCTGTTGGAAGGACATTTTTCATTTGACTTGATATTGGTAAGTAACACAGCTAGATAATATAAGCACCTTGCTGATAAATAAAACAGCTTTGTCTCTATTCTGAGAAAAGTCAATGTGCTGCAAGACCATGAGACAGGTCCAACAGACAAACTAAGCTCATGTCCAGTGGCTATTGTCATTTTACGCAGTTTACACTGAAAGGGCGTTTGCAACACAAACATCGGTTTTACTGTATGTATTTACTGTACCTGTTGATTTAGTGAATTGTACAGATGATCAGTGAGGCTATCAGACAAGTTTGTTTGATATGCAGCCTCCCTTACTACATATGATTTCTGTCTACAAGTTAATTAATCACAAATGCATTAGTACATTACTCAGATATACTGTCACTTGAAGAGGTATCATTTATCAACGTTTCATTTTAAAATCTTGATTGTTTTACATTGTTCTATGTCAGTTTGTTGTAAAGTTGTATCTTATAAAACAACAGAATTCTGAGATTAAAGTTATAACACAAATAATATTTTTTTTAGTGGCCCTAATCCTCTTGTAATGTAATTGTAATGTTAAATTTTGTTGTATAAAGTAAAGACGTCTTGACTTCTAATAAGGCCTTGGGGAATTGCATTAATAAAAGCACAGTAGTGCAGGTTAGATTGTTTTTATGCTTGAATTCCTCATAGTCTAATAAGTCTTATAAGTCATCTATCAGATGTTGAATAGACTATATCTCCTTTCTCCATCCATTCTGTAAATTCGGCGAATTGGGGGGGTAGAAGTTATGTTAAAATAATTAGTTTCTAACAATAGAGGACTTGTTGGTGAAAAATTAAATAACTTTGTTGGCAGTTTAAGTGTCTTTTTATTTTTAACTTTATTAAATGTTGAACAAATACACACATCCAACATGACACAGGTTATGGGTGCAAGGTTACTTACAGGAAATACAGAGTAATTAAATAAATTAGGGCTGGGCACGTTAACGCGTTATTATCGCGTTAATTAACTCCGATAATTATTTTATCGCGCGTTAACGCAGTTTTATTATTATTATTATTGTTATGACGATGAAAGTCCGTTGCTCACTGGGTCTGAATACACATACAGACAAACAATGGGTCACAGGAGGGGTAGGATATTGGTGAGTACTGGCTTTCGATTGGCATCAAGAAGCATCTCAACCAATGAGAGCATTTGGGGGTGGGCCTAATACTGCTGCAGCTTTCTGCAACAGAACCGATGCCAGCAAATC
>JAUMHL010000002.1:16710025-16737017 GCA_032362345.1 Sandelia bainsii | reverse complement strand
ATGTTAATGCCCTGGCAATGGAAAATAGCTTTGGTTTATTTAATTTGATTACATTAATATTTAAGTTGAGATTTACACGAAATATTGAACTGCTACTGTGTAAAGGGAATACTGCTGTATTTCTTTAAAGTGCAAACCAAGTGTTATTGCACTTCTATTCATAGAGCAGTACTTTTAAAATAAACGTGCGCAATAAAGTACTTTTGAATTCATTATTTAATTTTGCCTGTAATAGTGTGATTAATCAATCAATTAATTACAATTTTTAATGGCTGCCCAGCACTAAAATAAATATTATTAAATAATAATTAAATCTAAATAAAAGTAAATTAAAATAAATAAAACTAAATTAAAAACTACTGCTTCTACACTTTTTTTGTCATCAGTCTTAAAGAAATTAGATATATGTTCAGGTCAACTAAAAACACATTTATTAGGCAGAGACCTAGAGAAATGGGCTTTGTAAATATGAAACTTACCCATCAAAAATATAAGGTTTAAAATATGACATACTGATTGTTGCTCTCGAATTATGCAATAATGTCTCTAACATTAATGGCAGTTTAAGTGTCGGTAACTAACGTTTAACGTTTCCAACGCCATCACCAGGAAGTTCCGGGAGACAAGCAGCCAATCAGGTGACGCTCCACTTCCTGTAGTTCAGAGAGTAGTCAGCGAAGACGTATGGGGCTGACGTGACAACAGAGTTAAAACATTTAATAACGTCTTATAACGTAAAGCGGCGGTTAAATCCTGTGTTATTCTGAACTCAGTCGAAAGTTAGAGACGTTTTAAGTTTCCGTTTATTGACATCTTTAGCCGCCCAACAACTCGTCGTAGACAGTCATCCCGCCCCTCTGTGATATCAACGTTAAACACGGGGCTCCCAACAAGTTACGGACATCTTCGTTTTTGTCATAAAAGTCCAGTTCATTTAGCGTAATGTTATGTTGACCGTGTTTCAGATGGAAGCGAACCGGACGGACTTCTACATCGGTCTCTCTCTGGCCATGAGCTCCAGTGTTTTTATCGGAGCCAGTTTCATCCTGAAGAAGAAAGGCCTGCTGCGATTGGCCAGCAAAGGCTCGATGCGAGCAGGTACTGTGAGCTTTATTCAAATAAAATTAAACTTCAGCTATGTTAAAAAGGTCAGTGCTGGATGACATATCCATTTTAATGAAACAGAGTTAGCAACAACATACAAATACATTTCACTTAATCCTGCAAACTTCACCATTAAAGTGTTAAAAGTTAAAGTAATCATGCGTGACTGAACTGTTGATCACAATTTCACAATCATCAAATTGTATACTTTTTTCCAACAAAGGCTGTAAAACACTGCTCAGCTAGTTATTTAAGGAACTAGATCACCAAATATACAACTCGGAATACTCCACCAAATACAATATTTACTAATGTTTGCACAAAAAACAGAACCCAGCTGTTTCAGGAAGTAGTTTATCCTGTTTACAGTATTGAGAAAAAATGAAAGTATGTATTTGTTGCTACTTCTAAAAGATTTACTTGAACGGACTTGAACAATTAATCATTAATCAGAATAGTTAATTCATTTTCAATTGACTAATTTATTTATTGACCATTGCAGCTCTATCTTTATGTATTATAATACTGGATTAAACTGAGTTAAATGGAGCTCATTTCTCTCTATCTATAGTTGGATAGTTTATTCTACAACATTGCATCATATTTTATAAGATTGTTATGTTTTGTATGTAAAATGTTAATCTGCAAATTAACTTCACTATAGCTGTCAGGGAAGTGGAGTGGAGTAAGAAGTACAATGTTTGATTCTGAAATGACTGAAGTGCGTGTATAAGGAAGTATAAAGTACAAGTATCTGTAAGGTCTCTAAGGTATGTCTTGATGGATAATGGGACAAGAGATCATCATAGGGTCAGAATTAATCCTTTACAGGAATTACAGAGCTTCATTTTGGATTAATTGATGTTTGTTAACAAATGTGTTGTTAAAAATGCTGTTAGTCCTTGCAAAACACATAACTGTTACTGTACATATTTTCTGAAGTTGTCTTTTGTATCTCACAGGTCAGGGGGGGTATGCTTATTTGAAGGAATGGCTGTGGTGGGCAGGACTAATTTCAAGTAAGTAAATGATTGATATATTGAATTTGATAAACACACTATTAAAATAGGTAACATGTTTTTATTTACTTGGCTACACTGATTACGAGCCATACCCAGACACACTGTGGTCTTTGAGGAAATTAAGCTTGCTGTGGGATTGGTATTTTTTTGCTTGTGATGCTGCAGTAGATGCAGCACCCACGCCATGTTTGAAGTACACATTCCTCCAAAGAGCACATTTGCACACGTGGGTTGAAGAGAAAGATATTTTTTTTCCCAGCATTTAACCAGCTGCAGCAGCTTTTAATTTATGCACATTGATGGTGATGTTGATATGTTCTAGTGGGAGCTGGAGAGGCGGCTAACTTCGCTGCATATGCATTCGCACCTGCCACACTGGTGACTCCTCTTGGGGCATTGAGTGTGCTTGTGAGGTAATTATACCACTTGTCATTTTTTTGAGTCAGTGTCATGAAGACTGTGACATATATATATATATATATATATATATATATATATATATATACTCAGCTAAAGATAATATAGTTGCAGTTGCCCTCTTATGAAAGGTTAGGCCCCTTTTAAACCCTGCTTTAGTGTGTAAATCTTCCTGCTCAGATAGTTTGATTTGAAATACTTCACAGTCCTGACAAAAGCTAAGATTTAGAGGAGAGTCAACAAACATAATTACTTACTGTAATAAAAACAAATCATCTTGTGACCACAGTTAGATTGTCACTGAGATCTCAGTGTGTGTGTGTGTGTGTGTGTGTGTGACCTCTTGTGACCCAGTTAAAACAAAGTAATGTCCACATGCAACCACTCGTCACAAGTTAATGCCTTAGGGTGGATAACTGTGAGCTGTTCAAGTCAAACAGAATGCTTAAGTAGAAGTAGTAGTAAGTCTTAAAGATGTGAATGTATCCAATATTTCTTTGGGAAAAAAAGTCTTATAAAGTATGTATAAAGTGACTATAAAGTAAAATTATTCACATTTTATGAGATTTATCTTGGGAGCATTTGAGGGGTTCATATCCTTGGGTTGGGAACCATTGTATCTGTTTGTGCAATGTTTGCTAAAAAGTATAGTGCCTGTCTATCTTGAGGAAATAATTTAACATTTAAAAATAAAGATTTAACTCTTCATTAAGAACGACCGGCTGAGAAACACAGATCGACTGGAGAAGAAAAGGGAGAAAAATTCATTTTCTTTGGATTTGTTGATAATACTGTAGTAACGGCATTTGTGTTAACACACTGTACACACAATATCTGTTTTTCTTTCCAGTGCTGTGCTGTCCTCTTACTTCTTGAATGAGAGGCTCAATGTGCATGGAAAGATTGGGTGTCTGCTGTGCGTTTTGGGCTCCACAGTGATGGTGATCCATGCCCCGCAGGAAGAGGAGGTGGCTTCCCTCAGTGCCATGGCTGAGAAGCTCAAAGACCCAGGTAGATACAGAGTGTCATCGGTGTGAATTTACACGTGTGATCTGATTAACCATGTTGTGAAAACTAAATCCCAGATAACAGTTGGATGAATGTCTTTTTTCAGGGTACTAACTCATTTTTGAATGCTCTCAATGCTTCCACTAGGTTTCATTGTGTTTGCTGCGTGCGTTGTGGGAAGCAGCCTGCTTCTAATTTTTGCTGTGGCACCACGGTTTGGACAGAAGAATGTTTTGGTCTACATCCTGATCTGCTCTGTGATTGGCTCCCTCTCTGTGTCTTGTGTCAAGGGCCTTGGCATTGGCATTAAGGAGCTGATTGCTGGGACAGCAGTGCTGAAGGAACCCCTGTTCTGGTCCTTAGTCATCTGCCTGATAATCTGTGTCAGCATTCAAATAAGTTACCTGAACAAAGCCCTTGACATCTTTAACACCTGCATAGTCACACCCATCTACTACGTCTTCTTCACCACCTCTGTCATGACATGCTCGGCCATCCTGTTTAAAGAATGGCTGAGAATGACTACAGATGGAATAGTGGGAACAATTAGTGGGTTCCTCACCATCATTTTAGGAATCTTCCTCCTCCATGCCTTTAAGGACATCACCTTTACCTGGGATTCCCTCCCACTCTACCTGAAAAAGGGTCCGCAGGGCTTTCCATGGAGCCACCAGCCTTATGTTGCTCTTCCCAGCCATGACTTACAAGAGGATGAGATGAAGTTGCCCAGAGATGGAGGCTCACATAGGAAACCAAATCTTGTCACTACATAGCAATTCTAAAGCTTTCATGCACATCACAGCTGTAAAATATGAGAAATTAGTTTACTAAATGTGAAATTCAAGTTTGTCTTGAACAAAGTTGCCTTAAAGTGACCTTAATAAGGTCACTATTAGCACACTGGAATTCAGATATTTACATTCTTAGACATGGTTGTTAGTCATGTCCTTTTCCTTTGGTTAGATAATATAATGTATGTGAATGTCTGTTGCACTGCTGTGTACATTTTTTACAATATATTAACTTTAAAAAAGTATTTAATGTTAACCTGTATAAACCAGATTATGCCTTAAGTGTTACAGAAAGATAACCTTTACAAATTTGTGCACTTTTAACCCTGACTATATGGTATATTGTAGCTCTGTATGATTTTAAGACCAGTGTAAAGGCAAAAACTTTTCCCTAAAAGTCTTTAATCACATGTTGTTGATAAACAAGTTTAAATAGTTTGACTAGTTACTGTAATACCTCATATAAGCCAAGCCAAAGAATGTTCTTGTATAAATTAATTCTCTCCATGTGCCAAGTTGTAACATATCTCTGATGTGAGAACATTTGCGTGTTTGATAATGGTGATTAAAACATAACAAGTAATAGTATTTGGCATTTTGTTTATTGCATATGTACAATCTAGAACCTTTAGCTGTTGATCACACCTCTTCAGGCAGTACATTGTTAGTTTAAATTACAGCAGAGTGTGTGGTGAAGTCGTCGAAGCTGTTCATAACGTCTGGCAAGCTGAAAGTCCCAGATGTGTCCATCTTTTTGTAGTCACTTACACTTAACCCACTAGTCACAGCGGTGGATATTAACACATTCAAGCTCAGTCTCACCAGTGAAACGACTTGAATTCAATGAGCTGACAAAACACACATAAGGTCACTGCTGACATATCAGGATCTTAGGGTTCTGCTACACTCATACCAGTGAGGGGACAATTAAAACCCTAAACTGCTGCATGAATTCCTGATGTTAATCTCAGGCACTTGTATCAGAAGTAACACCAAGTTGTTTTTTTTCCAGCTGATAGGACGGTTCCACGACCTACTGTACAGACAGCTGCATCAGGACCAAACTCGTCACACAACGGGCCATGTGTCATGTCAGTCCTTTGAGTGATAGTTTTTACTCAGACATGCTCTCAGAGAATGATCCTCTGCTCCTCTGAGTCTGTTCCAGTCTGTTTAGGATAAACTGGCTGGTGTCGATAAATCGCTCCACACAGTTAACGAAACACGTTTCTGTCCTTGAGTCCAGCTTTGGCCCAGGTTTATCCATACATTTCTCCTGGAGACAGAAACAGACACAGATCAGTTTAGGCGAGGTTCAATAGATAACATGACTTTTACAGACTTTTGGAGATACAAACTGCAGCTAAAATAACCAAGTACTTTTACTCAAGTACTGTAGTGACAAATTTGATGTAATTGTACTTGAGTATATTCCACTATACTCCACTGCAGTTATCTGACAGCAAAATGTGATGCTCTGTTATAGAGAGATGAAACTAACCAACAGTAAGCACAAATAAAACTCAACAGATTAACTTAAATTGGACAGAAAATGCACTGTTCTTACAATTGTTCACATGCCAAAAAAAAAAAAAAAAGGAGCTAATGCAAAATGGCCTCTGGTTGTCAAATGTGAGGGTTGGCTAAATTCCCTTTTATTTAGTTTAATAATTTGAAATTACTAATGTTTAAATTTTTTTATATTTCTTGTTTGGACAAAAGTGTAAATGCACTTGAGCTCGGTCACTGGCAATCTCACTAATTTCTGAATTGTTACAAACCAATAAAGAATAGGTTAGATTAATTCATAATGAAAACAACCAGTTTCTAAGCATATATTAAAGTGTTTAAAAGTAGCCTCCACTAACTGTTTAGTGTTAATGCTTAATGTCAGAGCCTAGCAATGATACGCACCAGGATTACAGCCACAAAACTTTATGTCGTTAAGTCCTTTTAATAGCTTTAAGTACATTTTCCTCACGTTTCACTCAAGTATCATTTTCAATGCAGTATTTTTACTTCATGTTATTCATACTTTTAACGTTACTACAGTAAAGGGTTTGAAATACTTCTCTTCAACTACTGTTCATTTTCTTTCTGCTAAGGCTTGCGTACAAACGAACGAATTACGGAGTAATAAACGGACTGCTGTAATATACTGTATTTGGACATCATTATTTGTCCACAACAAACAAAACACACACCAGTAACTTTCATTTCAATGTATGACAAGCTGACTGACAGCACGTATGTAAAAAGCTAACTGCACTGCTACTAGCTTAAAGCTCATCTTACCCAGCAAACTTCAGTCATTTGATGCACCAGCTGCTGAAATCGTTGCTTTTGAGACTCGATTTCGATAAACTGCTGAAGCTGAGGGTCGGCTGTAGCTCCCTGACCGTCCATATTTAGCTAACACAGAGGTTTTAAGAGCAATATTTTTGTAATTATGAATGTCTTGTGGCTCTATTACTGACCTTCACGTGTGTGAATAGACGACAGGAAACAGGAATTAGTTCGGCCAATCAGAGAGCGCGTTGTTATGACGTCCCTTGTCATCATACTGCGTCATCATATGAATACTGACTTTTTTCTGTTACTTTTGTCTAACTACATGTGAAAATTTCCACAAATCACCAACAAGCACTATTGGCACGGATGTTGTAAACAACCTTCGTTTTAAATTAAAATATTGAATCATTCACACATTCTTTCCCAGGTTGAAGCCAATGAAAAAAAAACGTGAAAAAGTAAATAAAATATTTGTGTCCAGTGTTTTCTAAATCTAACCAATCTATTGAACTATTTATTCCTGAGTTACAAATTACAGTGAGTCTTAACAAAATTTGGGGAAACAATTTCCTTTGGGACTTATTTAACAAGACTGAACTTGAGATTTTTTTAAAATCTTTGTTGTTACATTAAAATATTTGAAATATTTTATTCACATGACAGTCATTTTCATTTCATGATAACGCCTCATCATCTTTGAAGCCTGTCATACTTGGCTTTTATTTGTGCAACTCATGTACCCTTACAAAGCTTCTTTCCACATGCAAACAGTGATTCCACAGAATACAGTAAAGACAGACATGATGTTTTTTTAATCCAATAACTTCTACAATAAAATATCCATCTATCCATTTTCTGCTGCTTATCAGGATTTGGGTCGCTGTGGCAGCAGATGCAGCAAGTTAGTCCAGACATCCCTCTCCCCAGCTACGTTTTCAAGCTCCTCCTGGGGGATCCTAAGGCTTTCCCAGGCCAGATGAGATATATAACTCACTAACTAACTTTATCTATTTCAATAATATACAATATACAATTTTTAAATGCTCGGAGGCTATAGGACTGTACTTAATGTGATAGGAAGACTATTTCAATCACATTACATATTCACATAACAGAGGACCTCAGTGTGACTGTGCGATCCCGTGTTAGCTTTCCAGGGACATACAGAGATATAGTTATAATGAACTATTTGTGTGTGTTGGTGTTATTTTGGGGTCTACTGGAGCTCATATAGCAGATCCTGAACACTCAGTGCCAGCTCCTGAAAGGTGGGTCTATCATCTGGTTTCTGAAACAAGCAGACAGAAGCTGTGAGATTGGCGATCAGAAAATATCTTAATACACTTTCATTAGTCTGCACAAGGTCCACTTGAACTTTTATTCAATTCAATTCAAAAAACTTTATTTGTCCCCGAGGGGCAATTTGAAGCACGTAGAGCAGTGTTGCACAAACACAAACTAAACAGTAGAGAATCAAATAAGAATAAAAAAAAAATGTATCTAACAAAAGTTAAAAAAAAAAAAGTTTTCACTGACCAACTTATTTGTATTTTGTAAATTTAAGTAAATCTAGAGATTGATGAGTGCCCACAATACAACACAAAATGTACTTACTTCATGCCAACAGCTTGTCATGATGCTGTAGACCTTTTCATTAGCCAGCTGGGGGCGGTAGAGGCGCATGCCCCGGGAGACTTGTTCCACTATTTCCGTGTTGTTTAGGCGGTCATACGG
Source organism: Sandelia bainsii (assembly GCA_032362345.1). Classification (NCBI taxonomy): domain Eukaryota; kingdom Metazoa; phylum Chordata; class Actinopteri; order Anabantiformes; family Anabantidae; genus Sandelia; species Sandelia bainsii. The sequence goes on along the minus strand of JAUMHL010000002.1, from coordinate 16,728,649 downwards.
AAGCCGCCCTAAAGTGTACACCTCCCACATAAGAACCCCTAAGAATTTACACAAATAGTGAATGTGGAGAAAAAGTAGTTATCAAGTTTTAAGATTTAAGCTTAGTTTACACTTAAAAAGAAACCTGAAAATATATTATGTATTATATCATTATACATTATAATGTACTGTAGATTATGTACTCACCATATGCCCAGATGTCTGACTTGCTGCTGAATTTGCAGTAGAGGAGGACCTCAGGAGGTGACCAGCGAACAGGAAACTTGGAACCTGCTGAGCTTGTGTACTCATCATCTAAGACATACCTAAAGCAGTGGTGGAAGATCATTTACTTAAAATATAAACATTTACTACAAATATCACAATGTCAAAATACTCTACACATGTAAACGTTCTGCTTTTGAAAAAAGAGTTGACAAATGATTGTGCTTAAAGCATCAGAAGTAAAAAGTGCTCATTGTGAAGAATACTGTTTTATGTTTAAATTGATATTAATCTATATACAGAAAGTAACTAAAACTATCAAATAAATGTAAGGGGGTAAAAAATACAATGTTTTCCTGTAACATGCTGTAACATGTAGTGGAGTGAAATTAAAAACTAGCATTAAATGTAAATAGTCAAGTAAAGTGCCTAAAAGTACCTAAAAATTATACGTAACTACAGTACTAGAGTTAAGTACATTAACATTGACCACTGACATGAGAACAGAACAAACAGGCATGAGTCCTCAGTGTGTCTTGTAATTCACATAAGCTAGTTTACCTTGATAGTCCAAAGTCAGTCACTTTCACAGTACCGTTACTATCTACTAAACAGTTCCTGGCAGCCTGTGGAGAAAACAAACAATACTCTTGATTTAGGTTCAAACACATAATCCCAGTGTGTCTTAGCACAGCATGATGCAGTGATGTAGGAATACGGTGAAGTATGTTTTGCACTGTGAGACAGAGCTTTATCTCTCACCAGGTCTCTGTGGATGTACTGCTGCGACTCAAGATAGGCCATGCCTTCAGAGACGTCTTTACACATCTCTAGGAGCTGAACTGTTGTCGGGTGCTGTTTCAAGCCCTCCTTGAGGTAAGTCAGCAGACATCCATTTGAAAGGAACTCAGTCACTATATAAATGGGTTTTTGTTTGGTGCAGACACCATACAGCTGAACCAGGTTCTCATGACGGAGCTTCCTGGTTTATGAAAAAGGAGAAGGAAGTTAAGTATTATGTACTGGTTTTCCTCATACATGTTACAGAGACTACACAGTGTGTCACATTTAAAGTGCACTCACATAAGAGTAGCCCAAATTTAGACTCATTTAGTTTTGCTTACATCATGATTTTGGCCTCTTCTATGAAATCATCTTCAGACATGGAGCCCTCTTTAATCATCTTAATGGCCACGTCATGCTGGCCCTGCCACTTTCCATACTTCACCACTCCAAACTGGCCGCTGCCCAGCTCCTTGATGAAGGTAAGATGTGTGGGGTCAATCTCCCACACGCCTGGAGCGAACAAGAGCGAATGGAAGAACACTTGTTATTTCTGCAGACTCTCAGCAAAGCAAAATACACCTATTAACATCTCTAAAGCTCAATAATTGACACATTATGGGGATTGCGTCTCTGCTCTTGACCAAGAAATAATCAGGCACACGGCCCTCATAAAACTGAATGTGTAACTCTCAGCAAGAAATAATAAGTTTACTTCCCAAAATGTCAAACTACTCTTTTAACAATCAAGGAACTCGTTATTTTTAACAAATGTGCTGGTGCCCTGAGCTCATACAACCCGAGAGAACTGGTGGTTAAAGCTGCACACACAGGGAAACATCTAACCAGGTGTATTTAAGCTCCGTCTGTTGATCAAGTCATATTGATACTGTTACAGTCACAGTCTTACCATAGCCGAGCCCTGCTGTTGATGGAGGCCGTGCCCGAGTAGATACGATGTATTTCAGCCTGCTGACCATACCTGGTGAAGGAGACACACGCCTTTATTACATTTGAGTTAATCAGTTATGAAGGAAAGACTTTGACTCTTTCATTTTTTAATATTCTGTATCTATATTTTGTGTCTCTGCAATTCCCTTTTTCCTGCTATTACATCTAAATGTTGAACATTTTCTATTATTATTTCACAAATTCCAGAGAAGTAAATCTGAAAATTACTTTGTTAGATATCTTTATATTCAGAGGTACTGTATTAACCTGCTGCATTGTGCTGGTGGTAGTTGATCAGCTCTGGGATGGTGCTGAAATTATGCTTCTCTGCCAGATAAAACTGTCCCTGTGGCGTGGTGCAGATGTTATAGTGTCTGCAGCTTCCACCTGTTTCCCTGTGGAGATAAAAGGAAGAGTAACCTAAAGTTGATTTATTCAGCAGGTTTTCATCAACACAGGAACCTCATCATGCATCACGTAGCCAAGAGGAGCTTTTCCACAATCTAGTTCAGTCTTAGAGTCTGTGATGAAAACTTTCTGCAGGAAGATTAGTCCACGTTTTGCATGAAAAATTTACATCTCTCTCCCTCTGTCGCCCACTGTTTCCGCTTTCATTACAGACAGTTCTTCTTTTGATATGTTCGCACATGAGTGGAGCCACTGGACATGGTATATAAGTGGTACACCCTTACTCACCCGCCACCTTTAGTGAACAAAGACACTGTGTATTTCCCGGCTTTGCTTGAGTCCCGTACCAAGAAGCCTCCATCTTTGTTCTGAGAATAGAAGGAACAATATCAACACATTTTAAGTCACTTTTAGGTGCACAAACATGTCAAAGCTGTCTCTCCTGTAATATTTTGTACGTCAGTCATTGTGTACTTGAAACTTTACCTCAGTCTTTAAAAGCTTTTCTGCCTGGCTACGGTTCATATTCTTGCAATACCAGCTGTAAAAATAAATGGGAATGTCACTTTTCCTGAATACTATTTCTGTGGCATTTATTGCTTTACCAAATAGAAAATATATTGATTCACAGACAAGGAACTTTAAGTATTAATCCTCTAACATAAAAGTAATAAATCTAACCTAATTTAGCATTTCAGGACGATACAATAGCACCCATACTCACTCAAATCTTTCTAGCCCACTTTCTGCTTCCACAACATAATTACTAGGTATATATCCTTCTTTTCTGCAAAAGAAAATGAAACACATTGCAGGAGTAATAATACATTGATGTACACAAACATACAGATAAATGTGAGCCTTGCCAGGAAATTAAAATGCTCGTCCATTGTAGTAGCACAATCAATTTTGTTAATTTATGTGCTTCAAATGAAACTACGACTATGTCCCCATTTGCAAGGAAGGAGTCTACAATCATTTCCATCTGTTTTTGAAGGGCCTGAGGGGTGTAAATGTGTAGGATCTACTTTACATTCACACCAGAGGGTCATTAGATCAGAAGATATAAGTGTAGACCCTAACCTCACAGATGTGTTGCATTGTTTTAAGTAACTGGATTCCTTGAATTAATTATTTGACCTTACCCATATTGGTCTCGAGCCCTCCACCAGTTTGTGTCAGACTTCTCCAAGATAGTGTACTCCTCATCCTTCCTCAGCTCCAGGTCCTGGTCTGACACTGGTGTGTAATTATATTCAGCTATGACAGTCATGCCTCCAGAGGGGGCAGGAGCCTCATGAGGCTGTGGAGGTAGAGGCCGACCAGGTTTCTCCTGAAACAACGTACGATTAGTGGCTGTTTTAGAGAACTAAATAGTCTGTGAATAATTGGTGAATATTTATCTAAAAGGGCTGTGTGTGCACCTCTGTTGGGGTAGGAGGAAGAGGCTTCCTGGATCCGTTTCTCCGAGATGGTTTAGATGTAAATCCTAATGACATAATTTAATACTAATATTTAATGTGTAAATGAACAATATTAATTTAATATGTACATTAAATATGTAAATGGTTTAATTTAACAGTTACATTTTGGCAGATTTCAAACCAAAAGAATTTGTCTCACCATTCTTATTATCTAGCACCTTGCAACCCATAGCTTGTTTAACTATCTGGTGGCAGCACAGCCACACCCCGTCGACCCAGAAACAAGGATGGTACTTCTGCATCAGATCCTTGTTGAAGCGCACCACTATGCACAAGTATGGAAACACATGTGACATTTACATTAAATCAACATTTGCATTAGCACTGACACTCACACAGCTCTTCTGTTGTGCACACACTGCATGATAAGATATGGCCACAAAGTGAGATACTGTGACTGACATGACACACAAGCATGAGATTAATTTATAAGTCTGTATGTATATACTTACTTTCTTTCAGCTTCTTTATCCAGTGATCCCGAACATCTTCAGTCTTTGCAAAAATGTACAAAGGCCCTTCATCATAAATGATCTGTAGCAAAAATGAAAAAGAAAATAGAAAAGTTAGTACATTTACATAACATCTCCAGTGAACAGCTTTGTAGAATATATAACAAAAGCTGTGTTTAAATGTACTGAAATAGAAACTTTCTCTATTGGCTGATGCCAGCCAGACACATTTTTTCACATCGTCTCGCTGCCTTGTCTCGTGATTTAACATACGTGTGCCATGGCAGCACCTGCATGGTCACTAAAAGTCCCTAGTTCATTTGAGTGAGAGAGATGGTTTCACTTCTTAACAATTGACTTTCACATTATTAACTATTGGAGGATTGGACAGTTTTTTTTCTCGCGTGCAGAAACCCCGTTTTATAAGCCTCACGTGTCTACACAGTCTACCACTGTTAGAAAAATATCTACCTGGAATGCATTCAAGCGCTCTGGTGGAGCGTTGGGCTCTGGCTGGACCGTCTCTACGCACTTGATCTTCTCAAGGTCAACTGATCCTTTCAAGCCTTTTCGCTTCTGCTTAACAGATGAGGAAACAGTCACGTAACTCAGCAAATGAACACATAAATGTAGTAGCCAATGAACATTAATCAGAGACAAATGTAAAGTATGAAATGCAAATGACAAATATAATGCTATTTCATTAAAGGATTTGTTGCAGTTTCAAATACGTACCCGTTTGTCAGGATCAAAATCATAGTAGGCGATTTTTTCCTGAGTCAGAACGAACCATCTCTCCTTGTAGTTCAAAGGGGATGTCTTCTTCTTCTGCTGAGATCTTTTAATGAAGACTTCTTCCAGTATACTGTCTGACATTATTCAGTCAACATTAATCTACATGGGAACAAGGAATAATGAATATTGTTGTAACGCATAACAGCAGCAAAGCACGCAGTGTTTTCTTTGTGGTACAACAACACTAAACACAACATTCACACCTCAACTTAGGCAGTTGTCAGTGTGCTTACAGCTGCTGAGAACTGTGCTTTGCTAAGCATCGTAAGGCAGCTTCGGGTTGTGTTGCATTTCACCCAGTGTTTAAATTTCTTTTAGCAGAATTTAGGCTGATCTTTGTAGAGTCAGAAAAATGCCACTACAAGTCGTGAGAAAGATCTGGAAAGGGATGAAAAGACACGCATGTATCAGCGTGCGACTAGCTGAAGTTTGCATAAACTCTGCTTTTCATGCCAGCAGCATCCTCTGTTTTCAAAATTCCCCCAAGTGGCACATCTGTTTCCCTCAATTATTATATCCTGGTCATTATCACATGGTCCCAAATGTAGAAGATGCTTTTTGTAGTGGGGAGCTGTGTAAAGAAATTTGGGATAAAAAATACCTGGTATACAAGGTATTAAGTGATTAACATTATGCTTCCACTTTTTGTATGGTAATTGTATTTAATATAAAAAGAATGATCAGCATCCGAAAGCTTTTTGGGGTTTGTATTAACAAGGCAGAACCACTGATATACAATACTTTTTAGGATCTACTAACCAGGTTATTTTGCAACCTGGTTACTTAAGTTCACGTTAAACACGTTAAACTGTACACTTTTAGATAAAAGAGTTAATGAGTATGCAATTGAACAATCTCATCACCACAAGGCTACCTTATTCTCTCTCATACATTCATTCACCTATCTACATATCTTACACAGTCAAGATTACATTTTACCTCACGATAAGACAAGTATGCAAATATAAAAGCCTATCTCTTTTAGTTTATAACAACTTACTGTGTCTTGTTTTTAGCACCTGGTAACTACTGGTGTTGAACTTGCACCTCCAAAACAAGGCACACGGCTAGGTAAAGGTAGAGCTGGGCAGAGAAACACTGTCTGAGTGCAAGATAATAATGGAGACTCTGTAAAAGCACTAAAACTGTCCCCATTCACAAACAATAAAAGTCTTAAATTTCTTCACAGTTTAGAAAAGGAATTAACAATCAACAAAAATGAAAAATTCTGTGAGATGTTCTATAATTTAAAAAATCTGTATAAGAAAAATCTCAATTTAATGTCATTAGAGACCATTGACGTGCTAGTGTATAAGGTTAGCATTCAAGTTGAAACAGACAAATGACATTTACGTTTCAAACTTATCAAATAAAATCTGCTTTAGTCACACCAGGCTGATGCAAAAAAACAAAACAAACAAAAAATTATATTTTGGACAACGATTATTATAAAATACAACACAGTGCACTGAAGGTAGCCGAGTCAAACGTGGACTATGAGATACTCAAACTCACCCCTCACACAGCTGAATGCTCATTGTCGGTTAGTTTCTGTCAGATGTGTTTGCACTTCAGCTCAGCCTATTTTCAGCTTGTGAGCACTTCCTTCTATCATCTGAACTGTAACACTAGCAGAGGCTTCTGTCACTCCCTGCTAACCAGGACTGTGACATTTCTTCACACTAGACAGAGAATACCTGTTAGTTTGTTTGTGCCGTCATGAGCAGTCATGTTCCCTATTTTGTGAAACATTGTTTACTTATTCCTCATTTGTTGCAACCCAAAGTTTTCTCACATCACTAACTTCGGTAGAGGTCAACAAACTCTGCTACTGACAACTACATACGAGGGACCACCTCTCCTCTTTCTCTCTGATCGATTGGAGCTAGTCAGCCGAAACAGTGCATTAATATTTCACTGTATCAGAGCCATCAGAAGATCTTTCTGTCTTTTTTTGTGAAGGGAGTTGACTCACGGTGGCTGACACAGACAAACTGATAGGGAAGTTGCGTCAGTGCTGTACTGCAGCATGAAGGGAGAAGAAACCCAGGACCCTGAAACTAAAGCCCGTCAACCTGAAATGTCTCTCTCTCTCTCTCTCTCTCTCTCTCTCTCTCTCAAATGTGGTTATCTGTAGGTATGTAAATATATATCTTACATACCTGTGGCATATGCTGTAACACTTCCACATTTATATAGAACACTCTCATTTTAGATTTAAACTTTTAAAGACATTTTTGCACAACATGACAACACACTGCAGAGAGAAGTCTTGCTCACTTGCTAAGTGCTGATGCTAAAACAATGTTTTAAATCATATATAGTTTACCATTTTTGACTTGTGCATCTGTCAGCGTGATGGTCAACTGACCATTCAAATCTGTAAATAACTGTGTCACTATGTTGGTGAACGCGATGTAGCACAAATGCAAAAGGCCCCATTCGAAGAAGTTATAAAGACTATTGAACATGTTGCAATGCAATAATTTATTTTGTTTCCTGACATCTGCTGTGAATGACACAGCAAGCACAAGCATATCATGAAAGAGCTGGTTTAACAGGATGCTCTCTTTCCTGATGTTTTCCTGATAGATAAGTGGTTTATGCAAAAAAAAAAAGTGTATGAGTGTGTGTATGTATGTTTGTATATGTGAGTGTTAGACAGAGAAGGGAGGCATATTCCGTGTGGTAAGAGTTCAGTCAAAACACAAATAATACTCCCCTACACATATTAACAGTGATGCATGTAAATAAAGATAATTTTAGGGGAAACATCTTAAATTGCAGTTTATAAAAGTTCTCACAAATTCAGAAGTTAAAAACCATTTGTCACTCAAAGATAATAAAGGCAACCGCATGAAACTGCTATCTGAATATCTAACTACACCATACACCATACTAGTGTTGCAAGATGTAGTTAAACAACTGTTTATGCAACGCACTTTTATCTGTTAAATACAACAGAATTAGCCATAGCAAACAAAACTATTGAATAAATACTTTGCATTTTAATATTAAAGTGTATTATGATTTGATGTCTGCGTTTGTAGTTTTGTGGTTAGGACACACTTCATTTAGATTTTGCATTATGTGGATTTCAATTCAGATCAACACAGAATTTCCTGCTGCTTCTGTCCAGTCTTTCCAATGAAATTCAATGAAACATCTGCTTCTAGACTTGTTAAACAGATGACTAAAGTACTTAACATTGCAGTCTACATTCAAAGAGCTTTATGACTTACCCAGACAGCCAAAGAAAGGAAAGTCAAGCTTCAGACAGGCAACTACAGATGCTTGAAGCAATGGCATTAACCTTTCCCTTCAGTTGCTCGCCTTCCATAAAATGTGTGTTAGTCTGTAATGCAATAAGCTTAAACCCACTCTCAGAGAGGAATTGACTCTGCTTACTTCCCCTTTTTCTTCCTGCTCATTTTCATACCAGTCCTCAGGACAGTTTTGGTGATAAGTGGAAGCAGGCTAAGCATTAATCAGAGGCATATATGGGTACTGCCACTCTCAAACTTTTATTTGATAGGAATTCTTATTCAGTGTACTGACAAATATAGTGGCAAGACATGAACAAACTTCACATTGATACAACATTTGCAGGCATTAAAAAGGCTGCTCGTTGTGTTTTAAAGTGACTAAATATACTGTAGTAGACTATATCTCCCTGCAGTCAATAAAAATGTGAGCTCTCATGTTATTTGTATTTTTTGTCGTCCTGACCCCCCGCCGCTAGGGGGCAGATAGTAAGTCCGGAGCGTGCTCAGCGCTGAGCTCTACTTTAAGAACTGCTTCCGGCTTCCACCTTCCTCTTTTCCTCTGCATCGGGTCGCAGACATGGTATGAAATTATTACACGAATACACTTTGTAGAATCAGACTCAATCTTGCCGATTAAAGCATCATTGTCGAATATAGTTAATTCAGATATATTAGCAATGTGTTCATACACACATAAATGGTAGTATTAGCCGTGTAAGTGCTCATTTTTGCTGTTATAATGTGTTTACAGTTCCATCGGTATGCTTTAGTGAAAACGCTGTTGCTAGTTACGGTTTCGCTGTGCCCGGAATGATTAATGATTATTTTATTAAAGTGTAGAGTAAAGTAAACAAACAGCCAAGTAGCTTGTTAAGCTGCCACAGTCCTAAATGTTTATCTAGCTACTTGGCAATGAATTAACTAATGAGTTGTTATAATGCTAACAAGTTAGCGTCTGCTAAGCAGCATGTAGTCTGACCGGGGCGATACAGCGTTGAACAAGAAGACACGAAAAAAGAACCTAAATGTCATTAACGTGACTTGATTTTGGAAAGATTAATTTATTTAAACTTTGATTTAAAAGACATTTTTTCACGTGAAGCATCAGCTAAATGGTTAGTAGTGGTCATTATCTGTGCTGAACTAGATTCGCTGTTTAGGTACCCGTTAGCTAGTTCGTGTGCGACGTGAATGGAGCGTTTCTCAGGGACTTAAAACTTAAATTAATTAATCAGGCTTTCGGGTTTTAGGGTAATTACATGTTTGCTCAAAGTTTCTTCTGTTGCTGTTCAAGGTGAACGTCCCGAAGACCCGCAGGACCTACTGCAAGAAGTGCAAGAAGCACCAGCCCCACAAAGTCACCCAGTACAAGAAGGGAAAGGATTCTCTCTATGCTCAGGGTAATCTACAAGTCTTTTATATCTGTATGTGGTAAATGAGCCATATTACAAAATGTAGCTAAACTGTGAATGTTGAGATTCAAGATTCTTTATTTGTCACATAAATAGTTATACAGTGTACAACAGGCAGTGAAATGTATCCATTGTGCAGGTAAGAGGAGATACGACAGAAAGCAGAGCGGGTATGGTGGTCAAACAAAGCCCATTTTCCGTAAAAAGGTAAGCATAACTTCCTAGTGTTGTTTTTACCTGCTTAATGTCTTTCATGACATCTCCTCAAATATGACTACCTGTTTTGTCCTTTTTTAAAAAATTAAACAGTTTAACGGCATATGTTTGCATGTTGGTTCTACAACATGGTATATAACAAAATGAAAACTTAGGCTCTAAGAAACTGTGATGGGTAAATCGCTTAATAAATGAGTAATTAAAGTAATGGTTAGTGGCTGCCCAAATATTGGAACAATGTGTGTGAAGTCAGACTAAATGTTATATTGTCCTTTTAGGCTAAGACTACAAAGAAAATTGTGTTGAGGCTTGAGTGTGTGGAGCCCAACTGCAGATCCAAGAGAATGCTGGCTATCAAGAGATGCAAGCACTTCGAGTTGGGTGGTGATAAGAAGAGAAAGGTAGGTGTTTGTATTCAGTGACGTCTGCATGTATGTCACTGTACTGTATTTTTTAAAAATGCTTTGCTTTCTGAATTGTGTAGTGACGTCTTGGGGCTAAAGCAATGCAGTCCAATCCATAAAATCCTAAATCTAACAGTCTGTGCTACCTGTGGATGCACACTTGACTCAAACTGAATTTTATATAATCGACTGGAAATAATGTATTGCGTAATTTTAAAAAGATATGCTCTGAAAAGGCTTATTTTGATTAAATATGCATACTGTGCAAAATGATCTGTAAAACATTAAATGCATTAAACTGCAACATATCAATTGACACACCAAGAGTAAGTGATAAAATACAGGGACTTGCATAGTTAGGTGAAATTGAGCATTACATTATGTCCTTTACAGTGAATTATCTAATTTACTTAATGTAATTAAATTGAATGTAATCAGCATCTTGTTTTGAATGTTACCTGTACTTTTACATTTTAACACATCTCTGGAGTGGGGGTTACCAAACCTGGTCCTGAAGATCCAACACCTTACCTGTTTTTCAGCTATCCCTGCCTTACTCGCTGATTACTTGGATCTGATGTATTCAGTGTAGACAGAAGCTGCAAGATACCAGACCACTTTGTTTTTCTCTAATCAAATCTGAGAAGGTTTCTTTCAGCTTTAGATTTACAGAACTACTGCCAAGTAATCAGCAGTGGGTAGAATGATAAGGAAACATGAGTGCGAGGGATATTTAACATTGTGCCCTTGTACTACTCTGTTGTGAGTAGCTGTTCTGTTAATACATTCTCAAACTTAACAGAGGTAGAATCAAAAGGCAAATAAAATGTCGGGCAGAATGACGATTTTTATTAATGCCAGATTTAATTGAAATTATATCAGAATTTTCCCAGAGTGCACACACAGGTACACACACCTTGAAATTAAAACATTTCTGCTGAATTGGACTGCATTATAAAGTGGTAGATATAACGTGGGACAAAATGTAGTGTAACATAGCTAACATTAACAAAACATGCAGTAGACTAACTTTCCTTTAACTGTTTCTGCATTTTACCTGGTCATGTTAACTGGGTTAAATGGGGTTTTGTTAATTTGGTATAACTGTATTAAATACTGAAACACAAAACCGAGCATTATTGCTAAGCCATTATTTCATAAACTGACTCCTGTAGAGGACAAATCTTGGTAATTACTAGTTTCACTGAAGTGTCATTTCCCGAGGATAAGCTTGTAAAAGGGCCATTTGTAATGGGATGAATCTCAACACTTGCTGTACATGGCATAGCAGCATATTTGTCTCGTTAATCATTAATTCCTCTTCAATGGAAACAGTTTATTTTTGCTTTTGATGTAGGATTAAGCCAACAAATGTTATTTCACTCACATGTTCAAATTTAGAAATCTTTATTCAATGTATTACAAAAGTTTGATTGTGAAAATTCTCTGTAGGCAGCACTTGGAGTAAACCATCTTTGATACATAAGTGTTTAACTCAGAGCATAATTTTAAGTAAATTTTTCATCTGTTCTCTTACAGGGCCAGGTCATCCAGTTCTAAACTGTGGTCTACTCTTCTGGATTGAGTCACTATTTTCAATAAATCTGTTAAAACATACCTTGGAGTTCAGCCCTTCTTTTTCCTCTTGTTTAGTTATTTGCTTTGCTTCCTAGACAGTTTAACATTTACTAGTGGTAAAGGCTAAAACCATTTTAGATAAAGTGCATAATAACCTAAAGACTACAAAAAGGTTGCATGCTTTTGTTTGACAGATACATCCTCCCAGTGCAGTTTGTACATTTTTGTAAAGTCGCCACTGAGGGGAGTGACAGTCAGCAGAACAGTGCCTGAAGGGTTGACGGACAGAACTATTTTGCTCTGTGGAGTCTGAACACCCATCTCCTTGTATTCGGGAAGGATCTGTGTGACGTTGCACTGGGGGTCACATATCTTCCAGCCAGGAACCGCTCTGATGGCAAACCCTCGGGGACCACCGATCTCTTGTTTATTCAGCACGGCAACAGCCAGGCGTTTCTTAATCAGAGGCCTCTCCCACACTTCAAAGTTGTCAAACTGGACAAAATGTCATACCTTTAATTGTCATGATCACTTTAATTTCACTCGCGTAACAAATCTTATGAGAAATGCAGAGGAATGTGTATGAGAAATGCTGACATCTGTCATTCCAGGAGGGAAAATGCACCCACCTTTCCAGTGCGATATCCCTGTTTGCCCAGTGGGTCTTGGCTGATGTCTATGATGAGTCTGTTCTGCAGCAGCTTCTTGGAGCGAGGACAAATGTTCCTCAGATCATTAGACATGAGCAGAGGGGCAGCCATGATGGCCCACAATGCCATCTGAGACTCCTGCTGGTTGTGACTCAGGCCAAAGTTTCCAATTACCAGCTAGAGAAATGTACCAAAATCATAAATATGTAAATAAACAAGACAATCAGGACTACTTACAACTGAAGTGTGATCTTTTCAGTTTCAGCTGTATTCTGGGAAATGCGCTTTTACCTAAAAAGATATCTTTATCTGAGAAACTGACTAATTCTCACATATCTCCTTCAAAAAGCAACATGTAAAGATGATGCATTGTAAATTTACTGGGGGTTGCTTGACTAGAGCAAAGTACCATATCGGGGTCATTCCAACCCCCAGGTCCAGCCATTGGGACGATGATGTCTTGATGAGAGGCAGTCCAGTCCGAGATGGACTTGACAGAGCTCCAGGAGTCATACACGTCATCAAAGTTGCGCCAGTGGTTACATGTCTCACGAATTGCCGTGTAGTTAGGCTGCAGGCACAGAAAATGCTCTTTTGTAGCCTAACAAAGCGTATCGTCTCATCAGGTACTAAGAATTCTTTACATTCATCACTGACCTTTTGGTAAGCCCACTCGTACAAAGGCCACTCGCAGGAGTACAGTATACTTCGTCCAGTTTTGTTCAGTGCTTTTGACATGTTTATGTAGCCTTAGCCAGAAGAAATATTAGATTAAGTGAATCATTGAAGATACTGAACAAGAGAACCACAGTGCCTGCATACAATACTGCCAAATGTGTACACATGGGTGTGATAAGATAACATTTGCTTTTGGTGAACTACACTGCTGTAATCAAAGACAAAATTTGACAGTTCATGTGGAGAGTGGCAGTGCAATATTTGTATAACTAAATCTGGATTTTGAGTTTAAAAACTCACCTTCTCCCAGCAAAGTCCAGTTCATATAACAGCCATCAAATTTGAGCAGATCCACTTCCCAGTCAGCAAACGTCTGAGCATCTATCTCATAGTAACCCAGACTCCCAGGGTATCCAGCACAAGTATTTTTCCCAACATCTGCGTAGATACCCAGTTTCAGACCTTTAGAATGGACCTAAAACAGAAAAATACTTATAATGTATTCATTCAGTTTAAAACCATTGACTACAGTTATTTTCCTGGGCTGTCACGGGTCTGTAGGTGGCGATGTTGCACAGCTAAACACTTTAAATACTGTATACTCCTTTCCTGGTGAACATCACCTATTAGCTGCCTGTGCAGGAATCAGCCTGTCATCGTCTACAAGTCAGAAAACTCCTCTTCACTGCCACTGTCCATAGTGTAAATGACGGCATACTCCTACCTGAGAAAATATATGCCTACGCATCTCACTTGGCTCCAGGTGCTGAGTTTCTACCCGTATAAAATCTGAGACCTGGATTCCACATCTGGTCCTTCCCCTTCGTTATGTAAATAATTGCAGGTTGGCTTGAATGGATGTATAATTAATATGTATCTGACTGTGGAATCACTTCTACACAGTCACGGGTTTCTCAAACCTTTTGTCAAAGATTTCCAAGCATAGATGCAATGCACCACTGATTTAGTAACACTGCACTCTGTAGAGTCATCTGTGGGAAATATGTTGAATATCATATAGTTTACCATTATATAATCATAATGCAGCTCAAGGACTTTCCTTAAGTCTCTCTGAACCCCTCTCTCTCTCTCTGGTGGCATTAACACTATACTTGCATAAGACTCTTAACGCCTCCTTTCTACCTACTACTCACATAGTCGGCCAGTTTCTTGATGCCCCCTGGAAATCTTTTGGGGTCTGCCTGCAGGCGGCCTTTGGCATCACGCTCACGGGAGGGCCAGCAGTCATCAATGCAGACATACTCATAGCCGGCGTCTTTCCAGCCCTCCTTCACCATCACATCTGCCATCTGCATGTACAGCTGCTCACTGCCAGGGCAACAGGAGGAGACAGGCAACGATGAGGGTAAGATGCCAGTATTCAATGTCATGGTCAACAGCAATATGGCAGCCACATAATGTGCATGCTGGAGGAACAGTGAATGCTAGTTGTGCTGTTGCTCATTGTTAAGTAATATAACACAATAGTGTTTCAAGCAATAGGTTGACATTTGGTTCTCTAAATTCTTTATTGGCTAAGGGAAATAATGCTGTACACAGGAACTGAGGCTTATGTTAAAATCAGCACAGACATCTGTAAAAAACAAACAAACAGGGAACTGAATCTTAAAAATTGAGATTTTACTTACTAGTAGTTACGATTAGAGTTACATTTACTGGTCCATTAACTAAGTAGTCCATTGTAAGAAAATTAATCTGCAGCTATTTTAATAACTGACTAATTAAGTAATTGAGTAAGTAAGATTAGAGGTTTCAGATTAATTATAATGAAAATAAACAGCTGGGATTTTTGGAATATCTACATAGGTGTACCATTATCAGCAAAATTAGTACTGTCTTCCAGCTGCATGTTGTTTGCTAATTCAAGTGTATCAAATAAAAATCGAATTAATTAGAAAGCCTTTTCGCAATCATGTCAGCACAGCTGAGAACAGTTGACCTTCTTGAGACTAATTAATAAAGGATCTGGAGCATCAGCATTTGTGGGTCTGATTACACATTCATAATGGCCAGAAACAAAGAACTTGATTTTCCCTGTTCTTGTTCTGAGAAATGAAGACTATTCAGTGTGGGAAACTGTCAAGAAAGTGAAGATCTCTTACAGCACTATTCCCTTCACAGAGTAACACAAAGTGGCTCTAACCAGAATACAAAGAGGAGTGGGAGGCCTCGGCGCACACCTGAGCAAGAGGACAAATAAATTAGAGTGTAGTTTGAGAAACAGATGCTTCACAGGTCCTCAATTAGCAGCTTCATTAAATAGTGCCCACAAAAGACCAATCTCAATGTCAATAATAAAGGGGCAACTTCAGCATGCTGACTTCTAGGCAGAGTTGCAGAGGAAAAGCCAGATCTCAGACTGGCCAATAACAAGAAGAGATTAGAATGGGCAAAATGACATAGACACTAGACAGAGGAAGACAAGACAAGTGTTACAGGCAGACAAATCTATGTTTGAGATGTTTGGATAACAAAGAAGAACATTTGTGAGATGCACATACAAAGTCAGGGAAGCATGAACCATGGTGGAGGCAGTGTGATGATCTGGAATATATGTTCAGGGCAAAAGGATCTTGAATAAGCAAGGCCATCACTCCATTTTTCAACCCCAGTGCTTTATGGAGCTAGTTTCAAGTCAACAAGCAGACAACTGTTTTCTGTCCATAATAAAGTCACAGTCACTGGGTCTAAACGCTATTGAGCTGTTGTGGGGGCAGCTTGGTTGTGTGGTACATAAGAAGTAAAGCCAGTCTAACCTGTCGGCAGTGCTACAGGAATAGCGGGGAGAAATGTCTTCACATTACCTCATGACAACTAGAATGCCAAAGTTCTGCAAGGCTATAACTGCTGCAAATGGAGGATTCTTGGACAAAAGCAACATTTTGAAGGATTATTTCACTTAATAATTATTATTTCTAACTTTATTAATTCCTATTCATTTTGTTATATTTCTTATTCAAACTCAGTTCATGTTTGACACAAAACTACTTTGACAATTAGTTAAGAAGATCCATATTCTCAGATCAGATAATATGTCTTACATTGTCTTGTCTTATATTATAGCCTAGTTAATTAAATAGTGGGTTTTGAATGTTAGTCAAACAAAACAAGTCCTCAAGATCAGTTTATGTTTTAAAAAATACTAATGGGCATTTTTCAATATTTTCTGAAGCTTTTCAGAAAACTATTATTTAACTTGTATAACTATTAATTAATGTAGAAAATAATCAGGACATTGATTGAAATTTAATTGATTGCCCTGAAACAATGTGTCTTATTACTGATTCTATTTTTTCTATTACTTTTTTCCCTAATTAATCCCGTCTGCTCCTGCAAATCACCAAATTACTCGTCTCGTTTGGAATGTGTTTCTATGTACTTTGTGCTTTAGGAAGGTTATTACATTGCTCACTGACATCAATATCTCTTGTACCAAGATCTCCAAATGCCTCAAACCAAAGAACAAATGAAGGAAAATTAAATCAGGTAGTGTCATTATGGGCCTGCATCATCAGTAGTTTCTGTTCTCTTTCTGTTATTAAGTAATATTGTATATCTTATATGTATATATATGTATATATTATATATAATGAAAGATGTCATAATAAAAATACACAGTACCTTGATAAAAAAGTCATAGTAAGGGATATTGTCCCACTTACACAATGGATACTAGTCAAATGGTTGCAGTCGTTTTATCTGGGAACTATTTTTTAAATTATTATATCCATTGTGCTTCAATATATAGTCTCTACTCATTACTAGATAACATGCAACAGCTGATAATGCTCATATCTAAAAGGTCTTTTTGCACGATTCTCTTAGTCCAGTTCAACTTGTGTTTATTGGTGTTTAAGACTAACGCAGACATACAATTCAAAAATGGAGAAAGTCATTTTTTTAAATACTAGCAATAATATTAATATTAATAATAATCTTAATTAATAATAACACACACACTGATGATAATGACCAAAAATAAAAAAATAAAAAATACAAAGTTCTGTTGATTATGATCCAGACAAACCAGCGTGGTGGATACGTCACTACCTGTGTACAATAGGATTTCTATGGTAAAGCATGTACAGCAAATGTAAAAGGTAAAATTACTTTTGTTGTTAATTTAAGACACAATGTTTACATGTTATTCTGCAGGAATTTTAAAATAACGGTGAAATGTTGCTTTATAGGTCTGTTTTGCTTGTGTTTTATCCAACAAACACGTCAGACTGTCCGCCGGCTGTCAGCGGTTGTGTCTCTCACCTGATGCAGTTATCTGGGTCTCTGTCACAGTCGATATTACACATGAACCTCTCCCAGTGCAGCCAGCCCATGGTGGGTGTCAGAGCAAGACCATTGTCTAAAGCTTCAGCAGCAGGACTTGTTAAACTAAAAACAGCGAGGAGAAAAATCGCTCTGCGCATTTTCACGCTTTATCTCTGCAGTTCATCAAACACAATAAGAAAAAACAACAGCTGCTTGTTTCACGATCTATTTCCTCATTCAAAACGTGCTCAGCCCGCCCCCCTGGATGAGCGACACAAGTCTGGACCAATTAACTCAAAATGCGTCTGCAGCTCTCCAATGGCGTTCCTGCTTTTACCGTCTTATGTAGAAACCAGGAGGCTGCATGGTTTACGGTTTACTCACCGCTAGAGTCAGGTGAGACCTTTGAGAAGTCAGGTGACATGATATGACCAGGAAGTCATGTCTTGTGATTTCTCTGAATACTAAAGAAATGAAAACAATCACCTAAAAAGCCTGCAATATTCATTCATATCCTGATTTATTCGTTGTTAGAAAATGTGGGCTGGTAAATCTTAACAAGACAAACATAAATACTTTTTGCCTGTGCTCGACTTTGACATGGCCCCAGGTTTGCTCTGTGGAAATATGATTAAACACAAATTAATGCCATAAAGGGGAGACCGTAAACAGAAACTTCCAAGGTGTTAAATCACAATGGTAAAGAGTTGAGAAAGTAAAGTACCTTTCTGACACACATGTGCTCTATTTTAGTTCCTTCACGTGTATTTTACAGCTAATACTTATTTACTTTGTCTATTTCTACACTTCACCTTTAGGAAGGCAAAATTTTAATTAATGGTAAATAGAAGATTGTGATACTTTCACATTACCTTTTAAAACTAGATTTTTTATACAGTTCCCCCAGAGGTGGTAAGTAACTAAGTACATTGACTCAAGTACTGTACTTGAGTACAGTTTAGAGCTACTTGTACTTTATTGGAGTAGTTCCATTTTATGTTACTTTTACTTTTACTCCACTACAAACCAGAGGGAAATATTGTACTTTTACTCCAC
>JAUMHL010000002.1:16691712-16706847 GCA_032362345.1 Sandelia bainsii | reverse complement strand
TAATGTAGGAGAAATATGATCTCTCTTGCTAATTCCAGTCAGAACTCTGGCTGCAGCATTCTGGATTAACTGGAGGCATCCTACTAGTATTAGAGAATTATTGGTATAGAGTTAACAAAATCAGTAAAAATTTGATCTGCATAGAGAATCCTGATATTAATTTATTTTTGCTAACAAAATTAATTGCTATTCACAAAAACATAAAATGATACAGAGGAACTAATCACTAACCACTTTATAATTCATGTTTACAATATAACATAAAATATAATATTTATAATTCAATTCAATTCAACTTTATTTGTATAGCGCCAAATAACAACATAAATCACCTCAAGGCATTTTACAGTGTAGGGTTTAAGACCTTACACAGAATATATATATATAAATATATATATACAAAAACCCAACAATCCCACTTGAGCAAGCACTGGTTTTCTACAAATTCAAATTCTTTATAATTAATACATATTTATTATTGAATGAAGAGCTATGCAGTAGAGAACAGGTTGAACAGACATGATGTTTTGCTCCTCATTAATGTAATAATCATGTTCACAATGGAGGGATTACCTGTAATGTTTTGTCCATGTCATGTAATTTTGATTATCATCTATGTCATATTCATGTCTATAATTTACACTTTACAGAAGCACAGTGTACACTAAAGTAACCAGATTAGACAGAGAAACCAACTGTTTACTTACTCTCAGTCCTCAGTTTATTAGGTACACTTGTCTAAAACAAAGTCTCTCTGATCAGTGCAGTACAACAGTCAACAATTCATGATTTGCTGTAGCTGGATTGGTTTTTATGATTGTTGTATTTTTGTAAATACTATCATCAGGTACTACTATCATCTATACTATAATGCGTTTCATGTTACAGCCCAAACACCCTCACAGTGCGAGGCTTGAGTGCCACGATCATTGTGACACTGGTTCGAAATAATGGAGGAAACCTGAATATCCAGATTCACAACTGTGAAGTGAATGACAGGGAAATAAGGACTGCTGGCATATCAGGGTAACACAACACTGAAATCACAGTAACACAATACTGATACCAGTGTAACACAGTACTAATACTAGGGTAACACAACATTAAAATCATGGTAATACAATAGTAATACATTGATACATGGATTTTCTTTAAGAAATTTACATTACAGTTATTATTGCTATCATTCACATTGTAAATGGTCTAATCTCATCCCAGCAGATGTGGTAAAGCAGTACTTGCACATTAATGTGTTATGATGTTATGATGCTTTGGACTGATATATTCTAATACCACATCATACGATTTGTATAGACAGACGTGTGAGATTTATTAGGGACCTAATGAGTTAAAGGAGGCAATAGGTAGTGTGAGAATACACCAAATATTTATTATTGAATGAAAATAATTTAAATAGTCATTGGTCATTTTTTCAGCTATTTTTTTTTTTTACAACCACTTACATAATAAGACCAACTTCTCTTTTTGTGCTGTTTTATTTAAATGAACCAGTTTTTTTTCTTTTTTTTTAGGTGAAATAAAAATACTGCACAGATGCACCAAATGAATATCATCTACAAGAAAATACAAAACTTTGAATGGTCGTTGTTCTGTCTTTAAAAAAGGGATTCAGTTGTTATTGATGATAGTAGTAATGATGTGATGATTATTATTTTTTTCTTTTATTCCTAGGTATATATTTTCCAAAACTCAAGTGTACCATCTTCTTTTCCGGTTCATGGTTTGTTTCATTTTTACTCTTTAACAGAACTAATTAAGATCAAAATGAGTTTTTGAGTTTGTTGAATGTTTGTGTTTTTCATGGAAAAAAACAAATCTTAAATTCTAATCTGAAGATTTTGCAAATTACTTTAAAGAGAAGATGGCACCCACTAGGTTTAGTATTAAGGTATGCATACCAGGTCAAACCTATCAGCTGAAATGCTCAGAAAGGTAGTTTCAAAACCTATTCTTCCACCTGTGCTCTCAATCACCTTAAAATTAACTCAATGTCTGGTGAGGTCCTAACTGTTCTTAACCAATCTCTGCTACTGGGTGTTTTCCCTACAGTTTTTAAAACTGCACTTGTCAAACATGTTCTTAAAAAATAAGCAGCTTCACATCTCTTACATTTCTACTTACAATTTTAGAGAAATTGGTATAGCTTGAAACATTTTAGTCTGGTATTATTGACATCAGCAAAAACAATAAACTCTTGGTTTTGGTCCTGCTGGACCTGAACACTGCTTTTGATGTAGTTGATCACCAAATTCTTTTGAACAGACTAAAAGAAAATAGCTTTCTCTAATAGTTTTCAACCAGTTTGCTTCCTATGTTTCTGACAGACAAGTCTTTGTTGAAACCAATGAAAATCTATCCAAAACATTGAACTTATCCTATGGCGTTCCCCAAAGATCAATTTTAGGACTACTACCTTTTAGTGTTTACAAATTACCAGTGGGCGGTGTAATCAGGAGACACGGCATCGCCTTCCATACCTATGCTGATGTCTCTTTATGGCAGTGTCTCTTGATACCACACCAATTGATCCTGTTTTAAAATGCTTTTTAGACATCAGTGCCAGGATGTCACAAAGCTTTTTACACATCAGTGCCAGGATGTCACAAAGCTTTTTACACTTCAGTCAGGATAAAATTGAGATTTTATTCATTGGATTAAAGGCTCAGAGAGAAAAAGCTGACTGCTAAATTAAATCCCCCTAGGACTTGAATTGAGCCAACAAGCCTGAAATCTCTTTGTCATCTTTGACTCAGAGTTTAACTTTAAGGCTCAAGTCAAATTGGTCACCAAATCGATTTAGCATTTTAAAATTATTGCTAAAGTACAAACTTTTTTCTTTTCTGACACAGAGAGGCTAATGCACGCCTTTATATCCAGCAGACTGGACTACTGTAATGCTCTCCTATCTGGTCTGCCCAAAAACATTATCAGTCAGTTACAGCTGATCTAGAAGCTACAACCTCTTGAGCTTTGCCATGAATTTTACACTGAAGTAATAGAGGCCATATTGAAAGCGGCCACTGCAAAGCTGAAGCAAGACGCTCAAACGCACAGAAATAAGAATCAACTTCACTCTCATGGAACGTAGGCACTAAAGGGATGTGCTTACCAATATCAAACATATCTGTAGGTGAGGTGGCGGAGGATGAAACAGGTGCAGTCTTAGGCGAGGGAACAGACTTGAGTCTGGGACTCAAGCTCGAGTTGTCGCAGGCGCACTTGTTTGTCACACAGTGATCAGCAGGGTTCTGTACGAAATCATTTTGTATCAAACATGTATGTAACAAAGTATTCCAATTTCGATTCGACTGTTTCAGACCATAGATGGATTTCTGTAGTTTACACACAAGTTTCTTGCCCGTTTCTGACCTTTGTTCTTAACCTTCTGGTTGTTCAACATAGATTTCATGATCGCTAGGAGCATGCAAGTAAGCTGACTTAACGTCCATCTGGTGCAAGCTTAGATTTTCTTGTGCTGCTTTTTGTACAACAATTCTGACACTTGTCATGTCAGCTGTAGGTGAGAACGTCTCTTCTGAGTCAGTTCCTGGTTTTTGATTGTAGCCTTTTGCTACAAACCTTGCCTTGTATTTCTCTGATCCATCAAAGTCACGTTTGAGTGCGTAGACTCACCTACCCCCCACTGCCTGTTTACCTGATGGCAAATGGGTGAGGCTGTCAGACACATGTACAAAATGGTGGACCCAAACGCAGACCAGGACAAGAGAGGGTTCAAACAAGTTGAGTCTTTAATAAAACAGTACAAACAGGGAAACAAAACTGAACAGAGAATCACTCCAGGTGGAGGCAAAAGTACTATACTAAAATAAATACTAAAGGCGGGGAGGTAGACAAGGTACAGAGGGAAAGTGAGGAAAGGGACTAAACTAACTAACAGGATGAAGAACGTAACATGGAGACCTGGGGAGAGCATGAGGTGATATAGGTGAGGAAGAGGAAGAGAAAGAGAACTGAACAGAGACTGAAACCAAACCAACTTACGGGAGTGAGAAGAGAACCTGAGGAGAGGAATGACTGGTAGAAGGAGCGGAGACCAGGATGATAACAGGATGAACTGACAAAGGGCAGTGAAGAGTGCAGGACATAAATAGTGAAGGGACTGATTTGGAAATGAGGAACACCTGGGAGCAATCAAGGAGTGAGAGGGGAGTGGCCAAGGTGAGGGAGGAACAGAAAGACATGGAAAGAAAGACACAGAAGGACAAGAGGAGGACATGACTCTGACAGGGGCTGAACGTTTCATTCTCCTCCAGCGATCGCATCTCCTCATCCATGGCATCTTTCCATTGATGTGACTTAGTTGACGACATGGCTTCCTTGTAGGTTTGAGGGATGTCGCAAACTGCTCTGTAACAGAAATCTACACAGGTTTGTAGTTTATCCTCTGTGTTCTCTGTCTCAAAATCCTGTAAGTAGGTTGGTCTTTTCCTGGTCCTTGTTGGGTTTCTTTTGGTCATAGTCTCATTGACATTACCCGGCTGTGTGTGCTCAGTTTGCTCAGGTACTGACTTGGTGCGTTGCCCACACTTTCATTAACAGCATTTTCTTCACTGTTATCTGCTTTGGGTTTTACAACTACATCATCGTACCATGTGTGTGGCTCAGATGTCTGTGTCTCTTTCTCTTTGGTTGTTTTGGTTGTGAATTTCACCAACCTGTGTTTTTGAACTTTCTCAGTGTCTGGATAGTACACTAGATAAGCAGGACTGTTTTTATCGTAACCAATAAAAACACCTTCCTCACACCTAGAATCTAGCTTCCCCTTCTCTTGCTTGTAAGCAAAACACGGTGAACCAAATTTCTGTAGCTTATATATGTCTGGTTCTTTTCCAGTTAACAGTTCATAAGGTGTACGCCTACTATAACACAGGTTTCTCACAAATGCTGCTGTCTGCATAGCATAGTTCCAGAGCTTGTCTGGTAACTGACTCTCTAATAGCAAACATCTACTCATGTCACAAATGGTTCACCAACCTCTCTCTGCTGTTCCGTTTTGGTGCGGAGAATAAGTTGCGGATGTCTCATGCCTGATTTTATTCTTTGTTAAGAGTGCTTGAAAACCTTTGTTTGTAAATTCAGTGCCTTTATCTGAACGGATACACTTGACTTCTCCAAAAGGTGCTATGCGTGCTAAGAATTTTTCTGTAGCTTGCACTGCATCACTTTTAGACTTTAGGAAATATACTAACATGGTGCCTGAGTAGTCAGTAGTAGACTGTGCATATCTGTGTCCCTCAAGTTGACATGGGACCAGCTAGGTCAGTATGAACTAGTTGTAGGAGTTTTGTAGCTTTTCTGTCTGGCTCCCCATTTCTTGTCTGTGAATTTATCCTGTGTGCACACTTTGCATAACTGTAATGGTTTAGCTGCACTCCCTTTAATGCCCATGCCCTTCACTACACCTTGCAGTTTCAGTACATCTTCATAGTTACAGTGACCTAAAATTTCATGCCACATTTGTAAGTCATGACACCCTTTGCATTGGTCAACAGTTGGCAAGTAATACAGATTTCCACTCTCATGTATGTCAAACCTGCTACCGTCTTTGGTGATCATGTGACTGTCATCTTTCTTGAAGGTGACTGTCGCTCCTCCATTTGCTGCTCTTGCCACTGAAAAGATGTTGTGTGGGTATGAAGGCACGTATAGCGCATCTTGTAGTTGTGCTTGATGTTGTCGTCCAGCATCGTCTAGCAGATGTATGATCGCCGTTCCTCTCCGCTGCGCTATTCCACTTCACTTGGTTCCATCAGGTAACTCCACTGAATGTGTCTCAGGCTGAAATGAGTCATCAAAATTCTTAAATTTTCTGATGTTGTTAACGATGTGAGATGTTGCTCCTGCATCCACCATGATGCCTTTCATCTTTACATTATTTGGTAGCTGATTATCCTTTATGTGTTTGGCCTTGAACAGATGATCTTGATCGCTGTTTTGTTCCTCCACTACCTTTCTGATATCATCTTGTTCTCCCTTCTTGCACAGAGACTCTTGATGAGTATTATTTTTGCAATAGTTACACCATACTTTCCGGAAACATTTTCTGGCCGTGTGTTCCTTCATGCCACACTTGTAACACATCACGTTGGTGTCATCATCTTTTCTGTTCTCAACTTGCATTTTGGTAGCAGCTCTGCCTCGTATCACATGTGTTTTCATCACATTGTCTGTAGACTCTGCATTGTTCAGCTTCTCAGACTCCTCATATATTCGTAGCCTTCTTTTAAAATCTGCAAATGTAACATTATCTTCATTTTGTGTTACATGGACAGCTAATGGCTTGAAAGAATCTGGTAGCCCTCCTAATATCATGGCTATGGTCAGTCCATCACTCAAAGTTTCTCCTGCATCTCTCAGTGTCACAGTCATTTCCTTGTTTTTTGTCTTTGTTCCTCCCTCACCTAAGCCACACCCCTCTCTCCACTCTCACTCCCTGATTGCCCTCAGCTGCACTTCATTCCCAATTAGTCCTCTCATTATTTAAGCCCCTGCACTTTCTACCTTCCTTTGTCAGTTCATCCTGTTATCCTGCCGTTATGTTATGTTATGTGCACAATCCCCATTAAAGTTTCCTTTGTTTGAACCCTCTCTTGCCCTGGTCTGCGTTTGGGTCCTCCATTTTGTATATACCTCTGACAATTGTGGAGAGAATCATTAGGGTTCATACAGGGAGCAAAGCCCAAATAAGTAACTACACTTTAGGAAACGATCCCAAAAACCCGCGACTGATGATATTTGCAAGCAAGGGCTTGAAACTGCGCCCCCTCCAGCAAGTGGCGCCCTAGGCGACCGCCTAGTTCGCCTATGCCAAGAGCCGGCACTGTGTGCACACATTCAGAATCACCTGAGTAGTTGTTAAACTGCAATGATTTGTTTTCTTCTTTGTCAAATACCAAAAGTTGGGATGTGGGTGTGGAGGATATGGAGTTGTTAAAAAGTGTAACCTTTACACACTGTCTATTTGCATTTTAGATACCAGCAAATGTATTTATGCTCTCTTTTGTCTATGTACAGTAAAACCCTTTGATTTTCAAAGCTGCTTTTTTTTACGTTTTGATAAAATGTAAAAAGTACAGTGGGACAACCAAGAATTATACCACAAAATAATAATACTTCGAGATATCAGCAAAGAGAAACACATTTTGGTTAGTAAAAAATCCTTTTAATATATCCATAATGAAGTTTAGAACCGTTTATTAGGCTGACAGGAGTCACATTTATAATGCTGGTTATTTCTGTTGGCAGACACTTGAAAGGTGACAGGAAACAAGGGAAGAGACTGAATGACATAATGTTCCCCAGGCTGGATTCAGACCACAGATACTGCAATCACAGCTGTATGCATCTTAAACACTCATGCGAAAGACACCCACATACAGTTAGAATTATTATTGTTATAATATTAGTCAGATTTCTAATTTAAGATATTTCTAATTACATTGTGAATTTAAGAATGAACCATTAAGTTCTATGACGATTCAAAACTGAATTGTAGATATCTTTAATTAGATTCTCCCTATAACTCAGTGGCTCATTTTTACAAGTCAAAATGTAATTAGAATGTCATAAATTTGTTGCACGTTTATAATGTAAAAAACCCATTTGACCTAGATGCTGTGTTGAAAAAATTTAGGGAAGTATTGGTGATGTCTTACTGGTGATTTCCTTTTATTTTCAAAGACTGTTGAAGCTGAGAAGTATATAGTGCAAAGAGTTTTTAGTTTTTTGTGAATTAGATGAAATCTGTCAGCTCACACTGTTTTTTATGAATTTCACATTATAGTCAAAACTTAAAGAAGCAGAGAATTAATTTGCTTTTATATCTAGAAATCGTCATCACTTTCTGCTTCTCTGCAGCTCCCCTGCACATAGTTAGGTGCTGTACTGCGGGCGAGTCATTTTTATCAATAAACCTTCATAATAAATTATTCACCAAATACAGTGTTCATTGCCTCATGGCTGAAGGGTTTAATCAAAATATGCACAGCTGTTTTTCCTATTTGTTCAAATATATTTACTATGTAAGCACTGATTTTTCTGAGAGTCAAAAAAACACTACACTACAGTATGTTCTGTTCTCAAGCACAGTCACTACACATCCTATCTGGAAATTATGTGCCTAATTATGATTTTAGTCTCCTGCCAATGTGAAAATGGTGTTCAATAATAGTCTCCTAGTGATTACATCTGAAATATTATTATTAATGATCTCAGGAACAGCTACAGCAGCAGAGAGAGTTATAGTGCCTCAACAGAGGGTACTTCAGTGTATATTGAGAAAATCAATTTTAATGGTATATCCAATACATGATTCAGTTTGTGGTCCTTAAAAAGCCAGGAAGTACACAAAGACTGACCTTCGCTCTGGCTTCTGTTACAAAAGCAGCATGGACGTGCCAGGACTAATGCAACCTTTGAGGAGACCTGATGATGTGTTCTCTTCTATAACATGATAGAACAGTGCATTGCATTGTACATACAAATAAAATGCATTACAAAATCAATAGCAAACAAAAAGAGGCAGTGCATTTCTTATGAAATCAATGATGTGCTCAGCTCAGTCTGCAGATCATTTATTCAAGGATATTTTAAGGCTGTCTACTTGGTGTCTGTTTGAGTCTGTATCTATTTAAGTCAAAGCAGATGAATGAAAGTCACAACAGATAAAAAGAACTTGTTGCTCCAGCAAAGACTGGATTACTCCTCCTGTTCAGGAATATTATTTGATTGTTATTAATTGAGCAGTGATGGATTTCTAGCCATGCTAGAGATGTGGCTCCTACATTACAATGTCAGCTTGTTGGTTGATTAATCCACTCTTTTGGTCTGAACTGAAATATCTTGATATTTCTTGGTGCAGATATTTATGGTGCTACGATGATGACTCCCAGTGACTTTGGTGATCCGCTGACATTTCCTCTAACGCCACCATGAAGTTGACATTTGAGAGCCGCTGGACGGATTGCCATGAAATTCAGGATGAGTTGCAATAATTTTGGTGATCTCTTTTCATATACCACTGTGAAGAGTCTCACAGAGCATGCCTGCTAAGTAATTGTTTTAAAAGTGGTCACTCATTATATCTCTATATTTCCTCCTCTTGGGCATACATACCTTTCTCAGTTTCTTACTAATGTTCTTGTTAAAAGGAACTGTTTTGAAGTGGGTTATTGCAGTACAGAGAAGCTATATTTATACCAAATTAGACTGAAATCATGTCAAAAGCTGTAATTCCTGAAAATAATTGCTGAATAGCTAAAAGCCATTCAGAAAGAAAAATAGAGACTTTCAGGCCTTCATCACTGCCACTCATTGTGTTTGGCTTTACTAGTTGTGCCAGAGTTCCAGAGAGTGTGACCTTTGTTTGGGTGTTTCCTCATTTATAGTCAGTAATATCTGCAGGTTATGATTGCAAGTCTTTTTTTAACAGAGAACAATGGCAGCGCTGGGTACTACACAGAAATGCCTCTTGCTATACATAAAGTGAGCGTGAAGTCAACCTTTTAACCAGTTAAAACTCATACTTCATGGTTCACAGGTTACATCTGTGTAATGGGTGCAGGTCTGACCTTTTCACATGGAATAAAATTTGATGCCAGAATTGCCCCCAGCGTTTTGATAAGCCAAATCAGCCATGCACCCAGCATTTTGCAGCTAAAAAATCTTACACCTCTATATTGAATAGATGAGGCTTTAGACTTTATCTGAAACTAAAGACCCTAAAAGTTTTAAGATGCTTCATTTTGTAGCTGACTATTTCACCCTGATTCTGAAAAAGTAGAATCAATTTAGTCTTTTTTTGGGCAGTACTTTATATTAAATTTTTCATTGGAGGTTGAAAAATTCAGCCTGTTTGTTTTCTTGAGACACTGCCTCTGTATTACCTGAAGAAATTATTTAATGTAGCAGTTCAATATGTCTCAGGTTACCACAAACCTCTAAATTGATTTCTCTGGGTGGGTTTTGCAGCCTGGAGCACATTTTTTATTCTTTTTGCTCTGAGAGAAAAAAAAATAAACATACGTCTACGTCGTCACATGAAATGTATTGTTATATAGCTCTATTTGGTGATGGTAATAAGGAATAGCCAAAGGGGAGCAGGTTACCAAGTCATCCAGTCATGCTCAGTGCAGTATAGACATAGAAAATGTTTTTAAAAGGCAATGAGGTTGTGTTTCCCCCCTTAGTTACCTACTAACATTATATTTTATGACAGCAAAGCAACACGTGACCTTAATGGACAGTAACACAGGTGCAGGCAAGAAAATATAGATTTTCTGTGGTGTTTTAGATTATCCTCACAACAAAACATGCAATTTAACACAGGATTCAGGATTTTATAAACAGGATCACCATGGAAACCAAGGCAAGAGCATTGTGCATTCACGAGATCCTGTGATTGCAATTCCATGTCCATGTTCCCGTGCTCTAAACTCCCCCACCCCTTGTTTACAGACCTGTGTAATCTCTAACATACAAAATGGAGGCACTTCAGCTCATTACCCTGTTACACTTGACTGGTAAGCTTTTCGACACTTGAATCAAATGGCAAAGGCATAATTGGATTTATATGAGATTTTAACCTATTAGAATAATTTTCTGCATGCTAGAAGATGCTAAAATGTTAATGCTTAGTTCTTTTCATATTAAATGCTAATGAGGAATTGGTGGGTCAAAGCAAAACCCATTTACAGCTCTTTAATTATCAGACACAGAGATTAAAGGTTGTGACTGCTATTATTCTCAGCAAAATATTTTTTTAATGGTGTGTGCATTTGTGTGTTTTAAAAGGCTGTTTGAAGGAGGTCTACTCCCACCTGGTTCTGAAGATTAGAAAACTGTTTTAGCATCATAGTTCATCTAATTTGATTACATTATTTAAAACAAACTAACAGAGCAGACATGCACAGACATGTTGGCCTTCTTTGAGCCTAAATAACTCCAGTATGTTTTGCTTCACAACATAAAACCCCACATTTTAAAGCATTCTACCTCTTTTCTCTGATGAAACAGAAAAGGGATGTGAAAATATGTTATTCTAATTAACTGTCTGCTTTTGGTGAGACATAAGAGTCAGAGATAAAACTTTCATGACAAAAAACTGTTGTATCTGTAATATTTCTTTTGAATGGAGATCATCAAATGTTTATATGTAAAAAAAGGAAAATATCTAAATGTAGCAGACATGCAGCAGTGAATGGGGTTTTAAGACGGCTGGCTTCTGTTATAGGAAGTGACACTGATGAGAGTGAAACAAAACAGTAGAGTTGTGGGCTATAAAACCAAAACAATAAACTGAAAGATAATATGTAGAGCAGAGAGTTGGTGATAGATCGTTGTAGCTTCGTCAGCAACTTCTTTCACATTACATATAGTCGTTCGACCCATATTAATATAAAGTACACAGATTAGTGCAACTTTAAATCACAAGACGTTATTTGTCTTTTCAAGTCTTATAATAAAAATGTTATTCAACAATTTCTCCACACATTTTCTGAAATGTTTCACTCTCTGTTTAGACTGACTTGAAAGAGGAAATCTTGGTGACAATGTGGAAACACTCACAGCAGGGTTGAATGCTTGACAAATGGCCAAAGGGACACTTTATGACATTCAATTCTACATTTACTATCTATATATCAAGAGCAATGGCAGGGAATGGAAAAATCTAAGTTGTGCAGCAGTTTTTATGCTCATGCAGTTACAGTGACACATTGGATGAGGTGTGTGTGTAGCGGGGGGGGACTAGATGGGACAAGCCATTACTCAGCAGGAAGTGGGCAGTAAATAAAAGGGTGTTGTAGCACCTGCTGAGTATTCTCTCCTGAGTCTCGTCCTTCACATTTCATGTTGAATGCTTTTGCACAGAAACTCCTCCACCCTGAGCGTTGTGATGCAAAACTCAATGCAGAGATTAAAAAATAAATATGTGATCTGTGTTTTTGAAGCTCCCGCAGAGACTGTTCATTATGAGAGATGAGCACACAAGCTCAGCTCACTGGTGTTGCTCCTGGGGCATCTTCTTCAAACACAAAGTCTCTTCACTCATAACACAAGCATATCAAGCGTATCATGTATGCTCCACCAACAGAAACACACTTGTATACACCTTCATGCTTCAGCCCCCATAGATTGGAGCCTCCTCTCCAACACCATCCTCTTGTCTCACAGAATTATTCATTCTTGGGTTCTCAGCAAACCCTGGGTTTCCAAGGCAACAACACTTTGTGGTAGTGTTGGGTTTGCAGTCTAGACAATCAGCATTTTTAAGGTTCCCTAACTTGGTGGAAAAGTTGACCAGAAATAGGAACTTTTTTTTGTTTCTCAGTAAGAGTCAGTGCAGCACCACCAATACAATAAATGCATATTTTTATTAAAAATTGTGAAAACTTTGATGTGAATGCTTTCACTGAAATATTTTCTGCAAGTGAATTCTCCAACTCACTGGTGATAGAGGCTGCTGTGATTCTAGAAAACTCATTCTACCTACTTCTCATTGGCTTTACATTACATTACATTTACATTACAAGTTTTGAAGGACCAACAACATGAGTGGCAGTGAAACAAGCTGATGTGATGACTCAACCCTGAAAGCCACACGCTGTAAAATAGGTCACCTTTCAATCTGTCTGGAAGTGATTGTGACCACTGGCACATGGATCCTTCTCACTAGTGCTTTGTACTTACAGTATCCAAAGATTAGTAGGTTATGTGCCTAAATCAACCTAGTCCTAAGAATTACAATCATAATTTTACATACACAATCAATGTGCTAACACAGGAAGTAGTGTGCTGTGGTAGATAGACATGTAGCATGTCCAACTTTCATGTTTCACATCTAAGACCTGCAAATGACGTTCTTGTTGATGATCTGCAGGTATAACTGTCCATCAAAATTGCAACATTTACATGTAGTAATCTGGCACACACCTTTGATGTGCTCTGCTTTCTGAATGTTCTCTTGGATCTGACTAATTAGATGAAAGGATGGTAGAAACCAGCTGGAGTTCAAACACCGAATATGTTAGTCTGGTTATACACTGATTGTGCATGTGTTATTATTTAGGTTTTAAGAAGAGAAACTCCTACTAATGTAGCTCTAAGTTCACATGAGCTGAGAAAGTGCACAGGAGTAACTAAATCAAAGTGCTGACCTCTGTTGTGAAAGGTAAAAACACCAGACCTTCCTGCACCTTGGAACCATAGAGACATAAAAGCAGACATTTTTCAGATGTATTGCAGTGTATCCATAAACTGGATGCACTAATTCAGTAACTCCCTGAATATAAAGTAAGCATGCAAAACAATCTTAGTGCAAAGCCCTCAGTTTGTGTGGGAGTCAAGGCAGGAGGTGGAGGTTCATGATACTACTTTGGCAGAGAAAAGAGTGGTCATAATCTTTGGTTTCCTATAGCAGTATCAGATCACACCTCTTAGCTGGAAGGGGGCAGTCCAATAGTGGGGGATTTGATATTAGGGCAGCAGGGCAGGGTACGGGCAGGCTCTCAGCACACTGAGAGTAATCACATTGCTGCAGTAGATCAGAAAAGCACTGAAAATGCTTCCAGTGTTGCTTTCAGCTCACCATGGAAAAGGGCCAGAGGCATTTAATACACACTGTGTTTACATATGGAAGAGACCGATAGAGTGGAGTTAGTTGATCCTGTGCATGTCCGTGCCAAGTTCAGCATTCATTCCCTGAAGAAATCTACAAAGACGTCAACCTTACATTATCTTCACATTCACTATGTCTCAACTCAACTAGTTTAAATTTTAGGACTTTGAAATCCACACATTTTAGTAGGTGCTAATAGATTACATTTTAAAACAACATATCAATTTAGACAAGTAAAACTCTTTAGATACTACTTAATCTTACTTGTGGGGAATTACTATTATATTTTAAACAAGAGCACATGGGCACATATGTTGAAAGATATTCCTAATTTATCCACTTGCACTGCTGCGGCATTTGGTGGACAACACAGGCATGATATCTTCCTTGTATTTGATGGCCATTGTGCAAGTGCAAACTGTTCAACTAAGCTCAGAATTTTAGCTCCACTAAGGAAAGAAAAATAAGTTACAACCTCCTATGACAGATTCAGTGTTGGCGTGTTGGCTCCTCCTTTTCTCGATCTTAAAGGAGCAAACCATCAGCATCACTACATCATCACTTTGGTTATCCATCCATTATCAACCGCTTATCCGGGATCAGGTCGCGGGGGCAGCAGCCTAAGCAGGGAAGCCCAGACCTCCCTCTTCCCAGCTACCTCGTCCAGCTCCTCTGGGGGGACCCCAAGGCGTTCCCAGGCCAGCCAGGAGATATAATCCCTCCAGCGTATCCTGGGTCTGCCCCGGGGCCTTCTCCCAGTGGGACATGCCTGGAACACCTCCCCAGGGAGGCGTCCGGGTGGCATCCTGACCAGATGCCCGAATCACCTCAACTGACTCCTCTCCACGCGGAGGAGCAGCGACTCTACTCTGAGTCTCTCCCGGATGACCGAACTTCTCACCCTATCTCTAAGGGAGAGTCCAGCCACCCTGCGGAGAAAACTCATTTTGGCCGCTTGTATCCGCGATCTTGCTCTTTCGGTCACTACCCAAAGCTCGTGGCCATACGTGAGGGTAGGAACGTAGATCGACTGGTAAATCGAAAGCCTTGCCTTTTGGCTCAGCTTTCTCTTCACCACGACGGACCGGTGCAGAGCCCGCATTACTGCGGATGCCGCACCAATCCGTCTGTCGACATCCCGCTCCATTCGTCCCTCACTCGTGAACAAGACCCCAAGATACTTGAACTCCTCCACTTGAGGCAACACCCTGTCCCCAACCCGGAGAGAGCATTCCACTCTTTTCCGGCTGAGAACCATGGCCTCGGATTTAGAGGTGCTGACTCTCATCCCCACCGCTTCACACTCGGCTGCGAACCACTCCAGTGAGAGCTGGAGGCCACTGCTGGATGAAGCCAACAAAACCACATCATCTGCGAGGTCACCAAACAGGACCCCCTCCGCCCCTTGGCTGCGCCTAGAAATTCTGTCCATAAAACTTATGAACAGAATCGGTGACAAAGGGCAGCCCTGGCGGAGT
>JAUMHL010000002.1:16635525-16678193 GCA_032362345.1 Sandelia bainsii | reverse complement strand
TTTCTGCAAATAAATGCTCTAAATGACAATATTTGTATTTGGAATTTGGGAGTTATGTTGTCAGTAATTTATAGAATAAAACAAAAATGTTAATTTTACTCAAACATTTACCTTTAAATAGAAAAATCAGAGAAACTGATAATTTTGCAGTGGTCTCTTAATTTTTTCCAGAGCTGTATTTTGTGCAAGAATTTGGCATTAGGTGGTGGATTTATCTGTCCCCTGTTCCCCAGCCTCTCCCTCTGTTTTCCAGCCACATAAAGGGTCCCCTCTCTGCCCAGTAGATGTACTTGTTTCTCACTTTGAGTCCAATGTCATGGCCTGGCCCTTGTATTGTACTCTCCCTAATTAGTCTCTGTCCTTGTCCTGAATCAGACCTGCATCATGTAAAGTCAGCATTTCATGACTAAATATGCCACATCATCCCAATCCAAAGCTACCTTCAAATAACTTTTACCCACAACCAGCACATCTTTTGCAGTTGTCAGTAACCAAAAATCCACTGCACTGCTGTCACTTGTTTCATCTGGGATCTCTGTTGGCCTTGTCAGCTTGTCAGGAAATCTCAGTTTAAAAAAGGTATTGGTATTTCTAAGTCATGTATCACTTTCGGGTGGATGTATCGGAGCAAAATGTCATGATTCAAACTCAGGCCATTCTATGTTTATTGGATTTTTTTATGTAGTCAGTGACCTTTTCGTTGAACTGAAAGCATTATGTAACACGTCCTATAAGATTACAGTTTGATTATTGCTTTCTGTGACCAGTATATTAACTTCAGTGTCAGAAAACCTGCGTGCCACTGATTTTTAAGACATAAGCAAGGCATATCTTTAACATCAGGTTTAAAAAGACGACTGTGTAAATACCCCACTGCAAGACGCAGTAGATACACATTGTTGCTAGGTACTTGTGCTTGAAATAAAGAATCTGACAGATGGCAAAAGGAAAAACCCTGAATACTTGACAATTACAGTGATGGAGTCTAGTGACTCTGTTAAGCTGTGGGTGGCATTATGCTGGCATGGTTTAGCACTTCTCCCTATAGAGGGAAGGAAAACTCAATACAAAGTTCCCCTGATGAAACATTTTTACTCTGCAGAGAATAGTCTATTACTGGATGACAATATCCCATCCATAGGGGTCACTGAATGGTTTGACAAACATGACAATGATGTGGCCTTTGTAATCACCAGATCTCAACCCAGTTGAACACCTATCGGAGATTTCTGAACAAACATATTAGTGCTCTCCAAATGAGGGAATATGTTTTGGAAGAATGATGTTTTATCCCACAAGTAGGGTCCAAAAGCTTAGCTTGTGGAATCAAAGCCAAGATGCACTGAAACTCCTTTGGTGGCACTTGGTGGTCAGTCTTCCCAAAAAAAAAAAAATCCTCATTTGGTGTTTTTAATGATGCTAATGGAGAACACTGTCTGACTCATTTGTCCCTGATCTGTGCCTGCCAGGACATATAAACCATCACACTCATTGATCATTAGTCTCCAGATTCACCTTGGGAAGCGAGGCTCTGGATCCAGAGCTCTGAGTGGTCATGGTCAGTACTGTTGTGATGCCCAGGCCCACTCTGGCAGGTGCAGCATCCATGTTTATCCAGAAAGAGACCCATGAGAGGATGACGATGAGAAGGGAGGGGATGTACATCTGGATCAAGTAGTAGCCCATTTGACGTTCAAGGTGGAACTTGACCTCAATACAGGTGAATTTACCTGCAAACATAAGATATTGTGCATTCAGCTGTCTTGCTTAAATTCTTTTTTTGTTGTTACTGTTATGTTTGTTACAATTACACAATTGGGGGAATTGTATATGTAGGGTAATATTATATGTTAAGCTAGGTTAAATGTTTAGTAAAAACACATTTAAATTCCCACAGCAACAATACTATGTTCACTAGTCACAGATCACTAGTATGTCATTTTACACACCTTTCTGGAAACAAAATCAGTTGAAGAATTCAATTACAATTTGGGATTTTAATGCGGTATTCCTGGTTTCTCCGCATTTTAAATAGAATTCACAATGAACCTGTGTTATAATGCTTAGTGCAGTATCCCAAGTCCTTCTCCTCTTTTAGCAGAAACTGGGGGAGGGTGAGATCATCAGCCACCTGGACAGGGTTCTCAGACAGCCACTCAAAGATCAAGTCATTCATGGTGTAACCAACTGTGAAAAGACAACAGAGGAGAAAAATTCGCTAGAAAGCCTCCTCTTGTTTGTTCTTTACTTTTTTGTTTAAAAATAAATGTAATATCAATTTACAATCTAAAATACAACATTTAATAGTGCACATAAATAAATCATAACACCTAGAAACATGTACCACATTATATATCAGATATCATTGGTCACATTGTCATAAAGTTGCTTCGTATTCAATAAAGGAATAACAAAGATAATGCTGATGTTGTCATATTCCTGCTGTTCCTCCTTCTTAATGTGCTATGGGAGCCTATCTGTCCAGCTACCAGATACCCCCTGCCATCATGTTTGCCACAGTAAAGGTCACACACCAAAGATACAGCCGTGTTGTCTCAGTAGCTTGAAGGTTACAGAATAGAGGTGGACATGAGAAGCACATCTCCCTAGGACACTGGGAGCTACTGTACTGTACCTGCTAACACACACTGAGCTGATTAGTGTATGTAATCTTGTTGATGCACTGAAAGTGGCTGCTCTGATACACAACAGAATATATAAACTAACTTTTTGCAGTTTTCCAGTTTTTTTTGCAAGTAAATTTTCAATTAGTGAAGCATTTAGACATGACTTTACAGGACAGATTAATAATGACTTTTCTTAAAAACACAAATACTGACAAACACTGCTGATTAAGTGCGTGATATTTTAAGGGGCGCACACCTTCTTACAGTTGCCTCATTATAGGTATATTAAAAATGCATGCGACATACAACAACAATAAAGGATTCCTCACATATTTGAATAATACTTATGTCTATTGGGACCCTTTACGGTCTGAATTATAAAGACATCAATTATTCAAGATGTACCACATGCCTGAAAAACAACACCACTAAAACATACTTATCTCGGTCATGAGGAGAATTCATTGTCATTCAGACATCCTGCTTTAACAAGCAAGGGGAATACCAATGCTTTTCTACGATAATTGAAATGATCTTCTTTTCTTCCGCCAGCCACTGTACAGCTAAGAGGCATCAAAACCTAACTGACAATGTGCAATAAAAATGAAATTAATGAGGTACAATGTCTGGAATATCTCAGGAAGGAAATTACTTAGTCACATGTCGCCTCCTTTTTCATGTAAAGTGGTTCACCTGATGAAAGCTACTCTCTTAATACAGCTATGCTTCAAATTCGCTGTCTTAGTCTTTCTTTTACTTACAGTGTAAGTTACAAAGTGGATTTGAGGTTACTGGACAGTAATGGCTCAAGGCAAAGCAAAGTGCTATAAGCTGCATATAAGGGCCTTTGATGTGTCAGAATAAGGCAGAATCTATTTATATACTGTATCTATATAAGCCTCTGACATGAAAGGCCAGAAAAGAAGATTGGTCTTGGCTCTGTCAAAGCCCAAAGAGGACTCTCCTCTTTTCTTTTTTTTTTACCACGCGCCTTTCTCTGTCTTTCTCATTTCAAACAGCTCCGGTAACGAGAGTAAAACTCATAGTGTCCTTTTAACATTGAGCTCTAGCCAAGGTGATCACACCCTTGGGTTGTGTACAACACTTGTCAACACAAGCGCTAGTATCCTCACCAGGCCTTTAATCAGAAATGATTATGTCTCCTCTAATGGCAGAGTGATGCAATAGACCCAAACACAAACATACACACTACTGTTTTAAGTAAACATTAGTTTGCCTGAAGTCTCCTTTATTATTATTATTTATGCAGAAATAAATCATGCTGACCCTGGTGTGAAGAAAGAGTAACTAGGTCTATACAATTCAATACTTTGTGTTCTTACTGAATCAGATAAGAGTGTAGGTAGTGATAACAGTGTGACGTATTTGTTTTGGGGAAATGCTCGTGAAAAAGCACAGTGCTCTCAGTTATGGAATAAGTGCTCTCTTTGTTTCCTCCATTTGCTAGACTTACATTTTTTTTGTCACCTCTAAGGGGTGGGTCACATATAATAAAAGGGACACAAAATTAAACTTTTATTATTTATATCCTGGAAATTGGTTTCATAGGGCAGAACATATCTCTGCTAAAGGCAAGGGAAGACTGAAAGGGGAAAATATTATTCCTCTCCTACATTTTATCACTGTGATAATATTTTAAAAGGTTCTAGACTCTTTTGTCTATTCGCATCACTCTCCAGTTTAAAAAAAAAGTATTGAAAACTTGAATAACAAAAACAGGTAAACAATTGACCTTTCATCACATCTTACTGATATACCTGCCAAACATTTTATTCTATTAGTGTTTTACAATAATAACTTGGCCAAATGAACCCCCCCAAATTCAATAGCTTAGGCACAGTTGGTAACATTAGCTTACAGTACAGAACTGGCTTCCACACTGTGGAGAAATATTATGCAACAGTGGGTGTGGTTGTTGTGAATTCGGCTTAAGTCCTGCTGGATTACAGTAAACTGGACATGGTAATGTTTACGGCTTATGACTGCACTGTTTAATCCATTCCTTATGTTTTTTTATTGGATTTGGGGTTTTAGAGGTGGTAATAAAGGAAACCACCATCCAGTCTTTATATCCCCTCTCTGGACTCCCCCCATGGAAGCTGCTTCAATATGCAGAGACAGATCATGCCTAGATGTGGTAACCAAGGTATGATTAAACAATACTGTTTATGTGAAGGGTTTGGCAAATAATAAATTGCACTCTTCCCTCCGCTTTCCATAACACTTCGATACATTGGTGACTGACTAGCTCGGGGGTAGGCAACCCTGGTCCTAGCGAGCGGCAGCCCTGCTTGTTTTCCAACTATCTCTGCCCTTCTCACTGTTGATTACCTGTATCAGGTGTGTTCAACCAATCAGAAGCTATAAGTGCAGGGATGGCTGGAAAACAAGCAGGGCTGCGGCACTGTAGGACCAGGGTTGCCTACCCCTGGACTAGCCTGATGGTCACATTCACAGTAACATTAATAAATAACCACAAACACATGGGATGCAATCAGAAAAAATAAGGGAACCACTGTCCATTTGAACTTTATGAGCAGAACACCAACATTCAGACCATTTTATAGGTATGTTCATACTGCTTCAATATCACAAGGTTGGACACTTTACAAGCTAGGCAAAAGGTAGAAAATGGAGAACTGACAGGAGATGAAAACAGGAAATTGAGGAAAAAAAGAAGCAGAAGAACAGAAAACTCACAGCTTTCAAGCTGCATGGTACAGGTCTGAATGTCCATTGGGAAATTCTTCAAGTCCATAGGGCAGGAAAGAGTAAGAGTCAGCCTGAGATAGAAAAACAGTTTGGAAGAGAGAAGATGAGCCAAAGTGGATGTCAAAAGGCAAAGTAAAGCTTAAGAGAAAGACAATAAACACCTGGAGAAATTACAGACTAAGAGTGAAATAAATCAGTATCAAGCTGATTTGTTTTGTGTACAATGAAACAGCAGTTTGTATGGTAGTGCTGAGTGCAATAAAATTAGGCAAATGAAAAAACTAAACACATTTATTTTAAAACCAGCTGACTGGAAATCATATCGAGTTACTCTCATTACTTGTTGGTCCACAGTAATAGCAAAGCACCTGGTGTAGGGATCCCTACTGTTATTTGTTGTGGTGCTGATGCATTAAACCCGCCAAGAATCCTCAGCGAAGAGAGAGAGAGCTTACTGGGAGTCTGTCTGGAGGAAAGCTGTGTAATTACAGCTGTAATGCATCGCCCAGAGGCAGTACAAGAGCCGGTAGCAGTATATACACAGGCACCTGTTTGCTACTGTGTTATGATGACACAATATTTTTTACCAGCTGAAGAACAAATTTAAAATATCCTCTTGATTGACTTGCCTAGAATTACCTCAGTTGTGTCATGTATTTAGAGAACACAAATATGTTTGATCAATGATTACATAACACTGTTAGAAAGAAAAACTAGAGGATGCAGTAAATCAGTGGCATGAAGTGGTGATTATCTGTATTTGCAATACTTACAGTCAACAGAGGACTTATCTCTGCCTCTTTCTGAGGCTGTTGCCATTTTCAGAAAAGAAAATGAAGGAAAATAATTAAATCCTATTAAAATGTGTATAATATTAGCCTTACCATGCATCAGAAAAGATTGAAAAACAATCTATTTCTAAACTATTTCATTTCAGTATTACAATTTTAACTGGATATTATACTACTTAATTGAAAAACACCTACAGAGGGGCTTCCATAAAGGGCTGGAATTAGTCTGTGTTCACAAGCTAAATGACCTGTTAGAATCCAAAACAGAGTATTGACTTGCTTTCTTCCCACAAATGTGCAAAGATTGGTTGCTCAGCTAAATGTCAGCACACCTTAGGGACACTCTTCGTTTATGTAGTGGTGGCTTTTGCTTTGCTCATTTTTATAAGACACATCAGTTTAAAGTTTAACTCAAGCAGGGACTCAGATATATAAAATATGTCATGGTTTTCAAAGGCAGCTTTAAATTTCTCATCTGCCATTAAACAATCAGACTTCAAAGATTGTCATGCACTTGCCACTTGCCATTTC
The DNA here is from genome assembly GCA_032362345.1 of Sandelia bainsii. Classification (NCBI taxonomy): domain Eukaryota; kingdom Metazoa; phylum Chordata; class Actinopteri; order Anabantiformes; family Anabantidae; genus Sandelia; species Sandelia bainsii. The sequence continues at coordinate 16,671,511 of JAUMHL010000002.1, read as the reverse complement.
TGTGTATTTTTCCCTGCTGGCACCCATTTAGTATTTTGGTGACCTGTAATGCAACTAAGTGGGCGGAAAGGTGCAGTTGGGTCTGTGTGATTGGCAGTTCAGCAATCTGCTGCAATTGTGGTCAAGAGGTCATGTATGAGTTATTTTTTTTGCCATCTGTTTGCTTGGAACAGGTCACGCTGAGTTGCACTCATGTTTTCAGCAGTTTTCTTTACTTTATCTGGCAGATATGTACCCAAATAGTTTCATATTGATCATTTAAAGTCCAGACATTTTTTAAAGCAGCAAAATTTCATTTGATTAACATTAGTCTGCATTTTAAGGAAATTACTGCTCATTTTCAAGGTACATTTTTAAATCCATCATTCTCCGGTAATAATTATGTTCCAAAATTGAGCCCCTGATTACGTTACTGATGTTATTCTCTGACTGACCAAAACAGCACTCAGTGGCTCTGATCTTTAAGTTTTGGGAACATTATCTTTAGTTACCTGATGCTGTACAGAACACTGCCATCTTGGAAAATCCGTAGCAGCTTGTTATCAGTGGTGACCTCATGAAAATTGGCTCCCTTCTCATTTGCAAAGAATAAATCAGGTTTCCAGATAGAGTCCAACATTGACGGGTCCAGATCAAGGGAGTCATCTGGATATTCGCTGTATGCAAGACGAGGGTCGTTCCATTTTTGCCGTAGAAATACATTGAGCCTGTAGTCCTGTGAAGATTAGGAAAGTTAATGGAAAATATATCATCAGTGGAGTTTATGGTACAGATGGAAAGCTTGGAAGTGGATTATTCTGCTGTAGCGAGTTTCTGGGAAGGGTCTGGTACTGGTCAATATCAAAATCCATTCTAAGTAAAATGAATTTATTGTACTAAATGAAAGATGAAACTACAATGAAACTTTTAATAATCAATATATGCAGTTGGACTATCACTTTAAAGTTTAGATATACAACACTGATTGTAACTAAATGAAATTTCAATTTCAAGGATATGATCCCCCATCACAAGAAAACAGGGTGATGTCAATGTATTGATTGTGGCCACAGTTATGAAACGATTATGCTCCACTATTGGGAGTTTGTTTCTGAGCATCATATTGTTGTGTCACAATGAACACTTGGTGTTTGAGGACTTGAAACTGTGTTTGATTTTGAATAGGAAACTGGAAAATAAGTGATGTACCTGAAATATGATGTTTCTCTAAGTAACACCTAATGCTGACATGAACTACATAATTCTACTGCAGTTATGTGCTGCTGCTGAGCTGAGAGTTGGCAATGCAAACCAGACCAATGAATTCTGAACACAATACCTCCTGCCTGCAGCCAGCATACATGAGTAATTTAATTAGAATTCTAATTTGTGCAATTAATTCAAACTTCATTTGTGGGCATTGTAGATTGTTGTTTTCCTTGCTTATCCATTTCATTTATCAGAATAAAAAGCATGCTTTACCACTTTACCATTGCACAATGACATCATATATGTTTGATTGTTCTCTAACTCAGACTGTCTAAAGGTCTCACCCTCTGGGCCTCTCTTGGACCCTTAAACAGTTCTGTATTGTGCTGACCCAGCAGGTGTAAGACTGTGAATGCAGACTTAAGGGCAGTGATTATTCCCTGAACCCCTTGTCCTTTCTCCATTCCCCCTTTTCATTCATTTTCTCAATTTTTCATTTTAATTGCAGAGTGGACAGTTCATTATCAGTGTGTCAGTGACCCACTGGTCTCTGAAGGCTGCACTGTTATGCTCCAGTAAACACCAGAAATGAGAGAATAGCTTCAGTACTGAATGGATTAGCAAAGAAGTTGGTTGGAAGGGGATTGAGTAGGCACAAATTAACTAAAACAATGCATAATCTAGAAACAAATTAATTATCATGAGATTTTTAAGAATATATTTGTTTTCTTTTTCTTTTTTTAAGTAACAGCATTTCTAATGTACACAAATTTAAATATCCAATGTATTCTTACCATGGTAGTTTCTGTGATGGACCCAAAGCTGTTGATGAAAATATTACAGGTGACGTTCACAGGTGGGCCTGAGGACAGAACAAAACATAAATGTATACATCCTTTGCTTTAGGTGTTTAGGATTTAGGATTTAAGCCACTATTAAAAATAAATATCACTGCATATCAAATCTTAAAAATTAACAGCAGTTTTCTTTTTCTCATCAAATAGTGACTGTAACAGAAAATGTTGGTACAACACGAGTCATAGCTCCAGTTATGCTGTTGATATGCCTGCTCTTTTAAAGGCACTAGACAAAATCATGTGTTCTATTCAGGCTTGTCACTTCAATTGCAGCTAAAAAAATCTAATTTACTATAACAAAACTTAAAAAGAAGAAGAAGTATAGGGAGAAATATATAGTTTGGGGATTTGATGCTTCTCTTTATCATGTATCATAGTAAATAATGAAAGAAAGTTAATTAATTAATGAAATTAATAATGATAAAGCCAGTGGTGATGACTTGAAGTAAGAAACAGGATTTATTTACTTAACATTTGATTAAAACTATGACCTTTAGCTAATTTTAGCCAAAGTTAAAATTGAATGAGGTTCTCTGTCAATCTCAGCAAACATCTAAGGGAAAAAAGTTTCAGCTCAACACTGCTGTGTTTTCATCAGAGACAAAATGGACAGAAGCATAAAGCAAACACATATACTGAACCTGGAGTAAGTATACTGTTATAGGATAGTTGGTTGAGCAGATTCTCTATCAGTTATTGGATCCAAGGTGAGAGTTGCCAAAGCACACTGTATGTGTAAGTGCTACACTCTATACACTATCATGATTTATTGCCACATGTCTATTTCACTTTGATGAAGTCACACTAGTTACTTGTTTGTCTATTTGCCTTATTAAAGACCACAGATCAAGAATAAGTAGGCCCCAGTCCCTTTTTCTATTTCCAAACCTTAAGACAAGCTGATACAAAATGTATAACTGACAGAGCATCATACAGCACACATGCAAGTTTGGTTAGCTGTAGCTTTCACAGTACAGAGCCATTCTTTGCTCTTTGTTTTGTTTTCTAGTCTTTGTGCTTTCTACTGGATTTTCTTAAAGGCTACTGCGATAGTCTGCCTTGGCATATACTGTACCTTTGAAGTTGGGTCTGATGCGGGCATCATATCCTGACGTTCTCCCCATGAGTTTGTCCAGGAAGTCAGACGGTGATAGCTGTGGTCCTGCCCTGTTAGGGGGCTTTATCTCCTCCTTACAGGAGCTCAGTCTGATATTACCCAGGGAGAGGCAGAAAGAGGGGCAACACACACAAAGAGTAAGAAAAGAGGAGATTTGAGAAACAGAAGAGGAGGACTGTATGTGTGAGATGTAGCAGTGGAAGCGATGGAAAAAATAATGAGAATCCAACAGAATGAGAAGCCAACTGCTATCAGCAAGTCAGTCATCAGCAAAAAATAAAATAAAATAAAATAAAAAAAGAACCAGCAGTGGATGGGGAAATGAGGGTGAAAAATGATGACTGAATAGCTTACCTCAGCTGGAAACTAAGAGATTGTCTATTTCACATCATGTCTTAGACTTATTATGGTTGTTAGGCCCTAACTACAGAGAAGCAAAACAGAAGCAGAGGTAAACGTGGCCCTCTCCAGCGCTTCCTGCTGCTTGTGGCATAGCAGGAGTAACACTTGACAGATTGATGGCTCAATTGTAATGCTATGACTGTCACACCGGAGAGAGGAAAGACTTGATACAAGCTCCAGTGAGGTTTAGGCAGCCACTGATAGGAATAATCAAAAGACCACAGAGAAAGTAAAGAGAAGAAGAGAGACTGAGGCAAAAAAGCCAAAAACAGAGGAAAACATGTAAGGAAACACGGAAAATGTTTTTTAAACCTGGGAAACCTTGGTTCATAATGGATTTGATTTCTTGCTGGCCCCTGCAGTGGCACAGCTGATTGCACCCCAACAGTTCACAATCTGTCATGATCTAAAACTTTGCAGCACGGCTTCAATCTCCTCCAAGGCAAAGCTTTGCTGATGCCCTGTGTTCTCACGAGTGTGTGCAGAGCCAGACACTGAGCCACCAACCTTGCAGCCTCTTAGCTGTATTTAGAGTCACATAAACTGCGTTGTCAGGGACTACAGGATCAGAAGAATATGTGGATGATATTTTTAGAACTTCAAGAGTAAAGCTGGGCTGATCCTGAGAGATCTTCCACTTGTCATTGTGTATGCAATTAAAAGTATTTTAGAAAAGAAACCAGTAAAATGATTGCTATCACTGTGATCACTATTATTTAATATGCTATTGCATGTTACGGTAACTCAGGACCAACCTCCTTATCACACAGTAGCCTCAGGGAAGTGGGCAATGGAATATAATCAATATTTCTTCTCACATTATATATGAAGACATTCACTTCCCTGTACTATTACTCTGGCTAAGTATTTAACCCCACAAAACAACAATACTTTTGAAAGGTTTACTTGGCCATTCCTTGTTTGTTCTATACACAGACATTTACTTTTCCACATAAGACCTGCAGTTTGCATGTCTTATGTGAAAAAGTAACACTGGGCAAAAATGGCACCATGGGACAGTTCCATGGCGAAAGCCAATGCTGACCAAACAGAAGACAAAGATTTGTCTCACATTTGCCAAAAACATCTTGATTATCCCCAAACCTTTTGGGCAAATATTTTGTGGACTGATGAGAGAAAACTTGTTAGAAGGCTTGTGCTCCGTTCGATCTGGCATAAAACTAACACAACATTTCATGAAGAGAACATCATACCATCAGTCCAACATGGTGGTGAGAGTGTGATGGTCTGGGGCTGCAGCAGGGCAATGAACTGAAACACACCAGCAAGTCCAGCTCTGAATGGCTCAACAACAACAAAATTAAGGTTTTGGAGTGGCCTAGTCAAAGTCCGGACTTACATCCAATTGTGATGCTGTGACCTTAAACAAGCCGTTTGTGCTCAAAAACCCTCTGATGGGTGACTAAATTAAAACAATGCTGCAATGTTACCGCTAAGAGTGGCACAAATACTTATTAGGGTTAGGGTGCAATTACTTTTTCACACAGGGTCAGGCAGGTTTGGAAAGCTTTTTTCCCTTAAAAAATGAAGTCATCATTTAAAAACTGCATTTTGTATTTACCTAAGTTGTCTTTATGTAATATTAAAATTTGTTTGATGATCTAATTCAATTAAGTATGACAAATATGCAAAAAAAATCTGGAAGGGGGCAAATACTTTTTCACAGCACTGTAAATTATGTGGTTCTTTGAATGATTCAGTTATTAAAATACACTTTGCTGACATTTAATGAGCCTGACCTTTTGCTTCCCCCTACATCCCTTTCATTTTAGCAACCGTGCAAGACTGCTGTCGAGAATACGTAATAACTCTTTATTTCCTTCCATAATTTTGGTCGTCACTTTCTTAACTTCAGTTTAACTTTTGTTAACAAGAGTTTTTATTTAGCTTTGAAAGCAAAGTTGAGTCAAAGCTGAAAGTCAATTGTAAACATACAGTTGTAGGTATTAGAAAAAGAGAGTCTGTCTGAAAAATGCAGAATTTAGACAAACCGTCACAGCTGCTCAAAGATTGTTTCATACTTCGTATGCCAACAGTGTTACTGTCCATCCTCTGTGCTTTTATGAAGATTTCTTGAATCTTGAAGACTGAAAAGACGCCAAAAACATGTTTCTAATCTTAGGATCCTGTCAATATACCGATGTGCCTTAAAGATTCAATAAGTGCATTCTGGGTGGAGTTTGTATGGTGGTTATTAATCATTCTGTGTTCACATAAACCTAAGCTGGTGTACAGTTATAAAAGGAAAACAATTCTATGACAAACCTGTCAGGACTGTGTTGTCAGCAGTTCAACCATGGGAAGTCACTCTATGTTCAACTCATCAGAAGAGCTACTCAGCTTCTGATTCCAGCTCCAGCTCACATGGCCTTAAACAAAAATCTCAATCAGCGATGAAAGAATGTGCACACAATGACTAACAGTTCAGAAGACAGCATGTAGCCAGTTTTGACCACAGTTGCCTTATTTTCCTGTTTTTCTCTCAGAAAAAAAATGCTCAGCAATAATATATAATAGATGTTAATACAAGTCTGGAACAAAGGTTGGGCCAAAATGGGAATTATGGTAGACCAAATACACTATGAGAAGAGCAGCAGTCTGTCATTTCAGCAAGTGGCCAAAAATGGCAAGACTGTCCTCCTCTAAATTATGTCCATATGTTATTTGTACCAGTGAGTTTACTGTACTGAGTTTAAGTATTATAATCTAGCAGCCATAGTAATTATGACATAAGCAAAAGAGAAAGTGACACAGTTTAGAAAAAGAAAGTCCTCAATGGGAGCGCTTTGAGGTGGATAGATACGTCAGAAAACACAGGATTAATCCACAGGAGACCAGTGTTCGATTCCAGTGTTGTGTTTTTTTTTTATCCATGACCGTTTTGCAATGGTAACCATGTGTTTATTATTGTAATCATTATACCAAAGGCTGTGCAATATTGAGCAAATACTGTTTTAACCCAAACCACATTCTTTTTTACTAAATCTAACAAAATGTGGGTTTTGTGCCTAAAGCTAACCAAGATGTCTTTCTGCCTCAACGTTACCAAACTGTGATGGTTCCACAGTTGTCCAGTACACTAGCCTCCATTAGGAGCTATTTCATGAGATGCCTGCTGCTGTGGTGAGGTTTTTGGACAGATGTTCCTACGGATTTGGAAGGACTTCTAGGATTTGAAATGTTTTCTAGTTTTTCTAAAGATTATGCATGTACAAAGAAGGAAGTAAGGTTATAGAACAGAAAAGTCGAGATAGGAAGGACGTTGAGGTGGATAGATGCAGTATTTCAACAAAAAATTGGACTTTAACATAAGAAACCACTGTTTGGTTACTGTTTACAATGAACAGTTCTTGTTTTGTTATTGTTGTTTTTCACCATGTACATGATTGTTTCCTGACCCAGAAGTATTAATTTTAGCCCAACCATTATGTTTTTTATATTAACTGAATATAGATTTCAACTCAAACTATCTTTCCCTAAACTGACCCAAAAGCCTAAACCTAAATTTAACTATAGTGTTAAATTAGATTTTCCAGTGTCACAGTGTCTTGTAACTAGTGTCTAAAACACAGAGAAATTACTGCTGTTCTGCCAAGAGGGACATCCAATTTTAACTGCTCACCATTCACAAGTGTTCATGTATAAAATGTACAAAATCCTACAAATAGTATTTACAAAGACATAGTAGGGAAGTAGAACTAGGAAAATCATACCCATTTCCAGCTTAGTGAATCATTTAGTTCCAACAAATACAGCTATAGCTGTCAAGCTGGATACAGTACATAAGGCTCAAATGTATGGAGACATAAATAGACTAGAGAGGGGGCAGGGAGGCAAAGTCAGAAAAGGGACCAACATTTAATTACATCTGCAGTATTCACTGCTGCCTTAGCCTCAGTATATATTTACTGCAAATATGGACAGATACTGGCTGACTAGATTTTACTTAATAACAACAAGATGCATTTTTGTCACTAAGTTATGTTCTGTGTAGCCTCAACCTCATTCAACCTCAGATTTGAAAGTAACTGATCAGAATTACATCTAATTAGATGGGATGGGATTCTGCCCGTGGAGTGCAAACATATTCTGTTAATTGCTTTTTCATTAGGAAGCTGGTTATAAGAAAAGCACATCATTTCGCAGTATGGCTGCTCCCTGGCCTCCAACGAGGAGGCACTGGGGGATGTCGGCGCCATTAGACATCCATGCATGAACCTACCAAGTTTTTAGTGCCATTAGCATAATGGGAAAGTGAACAAAACTACTCTCCCCGCCTGTTGAAGCACATTGCTCTAATTTCCTACTTGTCAAATTGCCCTTGACATCCACTTGAGCCTTAGGTATTGCTCTCATGGAAGGGCTCTCACTTTGAGATTGAATGCAGGGCTTCTGGACAATCAACACAACTTTTAATCAGACCTACCAAACCTTATGATTTGACCCATGCCAGTGACAGACCTTTCAGCAAACCACACCCTGAATAACCTACCACAGCATGCTATATGGTTATTCAATCAAATGTCATTTTTTGTCTTTAATGACCTGTGTGGACCTTGTCTTCACACCGTTGTATATAATGGCCTGTAGCTACTGCTATCCCCTTTTTGATCAACAGGCACAATGGGGAATGGGATTTGGAGCACAGTGCAATTTACCCTTCCACATTTATCTTCAGTGACATGACCATTGCCACTCTTGCACAGTGACACCTCTACATATAGACACAAAGACACAGACATAGCTGACTGCAGTTGAAAGATTCTCACTGTACCTGACTAAAATCAACTCATAAACCACATATATATAGAGTGGTCATCTCCCAAGAGTTGTCATCTCCCTGGCTCTTCCTGCCCATATGTCAACATGTCCCTGAGCAAAACACAGAACCCCAGGTTGCTCCCATAAACATTGTGAAGTGCTCGAGGTTACCAGTAGAATAGAAAAGCACTATATAAGTGGAGATCATTTACCATTTGAAAGCGTACTAAAGCTCTAGAAAAATGAATCAACAAGACACACACTGTCATTAAGCCAGAGCATATTAGTTCAGAGGTGAAATGAAAAATTGTGTGGAGGTCCCATTTGCAAGGCAGATTGCTGGAATTTTTTCTGATGGATTCAGGATGCCATGGGAGAAACCTACAGGGCATACATGCATATTCTATGTAGTCAAATAGAAGATAAAGGGATGTGAAATTACTCCTGAATTTTGCAGACAGTTCATTTTTTTCTTATGACCTCTCTCTGTAGAGCAATATCTGTCATTATGCAGGAGGAGGTTGATGAGCAAAGGATTTGCTCCTTTTATATATTGTGTATAGTTGAATAAAACAATGGTCTACAAGATATTTTGATATTAAACGATCAGGCTGACATATTATTTTTTGCTTTCGATTTTTTTTTTTGCTTTTGCTTTTGTCAATAAGCTGTGTCTCAGTAGTTTCTGGAAAATAGTGGACGTCTGTTGCTGAGAGTAATTCTATATTAGACAATGGTACTGCAGGGAATATTTGTAGAAGGATCAATTCATTGTTGGTTTTGGTGTTTTCATGGGATCTGTAGACATTATCAGCAAGGTTTAATATCAGTTGTCCTCAGTGTCCTCTGTTTATGTTCTGGAAAATAAAGGTGTATACTGTACTTTAATGTACATTGTTTCAACAACCTCATTGTTGGTTTTATACAGCTCAATATACATTCAAGCAATTATTGTAGAACTGAAAAAAACTGAAATTCAGTGTAGTTGAAAGATTTAGTGCACTGTAAACTGTGACAGAGGGCTTATTCCCATTAGATGCTGTGGTGTTTACAGACTTTCTATCACTTACGTTCCTATCTTTGAAGTATTTCTATTCTCTTCAGTGTTATCTTTTATCTTTTGTTTTGTAGTAAAGCATAATTAGTGCAGCCGTGATCCAATGCTAATACTTGTTAAAGTATATTTAGCTGTCTCACTGCAAACCCTGGGGTTTAATGATTTAGATTAATCCATGCTAAACCAGAGTAAACTGTAACTCTGTGCCAGTGCTCATGCGTATTAATTTGTAATGCAATCTTTAATCTTGTGGGAGTGAAGCTTGACATCTCTGGAGTACCAGCAGAAATGATGTTTCCAGGCTTATGCCACAGTAATGACAAAGGTACAATGAACTGAGTCTTGATGACAGATTTATGCTCATCATAGCCTGTTTCTACGACACTGAACTCCCAACTACCACCCCAGGCTTTTCCCATGCAGCCTTAACTAATCTTCAGAAGTCCAATACATTCTAGTCTATGGACTTAAAATTCATATTTGTGTGAAACATAATATCTTTTCTTTGTGATTTTATTCCTTTATCTGCTGGGTTTCTGAAGCAGTGTGAAGAAGAAAGTCCTAGACTTTCCCAAAGTACTTTTTACATTTGCTGTCAAAATGTCAAAAGAAATTAATTGTTCTGCTCATGCACATTATATATCAAATAAAATTTTTTTGCAGTTGATCTCAGAAAATGTACATTTAAAACTTGGGAATATAAGCTGTAAACTGAATTTCAATTTATTAATACACAAGTTGAAATGTCAAATCTGTTTAAGATTAAAGATTAGATTACGCCACACAGAAACTATGAAACAATATTAATACCAGGATTGTAATGGTATTTTCTTAGCTATCAACCTGTATTTTGATCTGATATTGTCACATAAAACCATGTAAATGGAGCTCTTAATGGGAGTGGGAGGAAAAGCTGATCATCGTCATAGTCAACGGCTTCCCAATTATAACTTTAACAATCTAGCATTTTTAAAAAGAAAAGAAATACATGGATGCACACTAGTGTAGCAACAACAGGAGACAACAACTGCCTGAAATCCATACATGTGGACATGGCTTTACAGTAGCCTAAGACTTTATTGAATGTTGGGTGGCTAACCACAAAAGACCCCTCTTGTGTTTAATATTTGTCCCTGTTAAATGCACACTCGTAGGCACATAGTATTAAATGTACATTCTCGGCTCAAACCAACAGTCATACGTGACATTTGAGTCAATGGTGACTCAACCAAGGCTGTTGCCGTCTTTACAACACATCATTAACATTAAACTTTGAAGGAAAAGGATACGATTAACTGTATATGAGTTGTTCACCATTGTCATGTCCCAAAGCTAAATCAAACAAACAAATGATTTGTAACAGTGGCAGCTGAAATTTCTGTGATAAACTTGAGGAATTGACCTTTCCCCCCAAGTGAGATAAATCTAGCATAGAGCCTCCTCAGACCTACCCATTCTCTGTCTTTCCAAGCCTCTCTGTATTCAGGTCACCTTTTTCACGTCTAAGATCTGATATCAGCATGGATTGCCTCCTGTCAGTCTCTGTGAAACACAGCTAGCAGGGTTTCAGATAGAGAGAAGGGACTATACTGACTGCAAAAGATTGCTTTGATGTGTCTGCTTAGGGGCTTGAGATGGACTGCGGCTTTATCCTCATACAGTAGACAGCTCCTCACCACATAAGCTTTAGGTTTGTTTTGCTATCTCTTTGCTTTTCGTGCACTGTAAAATAATGATAATTTTGTTTTCCTGGATCACATCAAGATATATATATATATATATATATATATGTATGCTACATATGCATCTTTCTTTTCATCTGCACATTCATCACTTCTTGTGGTTTCTTGAAGCTATCACAGCTGACGTATGCCTGCGTGTCGATTTATGCTGTTGTTGTGAACGTTGCTGTAAGCGGAACGTCTGTGTTCAAATGCAAGAAGGTATGAATACCATGATCAAAGCGGATGTTTGTCTCTCTCATGTTCTATACTCAAGGTAATGACATGCAGTGATTAGAGAAGTAAGACTGCATTTTTTGTTAAAACCAAACTGAGATGGTGATTGCATGACATAATGAAGCACTACATAGTGTGTGAATATGCATTTTCACCATATAAAAAGAGGGCTGTGTGTGCCTCCACGTGTTGGGCTCCACCCCCCACCCCCCACTCTCCTTCCATCCCTTCTCTAGTTTTGAAAGCCAGAGGTAAATCTCTAAGTTAAGTCAAATTATTTACATAGTGCAGTATCACAAATCAGGAACTTGCTTTACAAATTACACACTTTATAACACACCCCTGGTCCTTAAATGCTCGATTGGAGAATAAACATTTGGGCTGCTGTATTCTTACCGAAGTACTGTGTAGTTTAAAAGTGTACAGTGAACATGTAATTAGAAGCTGTAGACTGCTTGGCTGTGATGATTAATGTCTTCTATTTACTATGTGCACCTATATGAATATGGATAGAGGTGTCAGCTCCCATCAGTCTCAATATGACTCATTCTCCAACGGCATATACTTGTTTTCCTTTTAGCCTCAGCTCATTTCAAGCTACCATAATCTTTTTTCTTTTATTAGCCATTTGCTAACTGCTTTAAGCTGCTTATGCAATGGTGTCCCCCCCCTTATGTATAGTGCTAGCCCTAGGTTGCTCTTCTGCAGTTTTCACTTTCGTCCGATTACTTCCTCATGGTTATTAACTGCTAACCATTGTTGCGGATGGAGGAAGTAAGATTTGGTGGCTTTCTTATTTTGCTCCAGGGACTGTAGCACCATAGTAGTTAATACATTGTAAGCGAGACATGAGTAAGCTAGGGTTCAGCGAGTGAGTCAGCGTGTGCTTGGCCCCAGTTACGGTCCACCTGGGCCTTAAACCAAAGAATAAAAGCTACTGGGTTTTGCTGTCAATCTGTGTAGTGAAGTGAGGTTTCAGCCCAGGGGCAGGAGGTAAAGTGGATTGTCATACAGAAAATAGTTCCCACAAAAACACAATACATCCACACAAACACAAAGACAGTCACTGCACTCTGTGTGACCTATATTTTGGACATGACCATGTGGAAGAGTAAAGTTGTAGGCGTAGCTGCTGGCCTGTTTCGCTTGACCACACTTCTGTCTGGAACCAACAGCATCATGACAAAGTCAGCATGGAGTTGGATCTACCAGGGATTTTCTGAATCATACTCATAAAGGAAGCAGCCTAACAGTGCTTTGTGAAATGTGAGTTTCTCGTTTCACTCATGATGCTAATGCAGAATTTCACTCTGTCTAAAAGTAGAAGTTAGTTTCAACTTTTGATGAGACCTCTGACTGGACTTTTTGGGAACATTTTAGGTTCTGTGTTATTATTCCTGTATTTTAGTGTCCACTAATGGACAGGTAATGGAGGTTCCTGTAAGCATGGACACTGTTATAAGAATCATTAACCAAAGGAGACTTTTTTATGCACATTTTTTTCCTACCCTGAAAACTCAAATGTTGGGATTACCTTACATAAAAAATAAGAGACATTGATTAATAATGGTAAGCTTGAATAATTTATTGGCCAAATCATTAAGTGTATGTAAATGTAAATCATTCTAACTGGCTAATACAAGCCAACAGTCCTGTAATGTTAATAGTTGGTGTTGTTTTGTTCTGAGGCAGCTAAAAATGTAAGGGCAATTTATTAAATATTGATATTTAATATAAACTTTAAATATTGAACAGTTAACAAATTTCCCCTAACTGTAGTATACAGCTTGTTGGAATGAAACCACATTTGTTCAAAACTACTTTAGGCTAAATATGCAGTGATGTTTAATGTTTGATAACAAGACAATTACAGTTCATGGTCAAAAGTTGCATCTGAAAAGAGAGAAAAGTTCCAGTAGTTGTTCACATTTGTTGTTCAAGGGAATATCAATTCCTGATCACTGAAAAGTGTCTTTTTATATTTTTACTGTAGTAGAAAAAATAGGTGTCAGATAATATCATGTTATAAAAGCAAACCCTAAAAGATACTGACAATAAAGTAAATCTACTGTAAGTACGTAAAGGTCTAATCCACAGCTGTTGTTCAGCTGAAAACTGTGGAAATCAGAATCAAATCTTGATGATGTTATTTCTTGATCCTGTAAAACAGCAGTTGACAAAACACCTCACACCAAGCTAAGTAAGTAAAGTATTTGATCTTATTGAATTATCTTCATCAGACACTGCAATTTGAACATCTACATTTCCACGGGCAAACTACATCTTCCAATGAAGCTCATTTGATATGACTGAACGACCCAAAATATCTAGAATATTTAGAAAAAAAACAGTAATTTATGTTTTCATATGTCCTTGTGTATGCCACCAAAACCACCGCCATCAAAAGACATCATGTTTGAACAATGACAATATGTGCAGGTCATGCACAGAAGCATAAAGAAGACTTTAACTGCACTCTATTGATACTGTCGTTCTCAAAGTTGATAGTTAAGTCGAAATGTTATGTTTTCTTTCTCATACATTTGAAAAACCCACAGACAAGACAGACACTGTCTCTGTGAGATTTCGTCAGAGACTTGAGTCCAAGAGGCAACTCGGCAATGCTCCATTTGCTTTGTGCACTTTTTCCAGGGTGATGTCTTATTCACAAGAGCCTCTTGGGGTGCTGGACACGCATTGCATGTCTAGCAGTTTTTCCAAAGAACAAAGGCATATGGCTATGGTAATCCTTTAGCCTGTTAAGGAAAAACACATTCAGAGGGGCTACATACTAATCCTATTTGACATACAGTCAATTGTGCTTTCTTCATGTCTTCCTATCAGGTGGATTTAATTACTCCTTTGTATGAGTCAGAAGCAAATCCTTTTTTTTGCTGGTGTAATACACTATGTCCAAACATTACAGACAGGCCTATTGCAAAGATTAAACATATTTCGTTTTAAGAATTAATGGTGGAATAAATGACAACTGCATAATCCAGTCCATTAAACATTTAGCAACCAAACTATATTTATTGAAAAGCAAACATTTCCCATTCAAAGGAAACCACAGGATTTGACACACTATTTGAGGAAACGAGGTGGGTGTCTTGTGGGAAGATACAGACAAATGGAGGAAACCTCAGTGGTTAGGCACCAAGGTGAGAGACGAATATGTTGTCAGACTCACATAGTGTCTATTCAACATAAAGGGATGTCTCCAGTCCTGTTATGGATGGTTGAGAAGCTTTGAACCCAGCGAGTGGCCTGAAATAACCATGAACAAAGTATGGCCATGCATGACTAATAGTGTGCGTCACCAGGTGTAATATCACGATAAAATCACGTCTGTTGAATATCAAACCAGAATTCCAGGTTGTGTCCTCCAAAGAGCCATAATAAAATGTCACAGTGATTCTTCTTCTCTGCTATGTCTACATTTTTAACCTAGTGTCAATGTGACTTCCAAATTTGGCGTCAGTAAGGCTGGGGCATTGAAATATTAGCTGACTTACCTTGAGCTGACTGAACAAGGGCTTTAACTGAATTTTACTGTCAACTCAATTGTTAAAAAGCAGCTCTGTTCTGTGTCTCTGTATTTAACAGAAGATACAGTAACTACTTTGGAATTGTTTTTCAGCTACAGTAAAGTGGAACATGTCAGATGTCTTTGGGTGAAAACTGACTTTTTATAGATGGTAAGTCAGACAGGTGAAATTGCCTCTCAAAGTCATTTTTCTGATGATGAAGCCTCCTGGATGGATGGTGAAACGTCTTCAAGAACTTAAAACAAATCCAGTTGCCACTGAACCACATTTTTTGGGATAACCATGACCTGCACGACTAGGAGTCTTCACAGACATAAAAACATCTTAGAAATAATACAATCTCTATAATCATCAGGTGTAATTCTTTATTCAGAATACAGAGGTCTGCTGCCTGACTGGTTTGGATATATTTTACATTCTGAGAGTTTCAGTCTGGTTTCAGCCTCGTCCCACTAACATGATTTCAGTAAATGTATCATTTCAGGGGAAGACAAATGCCTACCAGACAACTGATTGAATCAAGACAAGAGGTTAGAGTTAATTAAAGCACTGGAGGAAGATCTAATGGACTCATTTACTTTGTGATAAAAATTACTCAGACTACTATCAGCGTTAGAAACTTGACATTTTGTGCACAGCCTGCCGTAATGATAATCAGTTTAGTATCTCTTTCTGACGGTGGTCCCTAATGTCAAAACACAGACATTAAAGATAAATGATCCAAAAATGTTACCAAATCAATAGAATGATCTTTTCTAAAAATGAAGTTTCCTTATGTCAGTATCAATTCTAGGAATCTACACGACAAGACCAATCCTGTCTCCTAAAAATATACAACTAAACTGCAACCACGATTACGTTTTTGTAGTGAACGTAATTATCATGTTGTGGTGAAACGTATTTTTCACGTGCTACATTTATTAACAAGAAGTGAGTCGCAAGGAGGTGGTTGCGGTGGATGACGAGTGTATACTGTGCAGGACTGACAAGACTGACCTGTGTTCGAGACCAAAGTCCCACATGAAGTTGGGTTTAGGCAAGAAAAGTACTGAGATTAGGGTTTGAGAAAGATCGTGTTTTGGTTTAAATTTTAATGTAGGCGTTGTGTGTGAAGTGACTGTTACATTTTTTGTTCATTAACACAGCCCACAGTCAATTGTGCTACTGGTTCTAAACTACAGACTGTAATTACTTTAGGGAAATAGTCATAGTTATATCTTTCAAAAGTATACTATCTATGAAGCAGGGCCGCAGTACAGTCCAAAATACCCTTGGACAAAACTTTTCGAAGCTCAAACTGTGTGTTCTGACAAAAATGTGGTTCTGCTATTGTCAGATTTTTTTTTCGGTTTTAGCATGAGCACACTATGATATCATTACAATTTAAAATTGCAGTTCAGGGACAAGGACAACTAGTCATCTTACTAATGTGGAGAGAGAAAAGTCTGCCAGTGATCCAGAGGACAGAGCACAAGGGATTTGTGGAAGTACGTGCTCGGTGGTGTTTTATCCTTGGAGCAGTTTTGAGACAGTCATCTGGAGGTCACTTATGGCAAACACACCACAACTATTATCTCTATCAGTGTCAGATACAACCATCCATACAGAGCATATTATATTATATATTAATATATATTTAAAGAAACTGAATACTGGAGACCCCATAGAATCTCTTGCAGGCACAGTGGTGAGACTTAAATGTCAAAAGGTAAACATTTAACTGCACCTCTATTCTCCTCATACACAAAACACCAGAGGTGGTAAGTAACTAAGCACATTTACTGTACTTAAGTACAATTTTGAGGTACTTAACTGGAGTATTTCCATTTCATGTTACTTTTACTTTACTACAGATCAGAGGAAAATATACTTTTACTCCACATTCATTTTAACATCATTAGTTATTAGTCACTTTTTATCCTTATAAAAATCATTATAAATGAATAACTTGCTGATGTATCATTTATGGATTAATCTCCTGTCATTACATAAGGTGATTAAAATTAGCCCCACCTTTATCGACTGCTGTTTTTGTTCCACAGTCTTTGGATAATGACACATTTCTTTCTGTAATTTTCATCTCTGCGAATTTGTCAAACAAATCTGGACTAAACTTCTACATTTATGTTATCAAAAGTATCCAATTCAACAGTTTAAAGTGCATTGTTTTCTTAGCGAGTACTTTTACTTTTGTACTTTTTAACATTAGAAAGAAAAAATAAAGGGTACCCCTGCTTGTAATGGAGTGTTTTTCTAAGCAAATACTTTTACTTCACTTTTACTTGAGTATTGACGTTGAGTACTTTATACACTTCTGCAAAGCAACACATGGACATCAATGAAGCTTTTTACTTCCTGGAAATTAAACCGTGACAAGGGGTAGAGTATGTAATTTGGCTCTTCCTATAGCGTATGAGAGTTAAGGTGAGCCCTGACATCCAGCAGTAATTTGTTCACAGTGTAGAGGAATTACACAGGCTCCTGCATTGTATCCCAACAAGGGCCACTGTCATTTCATGCTGCTGGAGAGGAGAGACTCTCTTACTGCCATTGTGTTATATAACACAGCGGTAATCCTCCTCAACAAGCCTCTCAACTGACTTTACCACCCAACAAATTGAGCTTCACTGGTCGTGTGTGACCTAAGGTGGAGTAAAATGAAAGCTAAGCTAACAATTTGTTTGTTGTTAGCTTATATTTTCACTGCAGAGACACCCGGCCTACCAGTGGATTCAAGCCCAGGTCCTTCTAGATGTGAGGCGAGAGCACTGTATATAAGAAAGAATTACACACAGTTATTTAAAACTGAGCCAAATATGCATTTTATTAAAAGCTGTAGATTTCAAAATAATACGTTATGACAAAACACCTAAACAAAGATTGTTGATGCAGGATTATGTCTCTTATCTTATTTTTCTCCTCATATCATTCATATTGCCTCTACAAAACTGTTTCTACGCATGGTCTGAAGCACACATGAGGTGTGCACTTTCTTCTCACACTTTCTGTGCTATATAGTATGTAGCAGTTTGTGGGAAAAGGTATACACATATTTTTTGTGCGTTATACATCTGGCCCCTGGAATACTTTTTGGTTGCTATAATAACTTCAGCATTGCACTCTTCTTCTAACTCCCTTCAACAATGGTAACGCTCATCTAATGGTGTCAATCCATTTGAAATGAAAACATTTTTATATCTGTGTAATAATTAATAAAGGCAGAATATGGTTTACTACTTTTGGCTTTAGTCTGCATCATTTGGTAGATAAATTACAGGCCTATATAACTACTGATCAATCTTAGCATGGTCACTCTAAACAGTTTAGTTAATGAGATCTTGATTCAATTACAATGCAGATCTTGAGTTTGACTTCCCTGGCCACAGTTTCTTTTTTGTTAAACAATTTATTATGAGGTCTAGTTTTAAGAAGCCAGACCTTGCCTTCTCCCCGATAGTGAAGTTTAATCAGCTTGCACTTTATGGTCAGACATAATGACGTGATGGAGGGTATTATAATGGGCCTCCACTTTATGTTTCTAATTGCAGAGAACATAATGACCTACAGTGGTGAACCTCAGAGCCAAAGTGCTGCTCTAGTCTATAAGTGACTATTTGAATCTGCCAGGGCCACAGAAGGGAGTGGAGAAGTCTACTTAATTGCATTAGCCTACCACTGTGTCACACACTTTGGTACTATGGAGAGCTTCAGATAGCTGGTTCCATTTTAGATCTTTTTCCAAGTTTGTAAAATACGAGGGTTTGTTAACCTCTACTATTGCAAAATGCAATTGATAGTCACAGAGAATTAACATTATTTTCATTGTGTTAAATTTAACTCAATGCTTTATATTACCTCAGGCATAACATTTAAGCTTGCATGTGTGTGCAGCAAGTGATATGGAAAAAGCACAAAAACATGTTGAACTTCTGTGAATGCATGCCGAAAAGGTTTTGGTGGTTCCCTCCATGACCAGTGGACAATGTTGCACTGCAATGCTCTTTCAGAAGAGCATTAGCCAACTATATATCTGCAGAGATTAAAAGTTCACCCCGAGCTGATGCGCATCAGTTACACTTCATGCTGTGTTTATTATTCAGTAGCTTAGGGTTTTGATTTCACTTGGCAGCAGAAGTATGTCACAGACAAATGGTTTGGTGTGGGGAAGAAAAATGCAAAGAGATACCCACTTCTATTCCAAGGTGAAAATGTTTGTACAATGCCATTGAGTATACTTTTTAAACGCATGGTGAGATTGTTACTTTACAGACGCTTTTATCCAAAGCAACTTACAACTTGCTCAAGGACAAGGGGATGTGCTAGGAGTCTGGGCTGGGATTCGATCCTGCCACCTTCTGCATTCCAGTCGAAAGTCCCATTGAGCTACCAGGCCACGATGATTATTGATATAAGGTAATTGGCATATTTTATAATATATGCTTCCTGGGGACAAAACTGCTGTATTTTACCTAGCACTAATATCTGAGTAAAATTGCCATGTCTTGAAATGTGCAAAAGGAGGTTGTAATGCACATTTCATAGAACAGAAAGGGGAAAAGGTCATATGTGGTTTGATTGAAACAAGGCAGAGAACCATCACTCACAGCTCTCAGCCTGAGGTGTCAGCCTAACACCGAAGGCGATAGCTGGCTACTAGAGACCATCAGTAAGCTGTCACCTCCACCATATATCCAAACACAAATCCAATGCCCACTGAAGCAATGAGCAGATCTGTGTCAGACATCACTTTCTAGTCAGGGATTTTAGATTTTGAGGCCACTATTTGTAGTAAAAGTTGGTCATACAACAAATTTATAATCAGCACAAATGTTATTTAGTCTTGATCAAGGGAGTGTTGCAGTAACTTTTTCTGAATGTAGACGGTTTCTACACAAAATTAAACCAGTTAAAAAAATGTGGACATTCTTCTGAGAATGAGCAGAAAAACTAATTCTGTTTCAACAAACTACATTTAAACCCCCGCCACATCCTCAATGGAATTTAAAGCCTACCAGCAGAAAAATATAAACTCTCTGTTTATCCTTTGATGAATTTTCTTTGCCTATGTCTATGTCTTCATATTTCATTGATAAGTGTACCACTATTGTTCATGGTGGTGCTGGTTCTGGAGAGCAAACTGCCTGTTTTGACTGTTGTCTCCAGCTTGGCTCTCATTTTTTAGTCATTAACTCATGTAAACATCCCATCTGTCCTCCTTTCACGCTTCCTTTTCGTCAGCACTCCTTGCTGTTCTAGTATGTGTATCAGTGAAATGTGCTGGGATTTCATGTGTTTTCAGAAAGGATAACAGAACCCCCAACGTGTCTGGGACAGTTTAGGTCAAGGTGAAATTGCTGCTACACTCCACTGATATTTTTTTTTTTTACCAGCATTTACATTACATTACATTTGATCTTTGAGAAATAAAAAAGAACAACAAATTAAATCCTGCACTTGACCTCAAACAATCCATTTTATTTTATTTTTTTAATTTCAAATGTGTTTCAGTTTGAATTTAAACAGGTGTGCAAAGGTGTCCAAACTTAGAACTTTGATGTTATTAGAAGTTTCACTCAAGCAATATACAGGTAGGAATGTTGTTTACTTAATCAACTTTCCACAAACACATTTCCAAGTCCTCGTGGGTTGTTAAACATTTGAAATGAAGACACACAATCTTTGTGGTCCTCTCCTCTCTAATGTTTACTAGCCTCCAGATATTACTTTGCTGTTGCAGATACTTCTACACCAGCTGGGACTACCATCAGAATTTAATTAAAAACTATCACAAAAAGATTGTCTCCTTACCCAACGACTTTGCTTTTGAAGTTTGAATTGGCTAAATTGTGTTTACCTCTTTCTAAAGTGTTTTCCTTTAAAGAGCACTTTTTCATATATTTTTTAACATATTAACTCTGAATGTTTCTCTTTAAGGAGACCCTTACTCATTATAGTTAATTTTAAAGTCCTAAATCTGGACTCACAATGGGTCTGATGCATGAACGATTTTGTTTACTTTGCCTAAATTTCTCCTACTTTTCTGTGCAAATCTTGCTTGTACAAGTGTTCCCGACAACTGTTTTAACTGTACAGAGTTGTTGTAAATCCCTTGTTTCAGACTGATTAGTGCCATTGCTTCATGAGGAGCTGTGCATCCACGACATCATTAACATAATCACATTGGTAAAATCACCTTATAAGGTTACCTGTAAAAAGAACTTCACACAGTGAAGTCTGCTGTCAGAAATCATCTCACTAAAACATACCAAACATAACAAAGTCAGCTAATCACAGAAGAAAACCCAAAACTGTTGCAATGCAATGCTGTGCAATGACAGAACTAAAGAAAGAAGCAAAGAGCAAAGCGCTCTGTGACAAATATGCAATGCGGTCAATAGGATGACAATCACTGAGATATTAGAGAATATTCCAGCTACAGTGGCAGATTTACACTGTCAGGTGTTGGAACCAAGGAGACCTGCATTAAAACCCTGATACAACAAGTGGAGGGAGAAAATTTACCCAACTACAACAGCTGAAATCTAAAACGCATCTCAGTAAATTGGTGAACCATGATTATGATGATATGGTGAGCAGAATATTAATTTAAGCATTCAATTTGTTGTATAACACAAACTGTATATTAAATTACATCAATTTCTGCATCATATTTAAACTCTAAATTCATTCAGATGAAGCCACTATGATTCTTTAGTCAAACAAGTCTGTCTTCCCCCTGTGGAGAAAGGCAGTCTGTCCGTTCATGACAGGTACGACTGATCTGGACCACTCGTTATCACCTAAGATAAAATTCCAAGTACTATAAAGTTGGCGAATGCTACAAGTTTTCTAAAATCACCCGTATGTGGAAGCCTGTTCGTATGAGTGGTTCTTGCATGAGACCCAATGAGGGCAACAGCAGCATAAGCTCCAAACCATATATCAATTACTTTAAAGCCACTGTGAACTTTATCAAGTGTTATTGTTAATGATGTGGTTCTAGAGGCTTAGTGTAAGAGCTACTTGGTGCACGACTGTAGCAGGTTATGAGTTTATTCTCACTCATTGTATTTTGTTCTCACGATTGTATTTAACTTAATTCAAGAGATAGAAAGCATGCTAACTGTTCTCACTCATCCAGGTCATGTTTATCCCCAGAAATGCTGTTCAATGGCAACTGGACTTGCTTTAAGTTCTTAAAGATGTTTCACCTTCCACACAGAAGGCTTCATCAGTTCTGACTGGTTGGAAAAGCAGACTTATAAACCCTGTGAAATCATCGAGTCGTTAACCCTTTGAGGGTCACCTGTTGTCACTAAGACCACCTGAGACCAGGAGTGAATGACTGTGACACCGCCTGGGTAGTGATGAAAGAACTGTATTGTAAGTGGGTGATTGATTATGCCTTAGGCCCCTCCTCTGTTTAATGAGGGTCATTCATTCTTGCAATAAACAGCTTCCCTAACACCTCGTTTGAACCCATTGTCTTTCCCGCCCAGAATATGAACATTGTTGTCTTCAAAGGAGTGGCCCTTGTCTTTCAGGTGCAGATTGACTGCTGAGTCCTGTCCTGAGGAGCTGGCTCTTCAGTGTTGTCCCATCTGTTTGCATAGCTGTTGTTTAGTTAGTTAGCTTGTTGTTAGTTAGCTCCACTGCCAACAGGTCAGTAAATTCACATAGTTTACCCATGTCTTATAACTGTATGTAAAACATTTTTCCTGTGTGGATAGGTTTAGGCCTATATTCCATTAATGGAGGGTTGAGTTCCAACAGCTTACTTCATTTTCAGATACTTCAGTTCTCCATTCCTTTAAAGGTCAGCAATGCCAAGTTACTTTTTTACTGGCCAACATCCCAACTTTTGTGTGAAGTTCATGAAAATTGAACTGGACAATAAAATGTGTGTGGATTTACTTTGGCCCATATGCAAATCTATCCACAGGATTTTGCAGTTTGCTGGTGAACTACATGAGTATTACTGTATAAACAACTACACACGCTCTTCTTATTGTCAGTATTTGAGGAAATATGTTCTGCTGGTCCTGCAACCTTTTGCCCACCAGTGCTTAAAATCTGAAGTTGGTGTTCAGGAAAAAGTTAACTGTTCAAGGACTGTTGTCCTAGGAAATGCCTTTAGGTACAAAATATTATCACCCATTTGTCTTCACACTGACCAGACCCCCACCCCTCAAATCCTTCTCCCTGGCTTCCAATTTTTCAAAAGTGCGGAGTAGCTGGAAAAAAGTTCCACTGGGAGCAAAACTGCCATTATGTTTTAAGACTAAGTCACAGATAAAATACCTGATGACAGATAGGCTGCTGATCTGGGGCATGAACAGAACCTTAGAAAGGCTCATCATTGCAATTTTTTTTTACCAACTTTCATTGAAAGGACTGCATTTTATCATCCCACACGTCAAAAATCAGTTCAGTTTCCTACTGAAAGAGAATGCCACAGTTTACAGTAAATCAGATCTGAAATGGAAAATAATGAGCTCTCAGCATTAAGCACAGATTTTTGAACATTGCAAACTGGAGAGCTTTAAAAAAACTCTTTGATTATGAAATGTGACATTTAAAAAAGATTGTTAAGATAGCTGAAGGCTATTAAACATAAACAGTTATTAAACATAACTGGTGTCACAAAAGTATCTCTGTGACATATACATCATCTTAATTGGGCCAGTTATCCATGGGAATACAAGAAACAAGCTACCAGACAATATAGTGGACCCAAAAAATGCTTTTAAATTGCTTTGTTAAATGTTTTAACCATGTTCACACTTGGGATAGACTTTTTTTCCCTGTAAGTTCAGTGACACTGCATTAAGACATTTCCGCATATTTAAAAACAAATGTGAGGCAGTGAGAACTCACTGAGTAAAGTGAAAAAGGAAAAACTTTCCTTGTTATATCCCAAAGTTAGAACAATTTTTTCCTAATGATCATCTCCCAAAGATGTCAGTCACAATTTGTTCATTTTGACAATTCTCATACTGAACCACTCAGCATTAAAAGATGTGATGACATTATGTTTGTTACCAATTAAAGCTATTGTGCACTAGAGTATCCTAAGTACTTCATTACAGCTAAGAAGGAAAAACAGTAGGCATCAGTCAAGTCTACCTTTCTCTTTCACGTACACAAAGAAACACACGCACATACCACCAAGTGGACACACAACAACCCAGTTAATGAGGACCCAGCTCCATTAGAATATAAGACATATTTTCTGATATTTCCAGTTCTGACTCATGATCTCTTACTGACTGGAGGCAAGGACAGCAGGGATCCTTGGTGCGATTCTCTGTCCTTGACTTCAATGCAATTCACTACGCTCCACTTTCAATTTGCCAACGGACAGATATACATCAGATGACCAAAGGACACATATATATTTGCACAATTTGTGTGCCCTCTTTTCTGATCTTCATATACTGACTTGTTTTGAGATTATATTATATTAGTGACCATATAACTTATTCTGTTATAGTTTGTAGTTTTGCTTTAAAGACATGTTTTACATCCAAACAGTTGTTGATCATCCTGTGTATTTAGTCCCTAACTGAATGCTCACAACTTCAGGTGGTGCTGGGCAGTGCATCTTACTATACAAATGACAAAATATGTCAAACTGTCATCTGGAACTAAATGTTTGTCCAAAATCATTATCTTTGCCCATTACTTGATTAGTGATTTTATGGCAAAATATTATAATATTATTAATAGGTTTTACTACAACCCCACTGAGTTAAAAAGGATAGCTAGGGTTTGTTCTTTACCTGACAAACACTAACTTGAAGCAGATGACTGGAAGTGTGACCTGAAGCACCATCTGGCACTGTATGGATCAAGTCATATTTCATGTACTTCATACATATTCCTTGGTGAAAGATAAAATATTTTTATAGTAGATATGATACCCAACCCAAAAAGATGCATCTGGTGAAACAAAGGAATGTAATGTAAACACCAGAAACATGTAGCCAAAAGACATATATGAAAAATTCAAATGTAACCGTAGGAAATAGTGAACTGGGGTTATTTGAAGAAATTTGGCTATTTTGACTAACAGTGCACAGATCAGCTATGAGGCGATGCAACAAATAATTTTTGCCACAAAACAATAGTTCATTCTGAGCAAATGTTCAAATTTCAATATATGTCATATTGTTTTTCATCCTTTAGGGGTCCCTTTAAAGAAACCTGCTGAGCAAGTAACTAAACAGAGTAGAAGAATATGTTCAGGCAACCAGACAGATTCACTGTTGCCTGTTTCAAGTCAAAGTGTTGCAACAAAGTGTAACGTAACACTGTCTCTTTCTCACTACACAGCTCTCCTAACCCTTCAGCCATCAACCTCTCAGACTACTGTACATGAACTTATTTATTACACTCTTCATTCCTGTTCCTCATCCAGTAGGAAACCAGTACCAATCTATCTTGTGCACTGATTTACATGACCATCTTTTTTTTTCTTTCTCCGATCCATTATGTCCCCTCTCTGCTTCTCATCTCCTCTTTTCAATCTGAACCATATCTCTCCATCTCCCATCCCCCCCACTTTACTAATCTCCCCACTGCCTCAAGCTAAATGATTCAATCTTTCAATTCCTTGTTCACATTTTCCTCCATCCCAGTATGTTCATTCCCATTTCCACCTCCCATCTTCCCCCCTACTTTTGCACACCTCCATCAAATTCCTGCCCTCACGTTCCTCCTCGTGCCCTGTTCCTATCCTCCTCCTCGTTCACTTCCTTCATGGTGAGCAGAGAGTCAGGTAGGACAGCATATAATTTCTCAGAGGAGGCAGTCAGCTGACTGCTCTCTAGGCTAAGAGCTGCTCTCCTCACCCCTGGGTTCACAGAGTCACAGCTCTGTTCCGCTCCAGGATTATGCAGATCTTAATTCCCTTCCGCTCACACCTGAGGTTGGCAGGGCATGAAATAAGGAAATTGTTCGCTGCAAATAAAAGTTTCAAGAGGGGTGGGGTAGGAGGGGTGCAAGGAGGTACGAAAGGAGGAAAGAAGGCAGAAAGGAAAGCTGGGTTGCTGGTAGTTGTGAGTGAGTGACTGAGGGACGAAAGCATGACATGAGGTGTGTGGTAGTAGGATGAATGGAGAGAATAGAGAAGGGACAGATAAGACAGAGGGGGTGTTTCTGTTTTGTTTGTCTCCAGGGACACTGAACACACACTGACTGTAGATTGCCTCAGTTTCCTCACAATAATTAAAACTCTGCACATGTTCCAAACACTCTTCTTGCTGTTTCTGAAAACATCACGACTGCAAATTCTTAATACGCATGCATCTTGAAGTAAGCAATGAAAAGGTTCATTGTTTCCCGGCGAACAGTTTTCTCACAGGTTGGTAAATTGTCAGTCACTCCATGAATAACATATCATACACTAAAGTGCACGGTTGCCTTCTAATCTCCTCAACAATCCACCAATCAACCCTGCAAGGCAAGCGGAATTCCACAGGTAGTTGCCACCAGGACATATTTAATACAATAATGGGTGATAATTCTTGAAATCGTTCATTTGTACATATACGGTTGCTACTAATCTAAATTTGCTGTCTGTTTACAAACTGCGACCATGATCTCAAATGGTGATCTTTTTTCCCCAGTTAGAGACAAGAGATAAGAGTTTGCTCTGTGCTGTTATGTTTGTAAAAACATGATCACGCTTTTTAAATCTTATATGTCATGAAAGAATATCGCATTAAATAGGAGAAATATTTATGAGATGAGTTAGTTGAAGGTAACCTCGCACCAGCATTAAAGCGTTTTGCGCACAATGTGTGCTTCTCTAGAGAGCTTCATGTACAGATCACGTTAAAAAAAAAGTCTGTAAAATTGCAGATGTGCTAGGTGATGTAACGTCGACTCCAAGGCTGGAAAAGTTGATGTGAAGCAGAGAAAACAAGTCGCACAAAAACAGAGGGGAAAAAAATGTTGGTGCGCCTCACCTGATAAAGCCTCCTTGGAAAAAGCAGAAAGACAAGACAATCAGAATCCGAATGACCTGTGGGAGCATCCTCTGGTTCAAAATCTCTCCTCAATCGCGTTGAATAACTTGCAGAAAATAATTTCGAGAATCAGCAAATCCAATGAGCGGCTTGTGAGACTGGACTAGAGGAGGAAAGCATCGTCTCTCTCAAAGAGCCAAGCTTGTCTTTGGGGAAACTTCTCCCCCTCCCACCTAATCCAGAGGGCTGCACACATTCACACAGCAGGCTCTCAGCTTTAGGCGGCTGGACCGCACTGGACACTCAGTCACCCTGTTGGTCCTTGTGTCGGAGGGGAGTGTCGGGTTGCATGTCAGAGTGCGTGTTCTTGTCACAGTTTGGTTTCGCTTGTCCTTTTTTTTTCTTCTTCGTGTTACCCCGTCGCCCCAAAAATTGGGGTGCAGATTTAAAGGAACAGTAGCTTTTGTTAATTAGTCTTAATTAGGACGAAGGGACTGATGGCTGTGGTGATGAGCTAAACTGCGGCGCTGGTTGATGACCAATCTGGAGTCAAACATTAATAAAAAAAAATCAGGTAGGAAATGTTGGAGGAGGAGATCTTATGAGGGATGGTATGTGATTGTGAGTAGGAGTACAGCTTGTACAGAGCCTGAGTAATAGGCTGAAAATTGTGCTGAGAGACTTAGTTAATTCAGCACACACAAAATCAATGTCAAAATAAATGTAATTTATGAGTTCTTGGGGTTTCTTCAGTCTTTTCCAGTAACCTTTATGTACATTTTAGGCCACCAGAGGGCAAAGTCTGTATGTTTGGAATGCCCTTATATGCCCCCATAAACCCACAACTTATTGTTATCAATTTTGCAGTTTCCCAATCATCTGTCAGCGTTTTGTTATGCTAGGCTGCTCTTTGTTTTAGTAGGCAGATGCATGTCTCCAGCAAAAGTAACAAAAACCAAAAACAAACTAAAATAGAAACTGTAAATCAATAATATTGTCAAACTAAGGACAGGCTAAATCGAAATCAAAACAGCAGAACCAGAGACATCCTTATTTTCATTCCATGCTTTCTTTTAGTCAAAAACGAGTTCCTACATTACCCAATATGCAACTCAAACACTGATAGTTTGATCAAAGATTCAAAGAGATGCAAATAGTGGCTAACGTAGCCTTGAGGCTCTAGTGTCAAACAGAGATGAGGACCAGGCAACAAGTGACACTTCAGTAGGTTTATTAAACAAGTGACAAGGAATCTTTTATTGTTTTGCTTGTGGGAATGCACTCTGTCTTCACCACTGGGGAATCAATCTGGGTCAGTTGGATATCCGCTAGGTGCCTTTCACAGGTGCAGTGCCTCAGGTTATAGATCAGTGTATCTGCACTTTCAGTATCCATGAAAGCCTCTGTATTAGAGATCATAGGGCAGTAGAGCAATGTGACACATCACTCATTGGGTTTGACCATCAAAATTGCTTCCATTGCAGTCATCATCTTCCCGAGTGTATTTCACCCAGCAGATCCACTGTTTCCAAAGCTGGCAATGGTGTCACTGTTTTCTGTTCTCTTTATCTGGGAAAACACAATAGATTAACCTTTACCTTACACAGTTACTCACGTGGTTGTCTTTCACTGAAGCAAACAGTTGGTATTAAAAGTGCATTTGATTTCTGTTGTGATGGACTGAAAAAAACCCTCTTTGGCTTTTCAATCTGATACTTTATTTACAGCAGTTTAGCTCTGCTATATGGACTGGAAAGCAGACTTTCACGGGCAGGTAGAAGTCAAAAGATGAGAATTATATTTATGAAACTCTTTATTAGAATGCCTCCCTTGGTTTCTGGTAGGTGAAATGACACTGGTGTAAAAGTCTTCTTTTCCACTTCCCTTTCTATATTTCCTTTTAGTTTCCGCCAGCTGTACAAACCTGAGGGGTCAGCTCAGTAATGTAGCGATTATGTGAAGATGAGGAAGGTGAACAAAGAGAGGAAATTAAAAGATGACGTTTCCTGTTGCTGGCAGCTAGACTGTTGCTGCTGCTCTCCTAGACTGGTCCAACAGTGGACTATTAACATGAGTGCTGACATCTGGGACCAGATAACGTCACCCACCAGATTTTCACAATGTCCTCACCAAATTAAGAATATTATTGTCACATACAGTACCCCCTGGCTGGTGTTTTTTTTAAGAAAAGTTGGGTTATTTTTTCGTTATTGTCACTGAATCAGAGAAAAATATCAAATTCTGTCTCTCAATATTTACTTCTGTACTCATTTTGTGGAAATCAGCTTTAAACCCCTTTAGTCCCTTTAGGCACAGTAAATTCCTAAACCAGCTGGCTACTGTAGTTTTTGGCAGTAGTTATTCAAACATGGATAAAAAGAGCATTTGTTATTTTCTGGTGCAAATAATTTCACTTTTGGCACTGTACTGCAAAAAGCTACTTTATAACCTCAACTTAGAAACCATACAGGCAGCACATGAAAAAAATAATAAAGTATTTTTCTGACTTAAATCCTTCCATTAATAGCTGTAACAAAAAGTAAAATATAATAAAAAATCCTTGTTACAATCAATAGATATATTCTACCTGTAATGAGAGTCACACAAGTAGATATGGTAACATGGTAAAAATTGTTAGTGAGTATTGATGATAGCTTAAAGGTATGTCTGGTATTAAACTACAGTACCATGTTCAAAATGCATTACCTAAGGTAATACAAGAATGCACCTGTCTGATGTGTTAATAGTTTTCAAACAATATCTGATATCTTTGGCACTGAATAAGCTACATCAAGTTTTGTATATGCATTCAGTTTTTATTTTAGTGTTTTCATGGCACTGTTGACAAGAAGAATATAAAGGATTACTGTATTATCCTTTAAGGTGACATCCAGACAGTGACTCATAACCCTAAATTGACTGATATTTGAGCTACCTACTTCCACGGTTTTTAATGTTGTAACATAAGGATCAACAACTCTGCAGAAAGAAAATAAGCTGTAGATAAGACACCTATGTAATATCTGAAGTGACCGCAGAAAATGTCAACCCTTTAATCTTGCCACTCCGTAACCTCTCAGCCTGCTCTCAGCTTTGTAGATTAATGGCTGGTGTGGCAGTGAAAGGTCAGATTTCACATGTGGTGGCCAGTCTGGCCTTTTCCCTTTCACCCCTACAACCAAATGGAAAGTGTTTTTTAACCAACCTTAATTTAACCATGAGACCTGTCTTTCTTCTATTAATGGTCACATTCCAAACTTGACCTTTAACACAGTAACAGCTGACAGTGTTGAGTTTGCCCCTAATGTTTCTCCACATGACATCACAGGCTCGTACTTGAGGTCTGTAAAGAAGGAAAGATCTCTCTGAAACCGTGATTAAGATGAGAAACTTGCCCATAGAGTCGCCTGGAAATTGCTCTGAAAAGTTTGGTGTAATTCTAGGACTATTCATTATGTTGTCATCGTGTCCAGCATTCGTACATTTCGTGTGAAAGTGGGTTTTAGTTGGCTAAGTTATACTTTAGAAGGTTTTCACCCCTTTAGTTGCTGAGAAATGGTTTCTCAGCTGGGCACAAAATCCTAATCTTGAGCCCTCCCCCAAGGGATTGACCTGTGGCTGGAGTAGCCTGTTTGTGGCCTAACCTCTTCCTTATCTTCCGCTACAAAGTAAATAACATTTGGCACAGCTGTTGGTCTGGGTGAATACAAAAAGCTTTGTGCCGCAGTCTATGCTGTTTATGGCCTAATGAGGTGATTATCCTCAAAATATTTAGAGAAACCTACATGTAGACAAGATTCAGGTTCCATCCTCTCTTGTTGTATCTCAGCTGTCTGGATTTGATAGGACTTTGGTAACGACTGGCTCTCCTCTGACTTCAGTGCACTCTGTATCTACACTTTTTACAAGTTTCCTTTTGCTAGTATATAGTTTTCCTCAATACAGACATTTAGATAACAAAACAATTTCAGTTCAAATGACTGAGAGCTATGTCAGTTGAACCATTTGTCTTCGATATTTATTTGACTGTGAGAGGACACTGATGCAGTTTGTTTACAGGTTCGGGTGATTTAGCAGCTTTTGTCTTAATTATGTTGTGTGTTTAAGAGAGACTGCCCTCCTGTAATATACACAAGTCAAACATGTTTGTGGCAGTATATTATTACGGCCAATAGTAACTGTACTGTAGTAATTATGACATGAGCAAAGGCAAGAGTTTGGTCACGTAGTTTTCATAGCAACAAAATCAGGAGAAGGGAAAGATGTTCAAGTCCCTGTTCATGATCATTGTCAATGTTAATATCTCCGGCAGCATTAAGGAATTTAACCAAAACCCATTTTTGCTATCCCTAACCCTGTAGTTTGTGCCTAAACTTAACCAGCTGTCTGTCTAAACTAAATCAAATTGCTTTGGTGCCTCAACAAACTACATTGTCATGGTTTCATTGTGGTAACCAGCTGTTTATACCATTTCCATGACCAACTGCCATTATGGTGCTGCGTATTTCAAGAGATGCATGCCTCCACAGAGGTGCAATTTTACCGTAGCTCAAGAGAAGCAATGACTGTTCAAGTAATGCACATTGACTACATATTTATAATTAAAAGAGGAAGTAAGAGAACAGTGTATCAAATTGTCTACTTTGAAATCAGTTGTGTTTGGTTTGTTTTCTTGACTTTCATTTAGACTTTACTTTTGGTTTGATACCATCTGTGTTGTTCTACTGTCTCATTTAAAATGAGTACTGCAGCTTAGGGTAGAAGTTCCCTTTCCTGATTATATGCCAAGAATCAGTATAAGTAACTATAGTTAATTAATATCTAACAAAATGTATAAGAAAGAAGTTTTCGGATAAGATATTCTGAAGAGTATGAGGATAAGCCTATTCAAAGACTTACCCGCCATTCAATGATGAACGTGCTTGGTCATATCTAACTTCCTCATACATAGTTATGGACCCTTTCAGCCTAATCCTCGTGGCCTTTGCTGTTATTGATGTTTGCTCAGTCATGTTTTCAGACCCTCCATAGTGCTATTTAAAAGAAAACTGTGTTGTAAATATTTTATATGTGTCGCCCGATAGCATGTAAAAGATGGATTTTCTCCATGTAGACATAACTGTGCAGAGATAACACTGCAGGTCTTCACAGATGTATAAAGTGAAAAATAATTCAGACAGACATGACGATCAGTCTGCATGCTTAAAGCTTCCATTCAATTTGTACAGCCAGCCAAAGCAGACAGCCAATCCAAAAAAAAGCTGATAGGCTTTGACAGACGGACATGGTCACCAGGAAAGAAATGACAAGGCAATACAGAGTCAGTCAGAGTCAGTCAGCCAAATTATTACAAGATTACAGTGTCAAAGTGAGTTTAACACAATGTGGGCTCTACATGTTATTCATTTTAGTGGTAGTCAAAGACTTATTTTATGATTCCAGAGCACGTAGCTCACAGCTGCACCACAACTGTCCATTAAAAAGCAAACTTCTGAAAGAAGAAAAATATATAAAAGGAACTTACACCTAAATTATTTTGAGTTTTGGTTTATCAACTATTTTGCCCTCTTTTTGGTAATTATTGATTTGCAAATAGGTACAAAAGCCTAAAAGACACATTTAGACATTGACAAATTCAGACCTTTTTTATATATTCATGAGCATGAAGTCATATCTTTATGCTTTAAGCTTAAAAATATGTAACTATCCTTTTTTGAGTAACAATGGATAGTGAATTTTGTGTTTTTCCACACTGGTAATAATACAGTAAAGTAGTATAAAAATTAAAATCATCTAAAAAATATAGATTATACCTGTGCATGTTTTACTACCATTAAGCTGGGGAGTGAATAATTACCCAAAATATTCAAATAGGCCTCCAAAACACAAGCATTTAAGCAGCAGAACAATAACTAATTATTGCAGTGTAATTCACCTCACTGACTCTGACTCAAACTTCCATTTAGGCAAACAGCCTTTATCACTTGATTGACACATAATTACAAAGGAAACTGAATAGCACTATGTTCTCCAGACTCTACCAACTTCGTATTAACCCAGACGAAATAAAAAATAACATATATCCTGCAGGTCTCTCGCTTCTTCTCTTTGAAATGCTTTATGCAAGTATCTGACCCCTGTCAAAAGGGCACAGCATCTCCTGATGGTGTCAAGCAACTGTAGAGATACAGGCCAACGTTTGACTGAGGGCCTTGCGTGTTTAACAGTGGTATAAATAGATAAACAGACAGAAAAGTTTTCTTTAACAGCAAGTGCTTGGTGGTAAATTCCTCTGAGTGGAGAGAGGCTAATGCTTTGGTCTTGCGCGCAATTGTGAAGTGAACACTTCCTGATAAGGGGTTTAAACCCCACCTGTGCACATTTTTACACTCTCATGGCCTTATTTCCAGCTGCAGGAGAAAACTGTCTTTTCCTTTTGATAACATTTTTTTCGTTGCCACATGTAGGGCAAGACCAAATGACACCGTCTGAACTCCTGCACTTCCTGCACATTCCTTCCAACCTACATCCCTCTTTTTTGTGGATTGACGTAGCCTGCAGAGATAGCCTGATTGTTGTGCAGTTGGTGCTTCCATCCTTTTATGGCCATCCCTCTTAACTGCTGCTTTAAATACACATGCACATGTAATTTAAAAGCATCATTCCCAAAAAATCCAAAAGTCAAAGTATGACTACAGCTTGGTATCAATTTCAATTTGATTGCAAGAGATTTTAATACAAGATCTTTGAATGGGACTGTACCAACAACATCATTCATATAAAATTCCAAATGCTTTCTGGTGCTTCAAAAGAAAACTGTCTGCACAGGGGGAATGTCAGTGTGGATTGGTGTGAGAACAAACATTGAACTTAAGCATGGAAGACCTCTGTTTATTCCTGTTTAAAGCTGACAGTCAACATTTGTTTAACCATGACTGCAAAGACTGCATCCTGTTAAAAACACATTTCAAGCATTTATTTAAATTCATTTAGGTTTAATTTAAGCAGTAAAGTTAAAATTAATAATTTTCTACAGTATTCAGACTCATACTTTTCAATACTCTATGAAAATGTATATTTAAATTGAATACAGAATGCACATGTAGATAACGTTCAGGAGTGTTTGCAGAAGTTTGCTTGTGTCTTTGTGTACTAGGCACATTCTTATGTTTATTCCAAACAAACAACTCCTTCTCTTCTCCATTGATCAACTGTAGTGATTTGTACCCTCAGCATATTGGAATTGATATTCTTTAAGTCATGTTACATGTCATGCCATGCAGTCAGTTTTCGATGTAAAGTCTTTTATTGTATGACACAGAAGCCATTGTCCCAAAGAGTTGTAACCATGACATACAGCTCTGGCTGTGCTGACTTGAATGTGCAGCTTTATAGTTCAGGAACATTCTCAAGATGCTATATACTGGCTATGTTCATCTATTAACTTACCAAGCAAAATGTGCTTAATTGGCTGCAGAAACATTTCTGGTGGAAGATATTTAGATCTTTTTTATTTAATATGAACAGCATATAAAAGTAGTTTTTGAAGAAAATTGAAGTTTTGAACAGTGACTGCATGACTAATTTCTGTTACTGGATTTTGAAAGAGCGTTCACTGGCTTATTTTCCATGTTATGCCTTTGACACTCACAGGGCTAGTAACAGTGAGAGACAACAATACTGTGCCCTGTGGCTTCTTTTATGTTCCTGTTGTGAGTTTCTGATGGAAATGAATATAATGCAAAACTATGTGGTAATGCATTAAATTTTAATTGGTTAACAGAAGCAGTGAAGAGTTAAAAATCTGCCTCTTGTTTGTAGTTTTTTTCTTCACAGAGAAGAATCTTTTGACCTTGTGGTACAGTCCCATCATTTTTTGTTGGCATGCGTTGTATTTTTTCATCTTTATTGAACCTTTGTCCTTGCATCTTTTTAAATTAGTCATGGATTTATGATCAATCATGGTTGCTCTCATGCAGTATGCAATACGTGATTCATAACATGAAAGAGAGAGAACTGTACAATTTTTTACTCCTTCCTTTCATGGAACGTCAACTATGCTGCACACTACTGTAGCCTATATTGAATTAGTGATAGTGATAAAGTGATCATAAAATTCTGTTGAACCGTCATTATTTTCTGAATGGCACAATGTTGGTACATAGTTCTTTCCAAGTGTATCTTGATACAATATTCAGATGACATGTACACCTTGAAAGACAAACTGGTCACTCTAGTCATTCCTCCTATCTTGTAAGGCACATCACAATGGGGTTCAAATGGGGGACGAGGTCCACCACCACAGATACATTTGCACACTGAAACTTATGAAACCTAGATTTGTGCAGTGTGCAGTGTATCTGTTATGAGAGGTATCCTCTGGTTTGCCTTTTTAGAGACCTAGAAAATAACCTAATAAAATGTATTCCTATACATTTAACAACCAAAAACAAAATGTTTTCATGGTTGAATTACCATGAATGGCTACTTTTCAACATGTCTGAGGCTGATGTATGTTCTGAGATTATTGTTCTTTGGCAAGATCTTTTGCCTATGTAGATTTTGTGGCATGGACAATGAGTTGAAAACTGAAATTACATGTATAAAGAACAGCAGTTTGTGCCATTTCTCCTGTACAATCATTGTTAACCATTTGTAAATGAAGGGAGGGAAAATTGCCACATAAACCAGGACAAATCATCATGAGTTAAAAACCTTTTCAGATATAATAATTATATTTTCAAATTAATACAAAATTGTAGTGTGGAATTATAAATACACCTTAAATTTACATAATAAATCTTATTTCTGCCTCAATTTTAGTCAGTTGTCCATGTACTGAAGTTCTAAATTAATTTTTAATGATAAGCCAAGTACCCACTTCCTGATTTCAACAGGGCTGGCCCTGCCCACCACTCTAGCCACACCCCTGCCTTGAAATCTAAATCTAAAATGCAAAAAGAGTAACTCTGTTAAAAAAATAAATTTTTTATTTGAATTAAATAAATGTTCTGGTTTTATGTGGTTATATATTCAATTCAATTCAATTCATCTTTATTTGTATAGCGCCAAATCATAACAAAGATCATCTCAAGGCACTTTACA
>JAUMHL010000002.1:16620610-16635425 GCA_032362345.1 Sandelia bainsii | reverse complement strand
TGCTGGTTTTTTCAGTATAGGTTTGACTACAGCAACCTTAAAAGCCTGTGGTACATAGCCTGTTATTAAGGATATATCATACATAATATTCTGGCACAGCCTGATTGATACACTGTCTTTGCTAGGAAGTGGGCTATAATGATGATGTTTGAACATGAGTAATATCCCTATTTGGCCATGTAAACCTGCACATAGGGTAGGGATAGGGTGAGCACCATCAAACATTTTAGTAAATGCACCTAAAATTGGTTAAGTTCCATTTAGTCATTGATTACTGTCTCAGACTGAAGTACAACGTCTTCTGAGTGTTTCTGTCTTTTACTTCACGGTGAACCAGGGTAACATAACAGACCAACAGGATTTGAAATCACCATGTCTGTTTACAAATAAACTATTAATTGGAAGTCACAATAGATAGCCTCCTCTTTTTTATATCCTGCCATGGATGGTTGAAAGTGCATTTGTGTGAACGCATTTTGAAAACATTTTCATAATTTATCAGTGACTCTATGCTGCAATACAAATTAGGTGCAAAATTAGTCAGGGTGAAAATAAGAGCAATTAACATACAGTCGACTGACCCCTTTGTGGTCAGGATTCTTGAATGTTAACAGGTTCATTTGTCTGCACTCAATTGTTATTGATGCAATGGGATCTGAAAATGTTTCTGTGAGTTAATGGGTGTAAGAGATTTGAGATATGTTAGATAAAATAAACAAATCAAAAGCTTGTCTCAGCTGCCACAGGTCCGGACGAAGACAGGACAACCTGCAGAATTTAACAAGATATATCTCTGACATAAGGTATGATGAAACCAGGAGCAACAAATCTTTTATTTTTACAAGGGAAAATATTGACACTATCGTCTTCTATTTGAGCAAGTAACAAACGTCAGAGGTTACATTTCCCAGAAATCCTTTACATTCTACAGTAAATACCAGCTGCTCAACAGTTAAGCAGATTTTCAGGAAAATAAGGTAGTTAACTAATGCTACTCGTTTCAGAGTAAGGTGGGGAAAGAAGAGTTTATCAATACTCGCTTGGAGGAAGAGAGCAGGAGATGAAAAAAGAAGAGAAAGAATTGCAGTAAATGGGGAGAGGATTCTTCACGGTGCTGTAATGGGAAACTGTTTATGTGAGATGGCATGGGAGATACTAGGCCCCTCTGAAGGTTGCAGCCCGTCTCATAAAAATTATAATTTTTTCTCATTTTTGAAACTGCAAATGAGTCAAACTTGAGACTGTAGTGTCAGCCATGTACCTGCCATCTAACCAAACCATCTCCTTGCAAATCACTTGCCATTAATAAATGTAGTGCTTTATTAATTCAAAACACGCTTTGCAGAAAAGCATAAAAACAACTTAGATTCCCTCAGAAAAAGATAAGGATCTCTCATAAGTAATAGCAAACACTTCACTGTGACATTGTACCCCACTGATTCACAGGAAGTGCAATCTAAACTGCCTTCACCCACAGTATGAGTCATATTGAAGAAGTGCTTGTTAGCTATTTTTTATTCAGCTAGTTACTGTAGTTTGCTACTCACTTTTTTCTGTCCTTTCTTTACTTCTCAGGAATTTGCAGACATTAATGTGAAGTGTTATCATTAATCTTTTTGCGAAGAAATTTGTCTTAATGAAGTATGGCTGAAGGCATATATAAGATAAATGTATGAAACATCCATGTGTAGAGTTTAAACACATTTGGAATTAACATGAGTTAGCCTAAATAAAATATTTGCCCCTCATTTCCCAAAAGACGCTAATCCACAGATGAGTGATAGTTTCTGCTGAAAACATGTCTTAAATATTCTACTAGTACTAGGGGTCCTGACCTTCATCTGTCTGAGCTGTGTAACAGTCTTTTCACACTGGCATCAAAATAAACCCACAGCTGGAAAACAGCAGGAGATTCAACACTATACACAACACTGTAAACAACACAAGTTTGAGGTATTTTGTGCACACGACCTCTGGTATTTTAGCAGAAGGAAAATAAACCTGGAAAACATTTACTTTCTAGCAGTTAGGTACTCACTCCTGCACCTTAAAAAATAAGGGTCCATCAACAATACATGAGGCCATACACATTGTGTACCTTTCTGGGCAACATAAAAGTACCACATTATTCGTGAAGCCGATATTTGTACTGATTCAGCCTGCAGTAAAGATTGTAGTAGAAAGATTTCACATTTCAGAACCTGTGAAGTTTTGGCATTTTTCTATTCTAGCTGCCATTTATTTTTTTTGTCTATGAATTAATAATTTGAGTTCAATTCAGAAACGTAGTTCGACATCCAATAAAATCAATAGATAATGTTAGGCCCACAGGTATGTTTTCTGTTCCCAGCTGTGCTGTTTAAAGCTTGTTTAAAGCTTGTATGTTTTGGTCCAAAAAGTAACTTGCTAGAAAAGGCAGGATAGTTTACTGTTACAGTGACGTGGTAAACTCTTTGTCTGTGTTTCTGCAAGCTTGTGATTCTTTCTTCTCTCCCAGGTTATGAATATTTAAGAGAGCCTCCGATGAACAGCTGGGGGCACATTAGAGACAGAGAATCCTCAACTTTCAGTTTGGGACAGTGGGGAAGGAAGTAAAAGTGAGGGGAATGAAGAGATGGAGATTAGGGTGGTGTGATTTGTGTCATGCATCAGGTACAAAATGATCTCAAACTAAATATCTTTAAGTTTTAGACAATATGGGCAAAACAAGACATCTCAGGACGTCAGCATGTGTGCTGTGGGAAATTTGAAGTTGTGTTTCACAATTTTCTGACGTTTTATAGACAAATTATTAATTTATTTATTGAGGAAATTATCTGCATATGAATTGATAATGAAAATTAACCAAAGATTCAGCCTTAAAAAAAAACAAATCACACTCATCATCAGTGTAGCTGCAGAGTACAGTCGTGCACTTCCTCTTAATTGAGTGGATTGCCATTGACAAACTGCAGGAACAACTAGAATCACTTAGAGGTGTGACTTGATAAATACCATCACCTCCATATGTGCACCACAGCAGTTTTGACTGCAGCTACTCTAAAATGATGGTAGTAGACGCTTCTATTTCTTCTCAGATGAAGCTGGAGCTGGTGGTTGTGGATGGTAATTGGTTTGACTGGGGGTTCATGTGGTGGGAGGAAGAGGTTTGGAAGTATTAGTGCATCTCTCTGTTGCAACAGAGTCTTCATACATCACTGAGCCAAATTTGAATAATTTCTCAGCATGTTGTGGGTTTATTTTGTCAAAGCATCCCTAGACATGATAGAAGGCGAGACTTGGGTGTGGGAGGAAGAGGAAGCAGCAAACTCTCAGGAAATGATCAACAGTTATTAGATCTTGTCAAAAACGTGTCTAACATCTATCATGGGTAATTAGGTTTAACACATGCAAAGGCACAACATATTGTTTTGAAAATTAACGGGGAGTCAAGCAAAATGCAGAGCAACCTCTGGAAATGAGAACTAGTTCCCTGGATCTTAAAATGATCTCAGCAGCACATTTCAGAGTCTCTGTTTGAACTACTTTGGTTGCTGCCTTTTAAAATCTATAATTTACCCTGTTGTGTAACACGCATTATACTGATGGAGGGGAAAACTCTTTCCTTGGTATCCACAGACAAAATAAGATGCTCGTTCTTATGTATGAGTCCTTCTAATCACCAAGTTCGTACATGAACATTTAGGTCACCCTGCTTTGGTTAAGATGGCTTTGGTGCCCTCCAGCAAGTGTCTGTATTATAGGATACACCACCCACTCAAGAGGGACCACAAAGAAAAGTGGAGCATTTTCCTTCACTCCTCTTTTTTGTGTTTTGTTTATAGTTTATTAAAATTCAGAAGTGCTCACTCCCATACTTTTGACTTCTGACATAAATAACTTTGTTAATGAAAATCACACTATCCTGCTTGGCTGCATATTTGCCATTTTGTTTGCATCTTTATTATAATTATCGACTTCCTACTTTGAAATTCCTGAACAGTAGTTTTCATGCCTTAAAAGACGCTTTGTGTTTTTTATAGCACATAAATGACAGCCACCCTGTGGGACTTGTCACACTGTCGCCTTTTCCAAATTTTCAAAACACTTTCTGCTTTCTAAGTTCCAAAAAGTTGCATTTTTAAATCTACATCACTGCTTGCAATGAACGTGGTGAGCCTAGACTGATTTGGTGTAAAAATACTGTACTATTTTTAATTCCTCTACTACTTTTTACCTTAAGAACTTTTATATCAGCTTCAATTTTATAGCTCACTAAAACTCCTTAGCACCTTTCTTTCAGACCACAGAATTGCATGATGCCCTACCTAGATACAACTTCCCAGCAGGGTTTTGCTGGTTTGTGCTTCACTCTACTGGACGCCATCTTTTAACAGTGTCCTGCTGTGTCACCTGCAGGATCTCTCTTTTCAGAGAAGCTGACATTCAGTCGCATCTCTCAGGCTCACGGCAAGCTCTCCAGGGAAACTGAAGAAACAAAAGCCCTATGTGGCATAGATCCTGACGAGACCAGCTGCTGTAGATTGGCTCTAGCCTCCCTGCTGATATACACTGATAAGGCGAAGGATGATAATGTCCTTTTCTTACACAGGAAATGTCAAAGTCCTCTTATTGTTTTCATCCATATTGTAGAAATAGAAAGACTATTTAAAAGTCTCAAAATTCTTGCACAATTGTGTCAATTGTGTCACTGTCTCTTAACAGTAAAACCTAACTGTGGGTTGTAATGAGCTGCTTGAACAAAAAACCTAGGCACATTTTTTTATGCAATGACACATTAATTCCTTTAGTGTTAGAGTCTTTGGCACTTCATCAACATGGTATGTCACTTTTAGTCATTTGCTGCAATGACAATGATAAATCTTTGTATTGTAGTGACATGCTTTCAATATAGAGCAAAATAAAACAAACTTAATCCTCAGAGGGCACATTTGGAAGCACAGTATACTTAAATATATTCAGACTTAATCATTATGATCGACAAACTACCTCTGACCTTGCAGTCAATGCAGATTGCAAAAAATACACTAGTAATGTTTTACATACTACATGAGCATGTCTGGATGCCTGCCACATCTTCTTTGATGGAGGAAGAGTGAAGATCATTAAGATGGTAATGCACGCAAATACTTACAGATCGATACTCAGGCAGAGATTCTTAAACTCTGTGTGCCATTTTTTTGGATGCCCATTAACTCTCTCTGTTGCCCCATAATGAATACAAACTGCAGCATAAAATTGAATAAAACAGAAACAACACAAACGAAAATTCAATTAGAAGAAATAAATGGGGCTTTTCTACAAGACCAGGATAGTGTATCTAATCCTTTAATTAGACAGAATGTCCACATTGTAACTTTTTTCTCTATTATGTGATGGCCATACAGATGAAGGGAGTAGGGAGAAAGAGGGATGAGGTGAATGGATTAATTAAAATTAAAAGAAATTTAACTTACGACAGACATAGGTGCTGTAGTTTTAACGTTCAGTACATGCCTTTTTTCAAATGAACAATAGACCTGAGTTCTTTAGAGATCTGTTTTTCTTTTCTTTCCCTGGTGGGCAATGAAAAGCAGCGAATTTCATGTTTGTTGTTGTGGACTTGTTGTTTCGATGGTGTTACTGCTGCCAAAAAGAGAAGCCCAGTTTTTTCTTTTGCAAGAAAATGAGGCCTTTATTCTTTGCACCGCATTGGATCTCACAAATTATAGCTGCTGCCATAAAGTCTCTCTGCGATTGTCAATATTCAATCTTAAATCGCACTTTTTTCAACACTTTTGAGGTTTGTGAGAAATGGAGCTGGGGTGTTGTGATATGGGGAGGGTCACATAATGGGTTTCATGTTGGCTTGCAGCTATTACATTACAATGAGACCAGCAGACACTAATGGAATGATAGGCTGTGACACCGGGAAACACAATATTGCTCCTTCTGTCTTAAGAGTGAGGAATTACACCAATAAATATTACTAATGGGAACACTCGTTGGAGCACACGGAGGGGTTACACATCAACAGCATACTAAGGTTATGTGTAAAACTATAAAACAAAAGATCAGTGAAAGGTCTGAAAAGTGCTGGAGATACATAGAGGTCATTTCAGACTCCAAGCATGTTAGAACAGGAAGACAACGAAGTAGGGGAGAGAACATATTGGAACAATAACTACAAAAACATCGGTGATGTCTCCCTTAGTGCCTGTTCCACCCATAATTCTCTATGCTCATCTCTATGGCAACCATTGCCTTTTGAAGTCTCCCAAACACAGACACAACACCCAACAGAAACACACACAGGTTGTACATGGACATACTTGTAAACCCGTGTTGTTTTCTTCAATGGCAGGTGCTTTGCCTTGTGGGTAGAAAGGGTAAACAATATTTTTCAATGAGTATATTTCAATATATCAGTTTCTTCAGGAAATAATTTGTTGACACACTGAAGAGATTAATCAAGTAATTATGCTCACAATCTGTTTAGGACTTTAATTTGTGTTGTCCTGAATTGTGAACAGATAAGAGATATTTACCCTGCATCAAAAATGTGTCTTATTATATGGTTGTTTCTTTCAAAATTAAAAAAAAATATTACACTAATCAATCTCCTATTACACAAGCTTGTTTTAGTTTTGAGAACCTGACCTGTTGTATTGTTGACCTTAATTGGGCGTGTGTCATAAAGTGTTAAATGGCAGCTGGTCTTTGGATGTATAAATGGGGGAATGTGAGCGGCATGTAGGATAGCAGCTCAGAATATCATAAACAGCCATGTGGGGGGAGTGAAAGGAGCAAAAGCGATGTTATCTTTTAATAATTCTGTTTTGCTCATCCATGCACTGCTGCAGCAATCGTGATGAAACATCCCGAAGAAGGATGTCCAATAAAGCTCTTACACTTGACAGTCAAAAACCAGACCCACTGAGACCAAGTGGCAGATAGTAATAAGACTTGTGATATGCTCACCCCAGAAGTAATGTACTGTAACTCCTGGAGGACAGGTGTTGAGCTTGGTTTCCTGACGTTTGTTGTTGTTTACATTTCCATCTTCAGTGTACGTTAGTGTTTGCCTTTAAAGCTGCAATAATTAGAATCACAAATTAATCATGTGATTTTTGAAGCCACCAAATGAGTAAAAATTTGAATAGAGGGGAAGTTGTGAAGAAAACAGCTTTTCTCTGTGCTCCCCGTAAAATAAAACCTGCACTGTATGTGTTTGTAGGTGAGGAAAATAGGTTTATAGAAGGCCTTGTAAATAGTGCTGCAGGAAAGGCACGCGGTTGTTTGTGTGCACGTGTGTGTCTGTATGTGTGGCTGTGAAAGCTTCCATGTTTACTGACATGTTTGTGAATATGAGAAACATCAATATTACTGATGTTTCTCAAACCACCTCTCACTGCTTATCGGCAGTGCAGTGACTGATTGCAAACATTACATTTCCAAAGAGGAAATAGAAAAAAACCCAAGCATGTAGCGAGCCACATGTACACAAATGTTGCATACAGTTTCTGTCTCCAGATGGCTGGCACAACAGGGAAGGATTGCCACAATGCTGCTAAAAACCGTAGGTTACTACTAAGTGAGTAAAGGCTCAAGACAAAATGAGAAATGACATTACTGAAAACACAGCACAATCACACACCACCAAAGCAAACATTATATTTCTTGTATGTTTACAGCCCGACGGCATGTCTTAAAACCAAGTTTCAACACTAAACACTATTGCAAGTGACACTGGTGACAAAACAGATTAAATACAAAACCAACCGGATGTGTGCAGTGTCCAAATTAACATGGACCTACAGCAAACGTGCCAAGACTGGTGCACACAATTAAAACACAGTAGCAAAAAAAAAGTTTTCCATTTCCCACTGCTCATTAACTCACGACTTGCATAGATGAGCGAACAGCAAACTCTTCATTTGATGTCACCTTAATTATCACCTGGAAGAACACACAGGCGTACATACTCCAGGCAAATTCTGCACTGCTGCCATACGTGCTGCTGCCAAATGAACAGTAAATATAAACCCTGCAAAACACTGATATAATACACAGAAACATCATAGAGAAAGTGAAAGGTTTATGTTACTGATTACAGTGGTAACCTCAAATCAGCATCAACAAAACAACAGGTCACTCAAAACCAGTATATTTATGGTTAAAGATTAAAAACTGGTGTTTGAAGAAGAAAGAGAAGAAACCTTTTTTATTTATTGATGAAAATGACAACACTCTGAACTGCATTTGAACTACATAAATTATTTCACAAGTAAATAAGTTGTTTTCCTTGTCACTTCTAGTTTATATATCTTTTGGAGCTTCATAACACAGTCTTTCGCTCATATAATTATTTTGTGTTGTAAGCATAATGTTACCATTCAACATATACTACCATATGGGGTTACTTAGAAATGTCCTTGTTTTTGAAAAAGATGATTTTGTGTCCATTAAAATATTGTGTAGACATAGTTAATGTTGTAAATGACTATTGTGGCTGTTTTTTTAATGGAAAATTTACAATAGACCATTGTCAACAAAAATGAATCCTGCCTTCCAGTGAC
This sequence comes from Sandelia bainsii, assembly GCA_032362345.1. NCBI lineage: Eukaryota > Metazoa > Chordata > Actinopteri > Anabantiformes > Anabantidae > Sandelia > Sandelia bainsii. The sequence continues at coordinate 16,626,867 of JAUMHL010000002.1, read as the reverse complement.
ACGTCGTGCTAATGCAATTTATTTGCAATGCTATCAATTTAAAAGGCTAACAGATTATTAGAAAACCATTTGTTATCATGTTACCACAGCTAAATACTGTTACACTGATTAAAGAAGCAATAAACACAGACACTGGACAGAGGAATTTTTTTTTAAAGTTTGTGGTTATCTGGGCCTTTGTTGAAACACACGCATGATTTGACCTTGTCATTCACTTCTTGCACAGTTAAGATGTTTCAAGCACCTCTGACTCATGCTCTGGTGTTAAAGGAGTTAATTGCCTCCCTGGGCAGTGTGCAGCTGTGAATAAATACACACTAACTGAGTCATTTCCTTTAATTCCAACTAATTTGGATTCGCATTGGCTCTAACTGGCTTCTGCTGATGTCCAACAATGTTGAGAAGAAAATTATATTTGACCAGATGAGTAAAAGCCACAGAGCAACATTGATGCAGGCCCCCAATTAAACGTGATCATAATCTTTTATGCCTACAATCTCACCACGATACATACATTATAGAGATTGGCCCATACATTCACAAAGTGAATAGAAATTTATCTTATCACCAAGTGAGCTGTAACCTTGAATAGGCAGATTGCCTATTCTACATTAATGCACTAAAAGTACTGTAGTTTTAAGAATACAATGGCCACTAGAGGAGTACACAAATTTGAGTTTTATTATCCAAGACTAATATCAACAACAACAAGAAACAGGAAACAAATGAGAAGGATGGCTTCCTTACATTCTCAGATGAAATGATTTTATTAACAAAGGTCCACACAACAATGGACAACAAAGGTTATGTATCTTGATAAGTACAGTCATTATCACCCTAAATTATTTCTACAAACCTTCAAACATCAGGTGCTCATGCCTGAGGCAACAGCAATGTTTTTTCTTATTTGAAAATTTAAGATTTGTTTAAGCATACCTGATCTGCTGTATCCAATTACAAAAATTGTTCAATTTTCTTTGTATTTACCAGAAATCCTCTAAATGGTGGATCTTTCAGAGAAATGTTTAACATGATTCCACTATGTAAGTGCGGCCTGGAGGGTCTGCAATTCAGTGGTGGAATGGCAGGAAAAAAGAGGTTGCTCGGGGCAGACAGTGATGGATGGGAAGTGTCTGGACCCATCGGCTTAGTGTTAAGCATACGCTGCATCTCTCTTTCTTCCCACTGCCCTTTAAGGAGCATCAGTAGGCGCTCCATAACTCAGTGGCATATTGGAAGGGACAAAGGTGGAACACACAGTGCTGGTCAGCCCTGATAAAGGTCTGTGTCCTTGAGAGGTGAATAAAGAGTAAACAGAGATGATCCCCACCTTTGGTGGTGTATGACTGGGTGTGTGTTTGTGTTGTCTGACAGAAATGGAATGTGTCAACAAGGGCTAATCAGACTGCCACTCGAGGCAGTCCAGGCACATCTGATCATGGTGGTCTCACAATTATAGACTCGTTTTACACAATTTAACACAATAGTAACTTTTTATAGATTGTGTTTATGTAAATATTATTGATTTGACTTTTTGTAAAGTTTAGTACAGCACAGAGCCATGAACTAGCTCCTCACTAAAGAAAACTGAAATATGTCTGAGTGGCCAGGGAGGACCATCTGAACCTGGGGGTAATCGTCCAGGAAATGTTTCATCAACTTGTGCACTTCCTTCCTCAACAGATTTGCATCCCCTCCTGTTTACCTCATCTTTCCAACTTTGTCTCTCACTCCATCATTTGATGAATGACCCTGAACAGCTGTCAGTGTAGCGACATTTAATGGCTTCTGCAATCACTGTGACATGTCTCCAGTAAACAGAGACCTCTTCATGCTCCTCGATCGTATGGAGAAAAACAACATAAACAGTATCAGTGAATTGCTCAATTTCTAAAAAGCCATAATGTTCAGTCAAGTGGGTAAGACGTCATTTAAGTTAAAACAAATATTCACATGTAAACTTATGATCTGAACAGTTTAGGCACTTGGAGATATTTCAGGAAGGTTCCTTGTTAAAGTCCTCCAACATTAATGCCCATATAGGTTGTTTGTCCCTAGATTCTGATACGACCAAAGTCACCATTTGTTTGTAAGGGTGCCGCCACATATTGAGGCAGGCGTTCGTTGAAATTGCACCCCTTCTGAGGTCAGGCACTTATGGTAATGCTTATATTTACCCTAAACGGTAAACAACAACTGTGTGAACAAAGCAATTTGGTTGGGATTAGGCCTAGAAATGTCTGGGTTAGGTTTAGGCATGAAATAAACATGGTTAGGCTTAGTAGAAATTACCTAAAAGTTACTGCTTTCTTACCTTGACATGACATTTGTCACATGACTTGGATCATGTGACTGAATTATCACCATGCAAACAACTCATTTTGGTTTTGATTAGGCATAAAGACATCTGGGTTAAGTTTAGGCATTAAGTAAACATGGTAAGATTACTAAAAATGTCACTTTTTTGCCTCAAAGATGACTGCTTCCTTAGCTTCACACGACGTTCGTCACATGACAAATATGATGTTCATGATGTTATTGTTCACATTACCGGGAACAATAACATCAACAGAAAGTTGTCTTATGCTGTACTTGAACTGCAGTCTCCTGTATGAAAGTCCTGTGCTTTGTTGTGCCACCCATCCACCCCAATCTCCTCCTATAGCTAACTTTGAGATAAATAGTTTGTCACCATGTAATGGTACTACTAGACGTCGCCAATTGGTAAAACTTAAGCGTTGATTGTATTTTGCTGCTGTTACAAACAACCTACAATGTTGTTTTTCAAAGGATGAGAATCTCTTCTTTACCCAAATTTGTCAGTGAATTAAGCCAGGAAAAGTGATAAAATGTGAAAAAAAAACATTGAATTGACTCATGTTACTATGAGTGGTTGTAGTACACAAGTTAACTGTATCATAGAGATCTAAAAAGATCCTCAACTTTAGCCTTGTAGCCTTAATAATAGCAATTAGTTATATGTATAAACAATTTGCCTTAATTTTATCTTCAGCCTCGTTCCACAGTAATAATGCTGTTACACATCAGGTTTAACCATCCCCCTAAAAATCCTGACTCCATACTGTGGGAAGACTCAGGGACGTAAACATGGATTTTTGCACTCATGCTGATGGTGATGAAAGCCAAGGGCTGAAAAATGTTTGTTTCTTTGGCTGCTGCTCTGCATTAAATAAGCATAAATTTAGGAGGGCACACATTCTTCTGCTTTGATTCTGTTTTCATCCCAAACTTGACAACAACAACGTTTCTACTCAAACTAATGAGCAATGCCAGAAGTGGTTTCAAACAGTAATTGAGCTTTGATTTCTGAGTGTTTACTTCCTTGGCATTCACTTGGTATATTTCCGTAATACTTAGGCTGTTTGCTACATAAAAATGAAAAACATGTTTTATGAAATACATATTTTTTGTTTAAAAAGGCATCTGAAGTGTTATGTTGTGATGCTAGAGAGAAAAAAAAATAAATGCACAGCTTTCAGAATATGATGAAATCATGACAGCATGTATAGATCTTTCTTGTGCCTTAGGTCTTTCTGCAAAGCTAATAAACCTCTTCTTAATTTTAGCCGTTTCTTTATAAGGTAATGTATTTGTTTTAAGTCTTAAGTCTTCTTATTGAGGTTTGAGGCTCAATAATATCACACAATAATTTTATGTAAGTACCAGTTAGGTTGTTAGTTTTATGCGACCAGTAGTTCCCCTTTAATACATCTCCCCTTCTTGTGTTCCTACAAAGCAAAGCCATGTGCCATTTAACTATCTTGATACTAAGTACTTTCACATGTGGTTATGTTAAAATGTTAAAACAGACAAAAAATTTGGTAAATTGTAAGACTGATACTGTCATCCTTAAAGAGAAAACCCATACTGTTCTCTTTTTGAACATCCAATGGTGAAAGTTAGCTTGTGAGTCACAGTTGCTTTAAAAGTATGCTCGAGATTCTGTAGACATTCACTTTCTGGGCTTGGATTCATGTCAGGACTGGGATTTTGATAAAAAATTCAGTCAGGCTGGGATACATCACCTGCAGATTTTGTTGGCTGAGTACTTTTCCTACTTCACTGAGTATCAGCAACACCAAGTGAAGTGTATGTGTTCATAAGCAACCATATGGGCCACCTTCAATTTATAATGTCCTGGATTTAATGTGACATATTCACACTAAATCCATGTTATACGGATACAGATACCTGTGTCAGCTAGTCAGTGAGCCACAGGTCCGCCAGTGTACATCTGCACAGTGTGATGAATTGAACAGTGACATCTGTCTGGGAATGCTGCTGTGCCACTTTGTCCCACAGCGACCGGCTCATTGCTCAGTGGAGATGTGGAGTCTGGATGGGCAGCAGGAATAGCACCATCTGAGTCTAACAGGCCTCATGGGCAGACAGGGCATGTGGGACTCTGTTTAGGGTACATCTGGGCAGCAGGCTGTCCTCTATGTGCGGGTGTAAGAGCCAGACTCAGCTGAAAGTCAAGCTGTCACTTCTGCTGCAAGAAATGCCGCTGTCGCTTTTGCATGTCTCATATTACGAGCAAACTATTTTCAACCTTGTGTCCTAGGACTTAAAACTTGTTTGCAACAGCAAATATGTTTTGTAGGAAGTGCAGTTATATATATATATGTAACGTAACTTAAGATACTTCTTTGGCTCATAGAAATCTGCAGTTACTGACTGTATTAATAAAAGGTCCTCACATAACTCATTTGTTTCCACCATAATGTTTGCTCTTGGAATTAAATTCAATATATGGACTATATAGTTTAGTGCACAACAACTAAACCACTAAGTTATTAATACGTAAAGACAAATATACTGGGAAAGCGATGCGTGACAAAAATCCCTCTGTAAAATAGTTGCTTTCTTGTGTGATTGCTCCATGTTTAATCATCAAAGACCCAAATAAAACAAAATTGCTTATGTTCAATTTCGTGTCACAGGCACAATTTCACCTCTCCGGTGATTTATTGTCTTCTCATCTCTTCCTGTTCTCGACATAGTCAGAAAATGTGGCAGGCTGGCATTAATAGAATGTAATTGACTCTAAATATTTAGAAGTGGCTGCAGTAGAAATACAAGGCTGCACATCCTTGATGTGTGTCAAAACTTAATTCTACGAAACATCATTCTAAATTTCCCATTAGATGATAAAACCTTTTTTTTGAAGTTGGAAAGTGAGAAACTAAACAACTTCTTTCTTATTGTATTTATTTGCCTGTTTTCATACTCAGTAAAATCCCACAACAGATCAAACATTGATTGATTTTAAAGGTGTAAAAAATAAACCTTAAATGAACAAAACTTATCTTTTACCTTTGGACCAATAATGCATTTCATCCTAGAAAAAAAAACTTATGTTGACATGTGTATTTTATTATATTAGTATTACACCACTGGCAAATTTTTGAGGTCAGACAGAGAGAAATGCATTAACCCTCCTTTTTCTTGGGACTTGTACTTTACTGTTACTCCTGATTTTTGTGATGCATTATGTCAAATAACTCTGATTTAACATAAATCTCTCACACATATTTCTAATCTCCATTTTAAGAATTTAAAAACGATAATAAGAGTGCGTCTAAGAGAGACTAATAGTGGCACAAAGAACTACTGAGTTTCAGATTGAAGCTTTATCACTTACGTTCCCTTTCAGCGCTTCAGGTCCAGAATTCAATTCAATTAAACTTTATTTATATAGTGCCAAATCACAACATAAGTCATCTCAAGGCACTTTACAGTGTAAGGTTTAGGACCTTACACAAAATATATATACAGTATATTTGTAGAAAACCCAACAATCCCACTCAATCAAGCACTAGGCAACAGTGGAGAGGAAAAACTCCCTTTAATGGAAGAAACCTCCAGCGGAAACAGGCTCAGGGTGAGCGGTCATCTGCCTCGACCGGTTGGGGTGAGTGGACAGAGGAGGGATAAAAAGAACAGCAGGTAACAGAGATCAAAACAACAACAAGGAGCAGCAGCCAAGGCACTGGGCAGGTTGGCAGGACCAGTAACTACAGATCCAAGGCCGAGGATACCTGCAGAAAGATACAGAGAGTGACAGAGAGAGGACGAAGCACAATTAGGGGAGAGAGAAGAAACAAAGGTAATAATATGCAATGATGGCATAAGAGTGGACAGAGAGAGAAAAGGAGAAAAGTCCCCCAGCAGACTAAATCTATAGCAGCATAACTAAGAGATGGTTCAGAGTCACCTGAGCCAACTCTAACTAT
>JAUMHL010000002.1:16607344-16617957 GCA_032362345.1 Sandelia bainsii | reverse complement strand
CCTTGCTATGTAAAGTGCCTTGAGATGACCTTTGTTATGATTTGGCGCTATATAAATAAAGATGAATTGAATTGAATAGTAGTGCTGGTGTCCATATATGTTTCTGTTAAACAGCTTTTTTTTGCTTTTCACAACATGCCTTTCACTACATCAACAGAAAGTGAGAAAAGGCTATTACCCCCTTGTGTCCTCGAGGCCTGCACAAGCATCACTGACCCTCCTCTCTGACCTGTCATAAAAAATGTATACACGCTGTATGTGTGCACTTTTTAAAAGCAAAAATAAAAGCTGACATAAAAATATGATTACAAAGAACCATATTCCAAAATCACTATGAAGGAATGAGTAGTGAGAGACTGTAGATTATCCCTTCTGGCATACACTGTACTTACAGAAATCCTGAGAAGGGATGATTTTGATGAACCATAAGGAAAGACTGTACAGTCTCTGCTGGCTGAGAAAATCCTGTATCCAAGGTGTAAAGTTAAAAACATCCTCACTGGGACTCAGATAAGAGATGAGAAAGCTATATGAGAGACAAATAAAGGTGAGATAAAAGACGTCTCCTCACTGAAATAATCACGTGAAAAGATGAGCCAAGCTTGGAACAAACTCTGAGGCTCACCAGCAAATCAGAGCTGACAATTACGGCAACTGGCAGGGGAACGATTGTGAGCATGGCAGAGAGAAAGGCCTTGTTGTGGCAAAATCTCCTAATGTTCTTGGATGGTGATGGCGAGTCCCAGTTGGGAATTCCATGAATGTGACAACAAGGCTTTGTGAGTGTCACCTGTACCATAACTGTCTGCCAGTCATTCTTGGATTGTGCCTGTGTGCGTGTATAAATGGTTAAACATTCATATCTGTGTGTGTGTGTGTGTGTGTTTGAGTGTGTGAGCATATTTACTCATGTATGAACTGACTCCACAATCAAACACCCACTTCACATTTCCACATAAAAAGTGTTGAGGCATGAGTTGCAGGGAGGGATAGATGTTCTTAGTAGTGTTGTTGTTGTTGTTGTTTGCCTTCTGATTTAATTTAGGAAAGGAGACCTTGTGCTGGTACAGTAAGCTCACTCTACTGAGGTCTTGACAGGGTTTTTTAGATGGGATCAGAACAAAGGTTGGTTTCATGTTCATTCTCGATAACTTGGTGTTGAATACGTTTCACCCTAATGACTCTTGAGCGTCAAATCCCACCAAGGTTGTCACATCAAATTCCAGAGGTTCCAGCCTTAAATTTGGTTCTGGGGAACAATGAGGAGACATAAAGGAGAACAGAGACATTGGTACTAATTCTGAAATAATAACCTTCAAAAAACATGAGGCTTCCCGCTTATTGCTTAAAGTTGGATCACATTTTTTCATTTTCCATGGTTCTTATGTGATTTAATAACCTTATATTATAATTATAATTTCAATCAAAGTGACAGTGAATAGATTGTCTCTTAAAACAGATTACCTGTGCAGCATATCAATGAGTCAGTTTAAAGGTAAGCTCCTTTCTTGTGGCAGTTCATGTCCATTTATAGCCACAAGCTTTCATTCCCATTAACTTGATTGAACAGCTAATGTTTACTCTACAAAACCCAAGAATTCACAGCTTCTACCTGCATCAACACAGTGCAAACTGACCGAGTAACATTCACCAATGTAATTCTGATTAGAGGTAAAATGCAATGAAAGCATCACAATAAAGTTCTACATGGAGCAGCTGCAGTAAATATGATTCCCTTTCAGTAATTTTTGTGTATGCATCTTCGAAATTAATTTTTTACTCTTCCTAAAACTTGTCCCTCCTCACTGTGGATAAATAAAATGAAATGTAGAGCTTTTGCCACACTCTGCCATTTTTCTGCAGAACTGGCAGAATGTAAAAGCTTCCCTTTCATTCCGTGTGCAAATGTTTATTTGATGGCCAGTGTCAAAAACCTGCATGAGGCCTATTAATAACTGGGGAAACACATTGGAGGGGTAACCTCAATGAAGCTTTACCTTAATGGTCATCTCATTTTTTATATTTTCAATCCCTCATTAAGGTTTTAGCCATTAAAAGTGCATTTGTTTCAGCAGTACACTGTTAAACAAATATTGCATATGCGAAAGTGAGGAAACTGCTATTTATCCATAGACAAAATTTGCATAGAAAGTTAGAGGCAAAATAATTATTTGATAAATGCAGCCTTGGGCAAAACTAGGAGCCATTTGTTGTTGCCTAAAGCCATAGCAGTACTTTGGTGCTTAGTACAAATCGGTACTGCTAGGAAGCCATTAAACAAAAACCCGATTTTTTCATATTCTTCAAAGAAACATGATATTTAAGTACCTGCATAGCAAGACAAATTTAGTCAATATGTAATGCTCAACACTCTGCTTGGCAAGTTTCTCATCATATGAGATAAAAAAAAATGAATTCAATTTCTTGAGGGTAAAAATTAAATGACCTTATTTTTCCCCTTCACTTGTATCCTACCTAAATGCTGTCTCTCCTGTACTCCCGGTATTGTGATGTAAATTAGATGCATATTTGGTTCATCTTGCTCTGCTGAAGTGGAAAGGTAAATATTTGCATTATGCTTGCAGGCTGAACTGCGTTGCACATTGAATTATTCCATTAACCCACATCATCATGCTCTACAACACTGCACTACTTGGTCTATAGCTCTATACTTACAACACACAGATTGGTGTACAAAACAGCATTGCAGCATAGGTTTGCATTGTACCCAACTAAAAGCAATTTACAGTTTAACTGAAAATAAAGTTTGACCATCAAAGTATTTGAATTGCAGTGGTTAGCACTGTTGCCTCACAGCAAGAAGGAATTCACGGGTCAGCCAGGTGCCTTTTGTGTGGAGTTTGCATGTTTTGCCTGTGACGGTGTGGGTTCTCTCTGGGTACTCAGGCTTCCTCCCACCATCCAAAGACATGCAGCTAGGTGAAGTGGTGACTCACCCATATGTGTGAATGTGAATTTGAATAGTTGTCGGTATATGTCAGCCTTGTGATACACTGGTACCTTTCCAGGATGTACCCCACCTCTTGCTCAGTGACAGCTGGGATAGACTCCAGCACTTCTGCAACCCTTAAGAGGACAAGTAGTTAGAATAATGGATGGATGGATGAATTTTCAAGTTGTCTTACATGTTTTTGAAGAAAACATCCCCGTTGCCTTTTGAAGTCCAGTTTCATGAGATGATTTCCTTTCACTAATTTTCCTGTATAGACTTGTAAAAATCTCATATGATAGATTTTGCAGGAAATGTTCAGAAAGTTCAGAATAAGAAATTATGTGTTGCCAAGTATGTTTATTTACACCACCATTCAAGGGATTTTCTTCCAGTTATTGATACATCTCAAGTAAGGGCAATATACATTATATACAGACAATATGAAAAGGTAATAAATGTTATAACATTTTTATAATAATAAATATGACATGTGAAAGAGGAGAAAAAGTTGTAAAGGTTTCTCGTTCCAGCAACTACAGTATATTATTCTAAGTAAAAGATTCACATGACAGTTTGTCTGTCAAGCTACATTTACAAATTTTAAGAAGCAATAATCCGTAGACTGTGTTGAAGGCTCAGTGGCTACTGGATAGATGCAGCATCACGGCCACCACTGCACATCAAGGACAAATATTCATATTTCAAACATCGTCTTCCTGTGGTTCATTAAAGTGACTGACTCAGAGTGATTCAACACAGAAATGAAAAAATACAGTGTGATAAAAAAAAATCTAGTTGTTTAGTTGCCACCTCATCAAGCCAAACAGGCAACATAAATCAGAACTTAATTTCTCACTCTGTTACCTGACACACTTTCCACCTTAATAAATAAATATTTCACACTACCTTGAACCAGAAGGCAGCATACAGAGAGAAACCACAGGGAAAATAGAATTGGACTTGGCAAGAACATGGCTGCTGAAGTGTGTGGTTTGCCTTTAGTTACTGTAGCGAGAGACTGCTCTTTGGCACCGCTGTCTCCTGAATGCAAGCCAAAGCCTCCTGACTGCTACTGAGGTACAACAAGGTTGCAGCTGCGCAGCACTTTAAAGAGAATATTTAAATGCCTGCTGATAAATTGGGTCCTGTGTGTGTTTGTTCACTTCATGTGTTTTGGTGTCCTTGTCAAATGATCTTGGGGTCTGCACAGTCAGCCAGTTAGTTGTGTTTACCTAATATCTCTGCATGGAGACTTGTTCTTGTCTGAGGTTCCTGTCCAACTTTCCCTGTCAAAGGTATAATTGTTAAATTTATCTCATACGTAGTCTGTCTTCAAAATGGATTAACCTGAAGACACAATCAACCCACGCAGAGGGCAGTAGATAATGCTCATATTGATAGAACAATTATTTTGCAGGCTTGATAGGCCAATTAATGTTATTACGCAGTGACTGTGCATTCGGAGCTTAGTCATTTATCCCCACAACCTACAGCGCTCAACACACATTACATTATCGCCTGAAACCAGAGGCGAGTAAACCGAGCCAAGCTGGAGGAATGTATTTACTTTTCGTACGTATGCACAAATGAAGTTGGGGTTGCATCTAGAGTGAATAACATGGTAATCCACCTAAAATCCCTTAAGATCAGTGGCTGCTGAAGGAAGCTGCACCCACCTATGTTATCCAACCTGGTGAACTGAGAGTACCTTTTTAGAAGAGATATTAAAATTGGCTTGGGGAAAGTGCATTGTATCTTTGCCTATACTTCATGTCTGTTTAGTTGGCATTGATTAAATCAGTGAGTAAGGTGCTAGACAGAGTCAGATTTGAAATTTCACTGATATTGTGCAAGTTGTGGAAGAATTTTTCATAGTCTTTTCTCCTTACTTCAATCATCTATTTTTCTATCATTTTGAGGCATTTAGTTTAAGTACACAGCAAGACAGGTAAGAAACTCCACCATTACTTTAACATAATCCCCAAACTATGCCTCAATACAACTCACAGCTGTCACTGATACTAAATAATTAATGCTGAACATATTACTGGGACTGTAGCCTGGCCTCATTACATTCCTTTGTAGGCTCTTCTCATTTAAGCAGTGGACTAATTCGTGAGGGAGCAGTTAAAGCATTTCTCCACCCTATCTAGTGCAGTATCCCATAGCAAAAGCTTCTCTCCATTTTGTAATCAAAGGAAAATGTGCAGCGTGAGCACATTCACTAAGGGCTCACTAATCTTCAGAAAACCACTGGAGAAGCAAGAGGGAGGGAGTGCTGTTTCTAAAATAAAGATGTGAAGTAGACAACAGAATGACAAAAGTGATCAAGTAACTATTGGTAGAGGTCTGAACTTTCTGAAGGCTTTTTCTCCTAACCCCAGCTCCTTTGTACCCTTGTATCCTTTGAGTCTAATTATGCCATAGGAGAGATGGTAAGGTTTGGAGAGATTCTGGGGTTACAGAAGAATTCCACCAGGTATCAGGGTCCCATATTTTACAGTCTGAGGACACATTCTCATTAAAAGATCTTATGTGATTTGCTTTCGAGTAAAAACAATAAAATTCACCACTGTGATTTAGAAAATAATAATGTATAAAATAATAATAATGTAAAAAGCTTACAAATAATTTATTCATTCAGTAACTGGTGAATGTTTGAACTTGCTTTCATTTCTCCCAAGTTCCAATTACATTTTCAATACATGTAACAGTAGGAAAGAGACTCAACCAGAGCAATATTCATCACTGAACCGAGGATTAAAACAGAAACCGTGTCTTCTGTCCAACCAGCACATTTTGAAGCCTTGATGAGAATTCCCCACAGCACACAGATTTCGATTGCGTAATACGCTGCTGATCATCATAATATGATAGGCATCAAGCAGAAGCAGCACTATTTCTCTATTTTCTGATAGTGTGAGACTGAAGTGTGTGTCCAAATGTTGTATTAGATTAAGACAGAACAGAAGTATTCTGGACATTTAAGTCAATGTTTTTTTAACTCTCGATATAAAGCTTCTAGATTAAGAGTTTAGAGGGGCAGCGTATAATAGCTACAGTATTTCCAGAAAAGAATACATAGTGGGCGGCATGATAGCTCAGTGGGTAGAGCAGTCGTCCTCCAACCCAAGGGTGAGCGGTTCGTTTCTCAGTCCCAGCAAGCTACATGTCGAGGTGTCCTTGGACAAGACACTGAAACCCCGTAGTAGCGCTGACACAGGTCTAGCAGCTGTCCAAACAACAATTTCCCCAAGGGGATCAATAAAGTGTTAATTATAATTATTATATATTATTATTATTATATAGTTCACATTTACAGTGTGTTTCCATTACTGTGTAATCACGTGAAAGTATCATTGCTTCTTTAGCCTTTTATATCTGCTGTTCATAGGGAGCAGGTTCCCTTTCACAAAGGCCACTATATTGTACCACCATGTTTCTACAGTAGCCCATAAGAAGAAGAAAGTAAGTATCAGTAACAGTAGCCTCATAAATTGCTACTCGATATGTTGTAGACAAGAACATTTAACCTGACACCCATCATAGGCTATGTCATGCTTTTAAAGGGTGGAGTGGGGGGTGTTGGGTTTTGGGTTTAGGATGGTTGTTACCTGCAACCTGACCTCTAGATGTAACTAAATCTTACACACTGCTCCTTTAAGTAATATTAACATAGTAGTTACATATTTATGTGGTTTGGGAGAAAAACATGTTACAAACACGTCATTGAAATATTAACCTCTTTTAGATGGAAATGGTTTGTTTTTAGCAAACAAATGCTGAGTTGTTTGCATTGAACTGATGAATATAAGTTCAATATTCATCTTCTCTTTGCTATGTTTCAATCTCCAACAACTCAGAAGGGAAACATTTACTGTAGCTATTAAATGCTCCACAGCTACCTGCTAACTTTGTGTGCCATTTGGTGGTTGTTCAGGAGATATATAATTTATCAGAGCTTTTTATTACAACATTCTGTAATACCCACCCTCCTGTGACTGAAAAAGATGCTGATGAGGAATGAAAGCGAACCAAAAGCAGGCCGTTAAACAATGATCTGAAAGATGCTGCAATGCCCTGAAGAGCTGAGAGCGACTGCAGAGTCTGATAATAATTCTCTGTTGGTTTGTCACTACCAGTGACCCCTTTTCAATACATGTACTTATTGCTGCTATATTAATTATAGTTGCTTTCCCTAATATTAGGCAAGTAAAACTGTTTTGGTTTGGGTTGAGAACCTAGAACTTTTATTAGGAACTGAACAGTTACAAATTAGAAACTAAATTGAGCCTTAATGTAATTTTCACCGTAATTTGAAATTGGGAAATGTACAGACAGTTCACAAATTAACAGAAAAAAATCCCTGAATGCTTGACCTCTAATGAGAGGATCCAGTGGCTCTGTTAAGATGTGGGGGGCATTTTACTGGTATGGTTTAGGTTCACTTGTCCCCTTAGAGAAAAGGGCCATTGCAAATCAATACAAAGTAGTTCTGAGTGATAACCTTTGTCCTATGATGAAACATTTCTATCCTGATGGGAGTAATTTCTTCCACAATGACAATGACCCCATCCATAGGGCATGAGAGGCCACCGAGTGGTTCGATGAGTATGACAACGATGTCAAGCATATGCTATGACCTTTGCAGTCACCACATCTTAACCCAAATGAACACTTACATGAGATTTTGGATCAACACATAAGATAGTGCCCTCCACCATGAAACACATTAAAATGAGGGGATATATTTTGGGCGAATGATGTTCGATCCCTCCAGCAGACTCCAGTGGCTTGTGAAGTCAGTGCCAAGGTGCATTGGAGCTGTTCTGGTGGCCATTTTTCCAAAAGATATTCTCATTTGCTATTTTGATGATGATGTTGAGCACTGTGTGATACATCAATCCAAAACTGCATTTCTTGCTAATGTAATGAAGTGGGGCTCAATAATGTCTCTCTCTTTTCCTTTTATTTCTTTTCAATTTTTTTCCTGACGTTTTACATGTTAGAAAAATGTTAATGGGGACGATTTTTGTGTTTAATTACACCACCAATATCCTTTTCTCCCAGGGGAATGAGATATTATGAATTTCTAAAGCTAATTTGGTCAAATTAAATTAAATTTACCAAGGGCAACCTCCCTTAGCTTTTGGTTGAAGACTTGTAAATACTCTGTCATCACCCTCTCATTTCTGAGTATTCCTGCCCCCCTTCTCTGCAAACTGTCTAAATGCCAACAACTCTATAACCAAAAATAGGTAAACAAATCACTGGAGAACGTCTTTCTGTTTTGTTCCTGTACACATCTTTACAAGTGCACCATGTAAAACCCAATGGCTTTATTTTGTCCCTCCTTGTATGCACATAGCAAGGTTTGCACTTTAATTGGAAAGTTGATAAACATAAAATATCGCCCTACTACCTGAAAGCACCCAGGTTGCTTTGCATGGCTGCACTTTGTATCTCTGCTCGTGACTGAAAGGACGTGTTGCATTGAGTAAGACCAAGAGAAAATGACACGGGAGAAAAGCAGAAAGCAAATTCAAGATTTATGTTCTTGCCAGCCATAATACTGTTTGAACCGCTAAGTCCCTTTAAATGAAATTGTTGAGAAGTAAAAATGTTGTAGCTGGGGTGCTGATGCTGTACAGTTGTGCCAACTGCTTTCAGACAAGGTCTCTACATAGATTTGCCAACATGTGCCAAGACCTAGAGCTTTGCCAGTATATACTGTCACCCAGAACTAATCTAGCACAGACAGGCAGGGACAGTACACAGTTTTTACTAATTTACTCGCATGCAGTGCAAACCTTACTGCTGCCTTCAGTCGGTGACTCACAGTTTATCTCACCAGCATTTCAAATCTAAAAAATGCCCAGTCAGAGCTGTTATGTTATTATGTACAGTACATAAATAAAATTATTAAGAGGCCTGGAAGGGGAGAAACACATTTCATCTAAAAACGTTTTTTAAATTTTCATATTTCCAGTTCTTGAGTGGAATTCTGTTCATTAGCATAATATCAAAAGATACGATACAGACAACATATCAGGATGCATACTATATGAAATAAATTACATGCTGACCAAATGTGACAATGCAGATTGACAACATATAAAAATTACACCTCTCCACAGTTTAACAAAACTCTACTGTAACCACAAGGGTTTAACACAAACCTGAATCCCCCTCCAAGAACCCCATTCTGCCATGTGCTGTCTAAAGTCAATGAGTGCCATGTCTACAACCCTGGCCAAAAGGCTCAGCTGGGCTTTGTGCCGGGAAATGGACTGCTGGACCCTGCCAAAAAGCCATCAAAGTCATTTCTTCCAACTGTAGTCTTGGGGATTCTTGTTAATCCACCGTACCCATCATCTATAAATAAGTGGCACACTTGTGGAGAAGGCAGTTTAGAAAGAGTGGTTTGAGGCTGGACACTTACAAGGTCTATCATTCCTCATTTCCACTCCACTGAGCAAAGCAAATTGGAGGAAGCCAGTAGGAACAGGTAGGGAGACAGGAAGTATGTATGCTGGGTGTTGTTAAAAAGACTTTCCTCTCAGTTTCTAAATCCATCATTCTTTGTGGCAAATAAAAATAATTGCCATACATGGTACTAGAGTCAATGAGTCAATGAGCAGGCATTTTGGGATGAACTGTTAATTTTTCTCAGTCTAAGTTTTCACCATCTGCTCTGTCTTTACTCTTCAAAACCTCAATTTATTTGGCCTAGTATTTACTTAAAATATGAATACACTAGAACTTCAATCACATTAGCAGTTTTTTCTCTTAACTGCAAGATACCAGGGGCTGTTTCACTCCTCAGTCTGCACTAAGAAGCAATACGCCACAGCTATGATAGAGAATGAGTTGTTTTTTTCACATCACTGCTTTGCCAAATATTTGTTTAATAAATTGCCAAGGGGTAAGGCGATTATACAACCAAATTCTCATTGTGGTATTAATTGCCAAGTAGTTAATTAAAATGCACAGTGATTGGAGTGTACACTGTCCCACAGGATGTAATAAAGCTGATATTATAAACACTTGATTGTGAGACTGATACCATAATATTTTCCCCCATCTCATCTATTAGCAATAATGAGATCTTGAAATTATATTTCCTGACAGCTCAGTAAGTGTTCTCTGAAAACCGTATCTTTCATTTCCTTTCATTAATAACCCATTAAAGTACTAACCTCCTTAAAGCAAGCAGGATAGACCATATTTAGCAATGTACAACTAGTTATTAGGCTGTTATTGCTAAAGGTAGTATGGTTAAATAAGCAGGCTTAGCTGTCTGATTTATAATTTTACACTACTAAATTAAAGGAATGAACTATGATTATGGAGCTGTGAACTACATCGTTTGTGGCTGATTTGTTCAACTTCTCTGACTTTTTTTAATGAAAATCATTATCTGATCAAATAATGTATTTATATGCCTTAAGTTCATAGGCGCTTCTGTCAAGGGAAGATCAAAGATGAACATCAGGAAACAAAAGAATAACTTCTATTTCATATATATTAAATTACTACATCAGTCGGAGGTCACTAAAATTAATGTTGCATCGGTGTGTAATTATGCAAAAACGATGTCGGACTCCGTAGTTTTCTCTGGTCCCCTTCCTAATCTGATCAGTGATGACATGTTTAGCCG
>JAUMHL010000002.1:16567782-16595686 GCA_032362345.1 Sandelia bainsii | reverse complement strand
CTTGTCTGAATTAAGGAGTAGAAAGTTACAGGACATCCAAGCCTTTATGTCTTTTAAACATGCTTGAAGTTTTACTATTAACCTGTTTAACAGTTAGCACTAAGGAATCTATTTAAAATCTCAAATCTAAATTACATTATAAAGACTATAGACAAAAAGAAATGTCCATCTGTTCATTTTCTCTTCCTGCATAGCACACAAGAATAAATCAAATTGAACCTGTCATAATTTGATCATATCGACAAAATTATTTATCCACTTAAAGAGGTATTTTAGGATAATTTAGGATTACACTTCCATGAAGCTCCATCAGGCGCCTACATTTCACATGACGTAACTCAATACCCTTTCATTAGACTTCCCCTCCCCCACACCTCAGCTTTAACCCTGGGCTTCTGTTAAACTAATTAGAAACATCTAATCAAATCATCAGAGTTATTGTCTCCATTGTGATGCTCCTCTCTGGAGTGCCATAAAAGATCCTACAAATGTTTAAGGACTAATTAGTACTCCTCATTATGAGTATACAATATTATGTGTGCTACACAATTGTTTGAGTGCCACTTTAAGGTGAATCTCAAGTCAAATAGTCTTTCATTTGAGTTTAGTTTGGAAACATTTAATATTTATATGAATTGTGAAGAAAGTAGTTTTTTTTTTAGATTGCTAAGATATACCACTGATTTACCACAGGGTGGCACTGTGATACAAGAAATGCCTTGCATTGCCTTTCCTCTTCTTGCTAATTCCCTGACCTTCAGTGACTCACTCCCCTAAAAATGCTGTGTTTAATAGTACCTTTTGTCTAGCCAGATTAAATAAAGCAGTTAGTTTGAAAGAAAATCATCTTGCAAGAGCAAGTGAATGCCAAACATCAGGTGTCCTTCCTTAAGCCTAACAGCAATTTGACAAACTTCACTCTTAACAACTCTGTGCAGCTGGAAACAAATATGTCCTTATGCTGCAGTCATTTAAAAGGATCAGAAGTTAATAGCTCTACACATAACTCAGCCAGAGTTTTCAAGGGCACATAATTTAATGGAACAAAACTAAGGTTTCTTACTTCCAACAACAAAGCTGCTGATGTGATTTCTACCTGCTTTTCCAAGAATTTTGCTTGTAGGCCCACGTGTAACTGGTGTATAAATATTCTAACAAATAACTTTCACAAACACTCTGGTGTACAACACTTGCTCCAAATTAAAAGCAAAATGTAATTTTTGGGTTTTTAAACTGTCTTATGCATCTGCTTTCATTTTTAGCAAGTATAGCAAGGTTTACAACCATGTAAAGGTCTGTATATTCTCTTTTCCATATTACCCGCCTTTATGCTGTTGATGGTATTTAGGCTGAATAATTGATTATTTTGAGAAAGTAAGAAATTAAATGTTGCACTGACATGACCAATTTTTAATTTGTGTCACTATAGCTCCATATCCTACATTTATACCTGTACTATACAGTACTAACAGTATGTTGCTGTTAATCACTAAAGAGACATTTCTACTATTATTATTTTTTATTTCAATAATATAACCTATAAGACAAAAGTGGACAATTTAGAGCTCCCCTTAACGTCTCAGGGGAGGCTTTTAGGGGAGCTTGTGTCCTTTTCAGCTGAGCCGAGCTCCCATTACCTCCCATATACTTCGAACCATGCCTAACCAGCTGCTGGCAGTAGCTTTATACTGTGATTTCTCCACATCAATACGCTGGCAAGAAAATGTGTTCCTCAAAATATCAAACTATTTTGCAATACAATGCACCAAGCAGTTCTTATTCGGGCAGAAGTGAATGTAAATAATATATTTCACAGGCTCAAGGAACAAAAGCTGTGTGCTATTAAAACATTGAATTAATTGCCGGGGTTACTGTGCTCCAGAAAATTTAATCATTTTCAGTAAATGGGTGGTGGGTGAAATCATCAGGATTGAACTGAAGGGCTGACAGGTGGGTTATAATGGATTCTGTCTCCAAAGTGGATGCATCTCTCTTCTACAACATCCTCTTTCACTCCCCTTGTGTGTGTATGTGTGGCTTTCTATCCATTCCTCCAGAGTTCTCAAGCGAATTGAGCGAGGCAGAATAAATCATACTGTGATCAAGATGTCATCTTCATGATAATGAAAACATGATGCCTCATAATAAGTTTCCTGATCAAAGGGAGCTGTTGGAGTTTAATAACTCAGTGCCAAGTGGTCAGAAAGTGCAGGGTGTGGAAATGGATTCAGCAGACACTGGTGACAGTAATAATCTATTATCCTAGTTGAGTTTCTACTGTACAGTACATTCAAAAAACTTGCATTGTGTGTTTCTGAACTAGTGTGTACTGCTTATTAAAAATTGTTTTTGAGACAAAGTAGTCCATACATTATTTATTTGAGGTTATGTGGGATTTATCTCTTCCATGTTTCATATTCCTTAATACTTGAGGTTAATTCATGCCAAGAAATTATATATAATGCTTGTATATCTAACTATATTATTCTGTTTTCGCATAATCTGGGAAATGTAGATGTTCTTGTTAGCTAGATAAAACTGTCAAATCCAGCAAAGGGATGCAATATTCAGTGCAATTACCATGTATCTGTTTTTGATACTCATCTTAAAACAGCAGTGCTGCTGTTCTGCCAGAAATAATTTATTTTTAAGCTACAACAATAGAAAACATCAGAGCAGATATAATGTGTTTTGTTTGCAAATGTAAACTTCTAAAAGGTCAAGAACAGCAAGCCCTCCTCTATAGGCTCACCTCTAAAGTTTGCACGAAACACAACAGCACAACAATTTTGAAACAATACCATCACAATAGGACAGGTAAGGACCAAACAGGAAAAAACATCTAACAACATACAGCTTGGAAATAAATAGGTTCAGATCCTATTTTTTGACATTCCAGGAAAGTTTTGTAGCAGTTTTTGCTGTGGTTACTTCTATAAACCTGTGTTTATAGCTTCACCCTCTTTATCAATTATTCAACAAAGAGGTAGTGTGAAGATTTCAACTGTTATCTTGTATTTATAAGGTTCATCCAAATTAAGATGAGGGTGTGTCTGCTATCAATTTTTAGCTACAGTTTTCAGCTTTGCAATTCACCCTAAACTGTCTGTTTCATTTGAGCTGATATGATATTCATCATCCAGGACGGTTTCTCCATCACAATGATTCAGGAATTGAGTGATTTGTGGGGTGGCAAGACCAATCTATAGATTTCCTATAGGAAGGGAAAAACTGAATACAGTATTTTTGGTAGTCAGAGCTGTAGTTCTTCTGGAGCCTTTGTGGAAAATAACAATAGCTGGAATATGGTACACTGTAAAATAGCAATTAATATGCAACACACACACTGACTTTGGAGACAGCAGATAAATTCAAGGAGTGTTATAAATGTCTAATTTCCAATACACATGTATAATTTCCCCAAGGGAATCAATAAAGAATTACATAATTATTATTATATTGTGAGTGATTTTAAAAGCTATTGTTAAATGAACATGCATTGAAATGTCAGCCCTGCTTTGGTTTTGTTTTTTAATTACATCCTGAGAGTATAATGCAATGTAAAACCTTAGGTGAATGCTTCAGTGGTAAAAAGTTAAAATGGGACTAGTTAGGTTGTTACTTTCCACAAGCAGCTATGTGTGTCATTGAAATTGGACAATAAACCAGAAGGTTTTTTATGTTGTTTCTGCTACCATGGACTGCCCAATATACTGTAGGTTTTGGCAGTATAATGAGCTTTGAATTGGTCCATTTGTTTTCACCATTGCTTTACCTGAACTAAAAAGCTCCCCAGATATATTGGGCTGTAGTGATGTCCCTCAATTTAAGCCTTAATGAAAGCTTTGTCCCACCGCTGTGAAGCTGTTCCCTGACAACACTTCATATCCTCGTTCCAAGAAAAGTGCCAAACAAGATGCACCAGTCTCCTTCGCTCCAAAACGAGCTCCCCTTCTGTGATGAAAAATGCAGCCTGTCTCTTTGCTTATTGCTGTGGCATTTAGGTGGCTCGGTGTGGTGATTTGAAGAGCCTGTAGTGTCAAACCTATTTCTCCTGCTTGTGGCTTAATGCTCTGACTCAACAAACCTGACCATTGTCATTTCCCCTCATCAGCTTCATGGTGGCCATGAGGAAAAGCCAAGAAGTGTGGGTAATAACCTTAAAGAAAAGACTGTGATTGCACATCCATTTCACACTGAGGACCTCTCCCTTGCTTCCCCAAAGCAGTAAAATGCTATATGGTTTGAAGAGTGAGAATGGCAGTAAGGCAGACATAGGGTTTTGTTAGTGGTGGGAGATAAAGGAGAAAGTGAGTGAGTGGGGGAGGCCTGAATGGGGACTGCTGGAGATAGCCAGAAGCACTTCCACTGCTGGGCTTCTTCACTTTCTCAGGAATGCGTTTTAGCTCTGGTATGATTGTGCTGACAGGGGACACACACTGTCTAATCCTAATGGATTGCTGGGGGCACTGTGTGTCCCTCACACAGTACCACTCTGCCTGCTGGGGCCACTGACTTGAAGCACAATTTACCAATCTCTCCTCCAGCCTAAACCTGAACCAAATGAATGAACACGAACACATGTACCATCCTTGACCTGACTATGGGGCAAAATGGATCAGTGGGTCATATTTATATTTGACATTTTATACTTCATACCAAGAAAAGGCTACAATCTCACAAAAATAGGAAATAATCTGTGTCAGATGATTATCTCTATAGGTCTGAAAATAATGTATATGTATTTGTTTATTTGATGTGTTTTTCTATCAGAATCTGTCTATTCCCTTTGCCTGTGAAACATTATATTTTTGATGACTCATTTTGAACTCCAGGCCATGTACATAAATGGATCCACTCAAATGTGATTTGTGCAAAACCCTTAGCTGTAGCCAACAAAGCAGTAGGGGGTAATCACATTACATTTCAAAAGACTGTGGCTATATTAATTCCTGAAGATTAATTTATTCCTGCATTTGTTAATTTGATGCTATAGAGAATTTCAACTATTGTAAAGTATAGATAACAACAAATTACATTTACATGTGTGCATTTACCCATACCACTTTTGTCTGATTGCAAAGTAGATTTAAAATTTTGCTTTCCAAAGCTTCCCACACAGAGCTGTTGACCTTGCAAAGCAATGTAATTTGATGGCAAATGGTTGTCATTTGGCCTGCCATGCCTCATGAAGCCATCTATGTTGTTATTTCTTGCCTTCAAGCTCCCACTGATCACCACATTACAGTGGTGCATGACTAATTGGATGGCCACAGCCTGAAGTAAAATTAATACAACTGGATTGTCCGTGCTGCAGAGCTGCTGTTTGCAGTATTTTTTTAAAGATCTTTACAACCTTTTCCCCCCTGCAAATGGCTTTTAGCTTTTATTTGAATAGATACCTTATGCAGCATAATCTTAAAGCAATTTTGGCACTGAGTTGATGAGATATGTTGTTTTAAATTCACCCTCTAGATGTCAGTGTTGGTTAATCACTGATCTGTTGCCATCCAGAAGAGTGTTTGTATGGATCACACAGCTTCTATAACAGCAGATGGTGCTGATCATCATGACTTGCATCATATTTATTTTTCTTTGTTAGTCCTTGTAAAATACCACCCTCCAGATAAATAAATATTACAATTGACGGTACATGTTGGCTCAATGCAATTATTCCTAATTAAAGAAAATAAGATATGGGTACTTGGCTAACAGTCGGAACCTGCAATTAAGTTGAAACAATTTAGGTGCGTGATCTTGTGTCTTGCCCTTGAGGGAGACTAATATAAACCACAAACAGACAGGAGAGTCAATTTTCCTCGGTTGTAGTTCTTCAAATGCCTCTTCATGTAGCAACATAGATTGTTTTGTCTTCATCTTGTACCAAGACAATTAGTCAATAACTCAGGAAAACACTTCATCTTAATGTGGTATCCCATGGAAATGAGAAAATCATGCTGCTTGGTGTCCACACTCTGTTGGAGATTGTTGTCCATGATCCATTACAGAGTGTTCACTTTCCCCTGCCTGATTAAAGTATCTCAGGCATGAGAGATAATGATCACTGAAAATTGCACAAACTTCGGTATCACAGGAAGTCTGTAATCTCTATCTATCTATCTATCTATCTATCTATCTATCTATCTATCTATCTATCTATCTATATAAAGTCAAAGTCAAAGTCAAAGTCAACTTTATTGTCAATTCTGCTAGTACAAGACATACAGAAAATCGAAATGCAGAATTCCCTCTGATCCCGGTGTTGACAATAAATAAAATAATAACCAAATCTACGTTTGGGTTTAAGATGAAATGGATGTGAGACAAAAGACTTTCTTAACCCAAATGTCTTTGAGGTACAGCAAAAACGGATGGATTAGCCTTGCCATTCCAATACTGTCAGGCAGAAGGGAACTGTATATGGACAACTTAAGGAAGAATCATTTGCGTTATCACTAATAACACATGATGCATATGATCATTTTTTCAGAGTGAGTCAGTTTTCCCTTGTCAGATTTAGTCATATGAGAAAGTCAGGGTCAGAGTAACAGTGCTTTGTTTGCCCAGACAAACCCTCTGGGACTGCAGCATTCTAGCACAGCCAATCAGCACTGTATAATTGAAATGGAGCAGCAGTAAATGACTGCAGATAGGAGCTGAGGTTCACTCCCACTGTAAGATCAGATAGCCAGGGCAATGGTCTGTGCTGAAAACCAACTGTTGTACTACACACACGAAATCCCACTGGACTGCCCACATAGGCTTGCACAGAATTGTACTACATGAACACAGGAAGTATGGTGAATGTAGGGAGGAAACTGGCAGTAACGATAAGAAAAGACAGGGTTGGAAAGTTAAAAGTGACAGAATAGAGGTTTGGTATGTTTAGCTATGGTTAGATCTGGTTATTGCTGGCTTTGGTCAATGATGAACTGACTGAATCATGAATTGCTTGACCTTCTTTGAGTACTGTTGCAAAACAATTTGGTGTACTAACTTATTCTCAACATTGGTTTACTGAGAAAGCTATACTGTCTACTGTCTCTAGGAGGTTTCCAACTAAAATATCAGTCTGATCTATGAATTTAATGATTTAACTGATGTATTTTCTTACAATGCCTTAGACATTGTCCAGATTTGATCAAATGTGAACTTTTATTGGCCTTTTAAGACATTCATAGAAAAACTAGAAGATATTATTCAGTAATCCAACCCAGTCACCAAAAAATTACTTTCCTATACAACCAAACTGCAATCACAAATCTGTTTTTGTTGGGAATGTAATTGCAACCGGTTTACATTTTCTATTAACATAATGATCATATGTTCACAATTAATGTAAATGACAAGTCCAAATATGTTGAGGCAACATATTTTTGTCTGCCAAAATATCCAATCTTTTCTGTAAAGATATCTGATGTTGCAGTTTAACATCCAGAAGGTTTTTATGGTTGGGTTCAGGTATCACAGCACTGGGTACTGCTCACAGGAAAGATTTCTGGAAAGATTATGGGCTGGGTTAAAAAAATTTCACGGTCACTTAACACACACATCCGCATTAAAATTTTAACCGAAATACAATCTATCTCTAACCCTAACCATGCTATGATCTTATTGTTTTATTTTGAAATCCTTAGCCACTTCCTGTTGGTCCTACCCTTGTTCCCTTCCACTTTACACCCTAATCAGTCTAATTGGTTTCACCTGTGCCTTACCCTATTTAAGCAGCATCTCCAGCACATCCATTGTCTGCTCTCTTTTTAAAAGCAACTTTTCAGACTGATATATAACCTTGTTTAAGGTTCTGATGACTTTGGACCTCTGCCTGAAACCTAATCATCGGTACTGTAAGTACTGATTCAGTTTCTCTGGTTTTGAACTCTTTCAGGCTTTGGAATCTCTGAATTCTGCCTCTGGTCTGGTATTCTGTCTGACTCTCTGATCTTGACCTCTGATCTGTTGTTTGAACTTGGATTCTGGATTGTTGGACTGTTGCTCTCTGCTTTCTCTGCATCTTTGTGACTTTTGGACTAGGACTTGGATTTTGGATTTTTGGATTGAAAACTTAGTCTTTGTCAACTGCTACTGGTGATACGAGTCTTGCTGCCTGGCTATTGTGTGTGCTTCCCAATCTGTTCTCTCCAGACACCACGCAGCAGATGCCAACTCAGGAACCCGGCATCTTGTCTGCACAGCCACTCTGCCTTTTTGTGTACACCTGGCTCTTGATTTCCCCTCCATCTGCACTGCTCAAGCTGCTGCTTCACTACCACCTTTACAGAGAGATTATACAGGCTTATACTCACCATCTGAGAGAAGAGTAAGCCAGAGTTTTGCTGCGTACTTACCCGTTTATTTCCTGTCTCCTCCTGACTGTTTCTCTCTAGATCCCACTTGAGCGCCACCTACCGGCCAGGAGGTTGAGTGATTAGGTTCTGCAGACCTTGTCTCCCTCCTTGACTACACGCTTCCATCACTATTCTTGAACTTTACCAGCCTCTCCTTGGGCCCTGTACTTGCAATACAAATTTTTACAAACCCAAGTACTTTTCGTGCCTAAACCCAACCCCAGGTGGGACTTGGGTCAAACTCTGGTCTGGCTTGTCAGCCCTTCGCAGTGTACAGTTACCATCCACCCCAACCACCTCCTTGCAACTCACTTTGTTAATAAATGTAGCGCTTCCTTCATTAAAAAATTCTGTTTCACCACAACATGATCATTATGTTTGCCACACAAACATATTCGCAGTTGCAGTTTAGTTGAATAGGAATGTAATTTTAGTACATTGTTATAAATACACACTCAACTGGTCAATGATGCACACTTAAATTTAACCATTTCAATCATTTTTGATTTATAACTGGTTATTTTCTAATATTTGTACCTAGAAAAATATTGTTTCAGTGTTTGAGTTATGAAACACTTAATTTCTAAAGAAGTACAATTAATAAGAATAAGGAAAAGGAAGGATGTGAGTTCACATTTTAGGTGAATGAAATTCAGAATGGTAAATATGTGTGTGGATGATGATGTAAACTCCAGGATTATTACTGTAGACTATGTAGGGGATCTCCAACAGGGAGTTTAGCTGTTTGTTTGCAGCTTCTATTGTGTTTCCTCTGTAAATCTATGACAGACTAATAGGGCTTCCCACCAGGGAAATCAGCCTGTGTTTCCTGTCCCAGGGCTGCCCTCTTCCCCTCTCAGTGAAAAGCAGCAGCCTGCTGCTTCTCCACACCAGAGAAACCAAGGTGGAGTTCATTGTAACTCTGTTTGAAGAGCCAAACATAGTAAGTTGAATTTAACACAATGTGGACAGAGGGTGGCATTCTGCAATTACCTAACCTACACATGCACAAACTAAATACACGATTCCCACTGGCATGGTAACAAATTAACCATATTCACTGAAAATGTTTTTGCACTTTGTATTAAAAGTTGCTAAGAACATGACTGAAAGTGATTTGTAGGAAAGTTACTATGGGGTATTTGCTAGATAGTGTTGATACACTATGTATTTCTGTGTGTATTACAGTAAACATGTTTTGGTCAGACTTTGATACAGGAGAATCTGATGTATCATCATGCCTGACTTTTATAAAGAAAAGTTAAGCCCATTTTCTTGTGACTTTGCTTCCACGTGTCTTTTGAATGAGTTCCACGGAGATTCTGAGATTCTGGTGGCGATATGTGTGCAAGTGGACCACACTGGTTAGCAATTTGCTGAACTAGAATGGAGAACTGTAGTGGTTCCTAAAAAGACCCTTAGCAGGTGAGCAGGTCCCACCTGCTCCCAGGCCATACTTTCCGAAGGAACAAATAAGATATTTTTCTTTAATGTATGTATTTTATGTGTGGATTAGAGCAGAATTTTCTCACTGGTCAAAACTTTCATTACAGTAAAGTGAGACAGAGAAACCAAAATAGATACTATGTACAGGGGACCTAATACAGTTATGGAGTTGATAGTGAATGACAGCCTCTTAATATGCTTATGAGTTCATAAGAGGGACCCTTGGAAATTTGAGTTTGCATATTTGTAGGTACCTGGTGCTTTCTGTGCCCTGGGATGTCAAATTCCACGCTACTAGAAGGTTTGAGATAATTTTGCTTGGGGTAATACTGTATACAGTACCTTACCTGATTGCTAGCCCACATGCTGTGAGAAGTCATCTTCTATCAAGTCTTACAAAAAACTTCATAGCCCAGTAAGCATTTTTTTTTTTTACTTATGTAGTGCTAGTGCTAATTGCCATCTCTGGTACAGAAAAAAACTAAGACTCTACATCACATACCTGATCATAGATGTTGATTCTCACATGACCTTACCTGTCACTAAGTTCCTCTCAACCAGACCGTACATACTATTCTCTTAAATACAAAACAAAACGAAGAATCAGTTTCACATATTCACATCACTGAATTTACTCAATTCTTAATTTAATATTTCTGGATATCAACCTTTCTCTCAGATTCTGCTACGGTATGGTTTATTATTTATGATATCAAGAAGAATATGCTTAGGATCAGTTACTTGGGTCATGTTGGTGATGGATGATAACTCAGCTAGAACAATTTCCCTAAACCCTCCTTCCCACTGAAGAGAAGCACTATGTTACTCCATGATAGCCTCAGGTTCAAGTCTGCTTCCTGAATACCTAATTTTTGGCTTGGGAGCTTGAGGGTCCTGGGTAGTATCTTAACTTTTCTTAGGGTTGCGCTTTTCTGGACAGAGATCTTGGATGTTGTTCCTGGGACCTGTTGGAGCCACTCTCCCAGTTTCAGGGTCACAGATACTCAAGTAATCCCAGTGTAAGAGGTTGCATGAAGAGGATGACAAACCTATTTATACTTCGACACCCAACATCTAGACTAACATCTAAACAACTTGTAGCTCAGTGTTACAAGATCTACAAGAATCACCTGCTATGACTGATGAAATATTGCATCAGACATGATGGGTGTGCTATCTGTGTGTCTGGCTGGGGAGAACGACAAGCAGGAGGACAATTCAGAAGGGGTGTTCGGATGTCTTACTGTCAATATGTTTAAAAAAATGTTGAAATTGAATGCAGCACTACAAACAATCCCTACTGTGACCATCACTGAGAGCAACCAGCTGATATGCACCTCAGCAACAGTGATCCTCAACATGCTTGGCTATAAGATGAACAAGAGAAATGCCAGGCATAAGGAGTAGTATCCTACATGGAAAAGAATGTTGGAGACCAAGATCAAGTTAGCCAGCTATCGGAACTGCAGAAAGGCGTGATGCATAAAGGGATACCTTAGAACAAGATGTCCATACCTGAGGCCTTAGAAACTGATGAGCAAAATTTAACAACCTTGACTACCAGCCTGAAGAGGTATACCAGAGATATAGAAGCCAGGAGAACAAACCAGCTGTTCTCCACTGAGCCATCCAAGGTGTCTTCCCAGTGGCAGGGTAATAGCATGAGAACAGACCCATCAAGGCTGGAGACAGAGCAATACTAAGAGGGCATATGGGAGAAGGGGGCATCTCATAACAACAATGGAAAAGAATGGGTAGAAACACCAGAGGAGCAAAACACCAGCTAATGGTAGACAGACCAATCACTCAAGACTGCAAGAGCAGACAGACCAAACTGTGCATCACCTGGACTGACAGCAAGAAAGCCTGCAACTCGATGCCTTACATGTGAATTCTGGAATGCCTAGAACTCTAGAACACCACCAGAACTCTAAGGGCTTTCATCAAGAACTCAGTGGGGCTGTGAAAAACAACCCTAGAGGACAAATCTGACTGAGGCCAGTGGAGCATTTGAAGACTAAATACCTTGGCGAGGGGCACACAACAGCAGGCTTTCTGACTGAAGGGCTAGTGTTAATGAATATAACAAGTGCAGGTAAGTAAGATAATTGATACTAACAGGCTAAACCTAATATCACTGCACACTCAGTAGGATTTGATAAACATAATAACATTTGTAAATTATTTGACAAACTTCAGTATGTAGTTTGTGCTTATAAAATGTCTTTGTCTCAATGTCTTTTCTCTTGCATTTTGGACTGAGCCCCATTTCATTGAGTTTAATTTGTCTGCTTAAATCTGCTTAAAGTATTTTTTGAATTGACTGGTTCTTTTAATTTTTTTTTTTTTTTTTACTACCATCTTGGGAATTCAATGTTTCTGTGCAACAATTACATCCTGACTGAATTAGCATTTTAATTACAAGGTGGTTTCTACAATTATGCAGAGCTCTGAATGATTTATAATTAAGGATAGTTCAGGAAATTATTCTTCAAATTTATGACCAGAGATACAATATTTTGAGGAACATAACTTCTCCCTAACAATGAATTTAAATTGGGGCTTCATCAGTCCTGTGTAGAATGTTGACCTTAAATCACATTTTTAAAAGAACCAGAAGCCCCCTACAGAGGCAACAAAAATCAACACTGACACCCCACAGAAAGCTGTGAACAGTAGAAAATCTGCCTGTTGTTATCTTGATTATGGTCCCCATCACCTGTAGGGACCACAAAATTAGAAATGAACTAAAACCAGATGTTTTAGGTCCTTTCAAAAGAAAATAAAAAAAGAAGTACTACCTACAAGTATTACAAGATATTAAGCCTTTGTGCTTCTGTCCTCAAAGCAATTACATTGAAATAGCCATGTGAACCCTTTTAAAAGACACTCTGCAGTATGTCCTGTACTGTATTTCTTTGCTGCCTTGCCTGAATAATGGGACTTTCTAATGGTAAAGCAGATTACAAATGAACAGTCAAGTTGTGTACCATTTGGTTTGTGCACATTAATTGTCAACCACTTATGCCTGTTTGACCAGAACATCCTGACAATGAGGAGAAACAGGAGTTTTATTCCAATTTTTTTTTAAACTGTAATCAAGCTCACAGTCAAGTACTGAGTGGGGTATTTAAAAGATATAATCTGTATGTGTTCTTTAGTGGACAAATTGTGTAATGGTAGTCCTGTTTCTAATTTACCACAAACATATACAGCATTTATTATATTTGTACTGCGGTTTCTTTTTCTTCTCAGCCACAAGTGATCTGTGATAATCTAATATGGGCCTGTTATTGTAGTCTGAAGCCTGTTGTTGCATCTGCATGTTTAGTTACTGTTATTATTATTGTTGGCTCTGTGTTTTGTTAACTATTATCCATTAAGGCTTTATTAAATATTTACAGTGTAAGCAATTATATTTCAACTGCCTTTTTCTTGTGCCTTTGCTCTTTTGGTCAAGTGAGATTATCTGAGGAGAGTTGCAAAGTTAACAAAACTATATTTTAAACAACAACTGAAGGTGTCTCCGCTGATGGCTGTGTTGTTGGTGTTTGTCAGGAATAGTACAAACAAATCAACACCTTACATCTCCATGAGCCTCAAGACATGCATAAAATGCATACTATCAGGATGTTTGCCATATGTTAAAACATCTTGGAAATATATATTCCTGTTGTAAAATATCATTCAGAAAGTAGGTCTATAAAACTAAGCTGAGGGGAAAGACTTGATGGATTCTTGTTTACAGGCAAGACCTTAGAAACAACAGAGATGTGCTCAAGAACCCAGTTTGTATTTAAACTCTAAAACTATCTGATACACTGTTGATTAGTGCCTCAACCAACCACTCTCGTGTAATTATCTGTAAAGACTCTAAGATTCTTTCATTATTTGATCTGGCACAAAACTGTCAGTTACTACAATAACAGTTCATTTGTTTTGTTATATAGATGAGTAACATAGGGTGATGAGTCAGAATGTGTAGCAAACTGGTGAGGTGTGTGAAAGGCGCAGTGCAGTGGATCAGTCTAACAAATCACCAATCCTTTAGTATCACTGACTGCATTTACATGCAGTAAAGTGACCAGGTTACTCAGAGAAACCAGGTTCCTTGAGTAATCTTGGAACGAGTTTACATGCACTAAAGAAACCTGGTTACTGGAAATCCGCGTACATATGCAGCAGATGAGTAATCCAATTTCTCTTGTACCTTGAGTTTATTTTGGAAGCATGGTTCAAAGATTTTAACTGTACAGAGACAGAAGAGACTGCCTCCTGACTTTTTTTTATTAATATATTGGGGGAGGTGACTGACACATACACTGTAAAAAGTGACTTATTTGTACATCCACAGGGCACTTTGTGTTGGTTTCCAGGTTATGTGCATAGATTGCAAATAAATCCTGGGAGAATCTACCTGGGGAAATCAGGTTTTCCTAATACCCATACCCCCATTTTGAAAACCAGGTTTCTGCTTCACATGACAGTTAAGAAATCAGCTTACTTACTGATTACTTAAGTGCATGTAAATGCAGTGACTCTTCACTAATGTTAGTTTAGTCGAAGAAGTGTTTTGTGTTTATTACTCAATTATTGAAACATATTCTTCTACCAAAAAAGTCACACAATAATAGCGAGTGCAAAACTATGTTGGGGATTCAATGGGGGTCATGAGTTTCAGAGCTAAATTACTTAAGGTCAATGTACTGTTGCTTACAGTAAGCACTCTTTAAAATGCTTATACTGTGTATTTGTTTAAAAAAGTTAGTTCAGAAAATTGATTTCACTTCACAGTCTATAAAGAAAACTGTGGAACACAAAAGCAATTTCGAAAAAAAAAAAGAATAACAAAAAAAATGTGTTTGTTATTATTATTGCCAATTCTAACAATATGTTACTCATTAAAGCATAAGTAATAGTTTTATTTTTCTGACTTAAGTTTACCAAATACTTTATTTCTATAACCTTGTTAACAATAAAAAAAATATTTTTACCATTCATCTGTTTCATTATCATAGATCTTTATCTCAGTGATTTTTATCATCATCACTGTTATCACCTTGTGCAAGTGCAAACTTTGAGCAATAAATAAAGTTAGAGGTCAAATAAAGGTTTTCATGCTTGCGCGGAGGCTGATGCAAACAGTATTTTGTTTATATACACTGCTGCCACTTCATCTGATATGCTGCAAAATGCACAAATACTGTGGAAGCACACCCGGAGTGTATTTGCATAACATTGAGTGGTAGCATGCTTCTCTTAGACACATCTTTGTTTTTGTCTGCATTTTGTTACATGAGCAGTATTTTCAAGTTAGTTGTTTTCAAGTGCCCTTTCAGCAGCACACCATGACCTCCATGGTAACAGGTAAACCAACCTTCAGGGGAAGATGCTGTACACAAATATCTCTCAACATTTAGGTAGAAAGACATTTTAGTTTGTAGTTATTCAAGGCTCATTGTAAAATGTTGTTGTCCTTCTATATTTTATTTCTCAGATTAATTAAATTTAGGTTGACATAAGGAAAAAAGACTTCCTATTGCAAAATATGGGGTAATTACTGCTTACATCTTTCACTTCCTTTCACAGTTTTCTAACACTAACATCTAGTTTATTATGACAACAAAATGACACAGATTAGAAATTGTTATAATCAGTGATTTACATAAGTGCAATATGACAAGCAAGCAAGCAAAATGGAGATAAGCAAATTATTTTCCTAAGAGTGCATACTCTTTAAAAGCAGTATGCCTAACTCAGGTTTAGCACTGGCGAAGAGACAGAGTAGACTCTACATTAAGTTTGTAGAGAGTGGTGCTGTGTTATAGTACAGTGTGGTGGGAAATGAATTATTTACGTACTTTCATTGCTCTTTTGACTTTTATTGCCCAGATCTAAATACATTGCTTTTTGCTGATACTGCCTATGACAACCTCATATTTTCCTATGGCTTGTGATACTGTAATAGGAGAGAAATGGCTTTGTATAGCAAGTACAAAACTTGCTGGTAAGCTCAGCATGTACCTTTTTGCCCCATGTGCTATATGGGATATGGATTATGAATATGGAAAATTGCTGATACACTTAAAGAATTAAATAATGGATTCAAACATCAATAGTTACACTGATACATACATTGTATCATTAACCAACAGTGTTGGACCTGTTTTGAATACATGCAGTGATAGTTTCAGATTTGTAGTGTCTCAGTAAAGTTTTATTAGAGCAGAGACACTCCTATTCTGTACCATTGGAAAAACAATCTACAAAAGGAATAAACATTCAGACCTTATTTTTGTTTTGGAGTATGTGCATTTCATTGCTGTGGCCAGTCGTCTCAGAAATTTTGAATGACTCTTGGGAAAATGGTGTCCCACATCCAGAGGAGCTGCATGTTTATAATCATAGCTTGTGAAATGGATGCTGACTCCAATGCATTCGAGCTACACAAAATATAGACACATTGGTGACATTGGACAATTAGATCAACAATAGCAACAAATAGTACAAGATGTTACTTTGACTCTGGTTTGAATGTTGTTACTGTGTCTTTGTTTTGATGACTTATTTGGTAAAGAATTTGAAAATAAAGTGTTAAGTTATGCTTTTATAATTTACTTTTAATTATACTTTGAGACTAGTGAACTTAAAAAAAACACTGTAAAATTTTAAAAAATATATTTTGAAACATGCTCATGTACAGTTCCTGCTTTTGTGTTGGTCTATCATTAAACTCAACAGGGATTCCTTGTTCTTGTGGCTCATTCCTATACTCTGTTGCAGTGCTTTGTTGCATTTTCTTGCTATATAAAACCCAGTGGTGACATTAGCTCAACATGGACAGATGGAAAGCTGAATGACCTAATTAAATGTTTCTTGCTGCTTTCAAGCAGCTGGACTCACATATTATACTGATGAAACTGAAATACATAAGAGTGAAGTTTGAGTTGAATCTTTACTAGAATTTAGATGAAATATTGTTAATATACCCCTTATCTCAAATCACATTTGCTTTTATAAACAACTAATGACATAAAATTAACAACAGAACTTGTTGCATGGAGCCTACTTACTGTATACTTACAGTACATCTGTTACATCTGTTTTGTCATGAACAACCTCTGTGTCGTAGTAAAGCTGTTGTACTTGTTCCCTCGTACAATATTACAGACATTCTTAAAATATAGACTTTTAAAATAATTAAATACATAACATTTTTAGTAGATTATAAAACATATTGTACACAGATCTTATTTACTAGACTGTGACTAGTAAGAAATGAAATAATTATCAATATGCAATGTCCTTTTTAGCCATAGCCCGACAGAGGATGTAGACTTTCAAAATTAGTTGATTCCCCAATCTTTTTCCCTGCATGTGGTGGTCACATGCCACAAAAGACATGTGAGAGAGACAGAGAGAAGCTTTATTTATAGACCAAAACTACCAGCACTAATAAATACTTGGTCAGATTGTAGTTTGTTCCCATAACTGTGAGAATTATGTTCTAATGTTTTGCTTTCTTGTTTGGAGAAGTAAGACTTGTGAGACAGAAGTAAACATTGCATGTGAATGTGTTACTGTAGCATGATGTGAGGTCTTGATTCTTTTTTGGTAGTAGTGGAATTATGTGGAGGAAGAGAAGAAGAAGAATAGAAGTGATATTTGTAGTTATCATTATGTGTTTCGATATCTAGTGTGGGTGTCATGACACTTCTTGGTGATCAGATGACAGAAAATACATTTATGACAGTGTAACGTTAAAAATGACTCAGTACTGATCTGCACACAAGAGGAATGTCACAATATTACTTTCCTGTGTCTGTGGGGCAATCGGACAACTCAACATTCTGTCCCTGTTTTCCCAACAAAAAAGCAAAGCAGAGTTTTTGATTGTTTATCACCTAGTTGACAAGAGCACACACGCTTTCATTGTCTTCATTAAAGCTTTTGTGTCAGTGAGGGATGCTAAAACCCAGTGTCTGCAAACTAACGAGACTGAGGGGACATTCTCTCATTGGTAATATATGAAATATGTCAACATAAATAAAATGGTACGCTGTAGTCATATATTCACCACTACATTGGGATTTCTCTGTGTTTCCACAATGCACTTTCAAATTTCATGCATTTAGGAATAATTTTACTGTTTCACGGGTCTCATGGTCACCGTGAAAAATGCACCATATGCCTGGCAAACTTCAGAACATTCACTCTAAGAAATACAGTACTATAGACTATAAACAAATATGTAAATACAATGCACTCCACCCTTTGTTATCACTGGATTATGCTTTTAATTTGTAGAAGCAGAGAAATGTACTCCACTCCTCACACCTCCTGTCCTATAAGTCCTCCACGTGTTATTCACAGCAGATAAATTAAATTTTCAGTGAAGAGTTCAAAGAGTGATTCATTTATCACTAGATGAGCTTGAAAAGACCACACCTGCAAATGGTGACCATGAGACACTCATTCCCAATATTCTTTCCTATGTGGCATTCACAACTCACAAAACTGAAACATTTCTTCTCCCTGCCTTAGCTATTGTGCTTGTTTTGTACCTCACTTGTACATTGCTGTGGATAGGTGAGCATCCTCTTCAGTTCTATTCTCTGTTAATTCGACACGGGGGAAGAATCATTCATGATAAATATTGATGGGATACAACTAGAATGTTTTGCTTTTAAGATATTTTTGGGCATTTGTTTTGGGGATATTTTTTGCCTTTATTTAATAGTAGTAGAAGTAGAGAGACAGGATTCATTAAACAAAAGAGGGGATATAGAATAGAATAGAATAGACTTTATTGTCATTGTACAGACTCTCAAATTTGTTGTACAACTAGTACAACAAATTTTTGGGTGCTCCACCCTGCTACGCTGCATTAGAAAAGGAGGAAACAATATATAAATATGCAATAAAAAAAAACAAGTAAGAAAAATGCAATACAATATATACACAATGTGCAGAAAGTATGACATCCAGCAAAGGTTTCCATCCAGATTCAAACCATGGACACTGCAGTTATGGGGCATGTGCTGTAACCATATGGCTATCAGGGTGCTCCCAGCTAGAATATTTTCATTACCAATTAATTTAAAGTTTTTTGCCTATAATTGTATAATCTACACAATAGCAGGAAATACTGTAAAGTCACATACATTTGTGTATTATTTAGATCGGAAGACTTATTACTATAATGTTTTGTATATTGTTAATATTATTATTATTACTGTTAAGTTATTGGTCTAGTCTGTATTTTTATACTAATTTATATTCTAGACTTATTCTGCTCTGGTGTTTTTAACTTTTGTCTTTTTTACTCAGCTGTTGTGACACTTGAACATCCCCTTTGGGGGATCAATAAAGTGTTTGTCTATGTTTGTAGGGTAAAGATTTACTGTGAAAAAGTTACTGAGAACAGCCAGATTATTTAGCACAGCACTAAGGCTGGGAAACACCTTGTTTGACCATGTCCAACAATCCATTAATCCACCTACCAGCCCCAAAGTACAGTAACATCTACATCTCATTTGTTTAATTCATCCAATAACTGACTGGAAAGAAAATCAAAATGTGCTGCTTTATGAGGGGTTATGTACTGAACCAGTGCTCGGCTGGCACCAGTAACACTCTGGTTGTTTGGCAACAGATATGTGAGTGGGATTCATCTGTACATCAAACTTTTGGCAAGAAAGCAAAGAATCATATTTTCCACAATGTTAAACTTCTTGTTCAAATGATTTTCAAAATTACTGACAGTGATATGACCATGTGTTAAGTTCCCCACTGGTCACATATTGATGACTTAGACATTTACATAACACAACTGAGCAAATTCCACCTCATGGTTAAAGGAGATACTGTCTGAATACCAGGGAAAACCCCATAACAGGGCCTTGTTGTATTGTTTCACAGTTCAATTAATATTCAACCTTAATTTTTTGCCAAACCCCCAGAAACGTTTCATTTTTGCATATGCATAAATGCATGGGCTTTTGTCCGTTATGCACAGACACTGTACAAAAAAAGCACCCACTGTTTTTATCACACATAGAAACAGAAAAAAAGGTGTGTGTGTCTGCGTGTGCTATTATCCAACACAGACCACACACACACATACACACCCAGGGTGTGTTTTGTTGCAGCACACTCCCGCCCTGCCTCCTCTCCGCTCTTCTTTACATCTGCCTGAGCCTTATCCGCTCGCTGTGAAATCAGTCTGACCTCTCACACTCACAATAGTCTCCTCCCATTGAACGCCACGCCAACCCTGATGAGTGTCAGCAACTCTGACCAATAGCAACTGGAATTCCCACCCCTCACGTTTCTGACTGGCCAATCAGAATCTTGGAGGGTGGACTCACCGTGGGCCTTGGTGTTCATGTTTGGTTGCCGAGGTATTCTCTGGATGGGATTTTGTGAGTTTTCTTTGACATGTTTTTTATTGTTCACAGTGTATCTTATAGGATAGTTTTGCATGTGTTTGCGTATTACTGTGTGTATTCAAATTGATAACATTCACCAGGTGACGGTCGTCCATTTATGCTAGCCTGGCTAAGTGTACAGCACTGCAAAGTATTCAAAGCAGAGAGAACAACGGTGATTTTCCCCTTTTGTAACAGCAACTGCTTATTAATTCAGATTAATTGTTGTCAGATAACGTTAAATACCTGCCTTGTCAGTTCACGTTTAGAACTGACAGAGCATCCTTACTGCCATGAACCGGTTTTTTGTCGGTTACCACTATGTTATTGCTAAGTTACACGGTTGCAAGTTGGCTGTCTGTATGAGTTTAGTTTATGTATATTATTTTCCCGAACCGCAGAGATATTTGTTGACAACTGTTCACAATATACTGACTTCAGTGAATGTTTCTGCCTTCTGCATACTTATAAGGCAGTTCATCTGAACACGCGTTAATACAAATATTTATGCAGCCTAACGCCCAAGGCATGTGTTAGACTGATTAATAGTTGTTTATATTATGTTATGATAATTTCAGAAACCCTTCGCGGTGTGAACTGTCTCACTCCCAAGCTGAGTAGACACCAGGCAGGACGGATACCATATCCTACCACACCTCTCCTTTAAGCAGCCTCCTCGATTGTTGGACACTATCGGGAACTACTACTACTTCATCTAGAAATCATCTTCACACGGAATGGATTTTGAAAAGACATAACTTGGATGGTTTGCTGTACAAGAGCTTTGAGAAACGTGCTGGTTGGAGTTTGGCAACTTTTGAGTAAGTCACATTAAAGTCTTTCTGGAGGGAAACTTAACTTCAAGCTGAAATGGATCAAGCCAGCGGCGGGGAGGACTCGAACAAACCATCTAAAAAGAAGTCCAGCGAGGATGAGGGTAAAAACAAAAAGCTGGTAGGTATTCATTCTGGCACTTTGCTGTTATATGGACGAACTGTGCACTGAACTTTCACATCCTGTAATCTCAAAAACAGTGGTCAATTCAACTTTCCACTTTAAATAGGCTGACATAGTAGCTCTGTTCCACAGTGGTACAAGATCGACTCTTCATTTTACTGTATGTATGTAAATCTTACACTGAACATGTGATTTTTCTTATAGTTTTATAGTTATACATTGGCATAAACCTCACAGTAAAGTCAAATAAAACAGAGCCATGTAGAAACATAACTCCAGTGCAGCTAGTGAACAACATGCCATCAATACAGAACATCTGTTTAGTGCAAGATGAAGCTCAAA
This sequence comes from Sandelia bainsii, assembly GCA_032362345.1. Lineage (NCBI taxonomy): Eukaryota > Metazoa > Chordata > Actinopteri > Anabantiformes > Anabantidae > Sandelia > Sandelia bainsii. The sequence goes on along the minus strand of JAUMHL010000002.1, from coordinate 16,574,163 downwards.
ATGTGATTGATGTGTTGTAATTACTATTTAATGTAGCCTGAATACAGCACTTCTAATAGCTGTTAGAGTTGAGCAAAACAGATAGTGTTTCACTGAGTGCTGCACTTTTCGAAGTGCCCGTGTGTGTAAAGTCGATACAGCTCCTAAAAAGTTCTTTTAAGAGCATTGTTATTGTGACAGTTGGACTTCAGTATGTGTCTGTAATACATATAGAAAGGTACAGTTCAGTTCACTTGTTGACTCATTGCATAGTGTGAGGTCCATGTGGTTTGTGGTTGTTTTATGGACTGTATGAGTGTGTGAAATTGATAAAACGTAGTCAGTATGAACAGAATTGTCAGTGCATAAATTGACAGTCGCAGGCCGGTCAGTGTCTGTTAGATACCAACTGAAAATTATATCATCGTTTTCATATATATTTAGTCCATTTATAGCCTCTGTACAGGCTTGGCCTAGTGGAGTAGTTTATGTTGTGTGAAGAGTGTGCGTATTTAGAAAGGAGGTCTGGTGCCATCCATTGCCTGGAAATGAGATCATAGAATTTGGGGGTGTGGTGTTGTGTAGTATTTTATGTGATGTCTGGAACAGTCACTGTAGTTTCACTAATTTCTTCAGTTATTGCAGTAATTGTGTAAACAGTGTCTGCTACTAGCAGGAGAACCCAAAGCGATTTGGTAAATCGTAGCCACAGTCTTGCGTTCGCTGTCTTGAGTAGGATGTACAACTGTAAATCATAATTTTATTACTGAGTGTGTTAAGTACATGCTATTGCATACACACTGTCAGCATCCTTAGAAGCCAGTGGTTTAAAGTAATTTTCCTTGACCAAAGACAAAAAACTTTGGCTGCTGTTGCTCATAGTTTCAGCTTTTCCACTTTTGTCAGGCTGGCTGCTGTTGAACTTTCTGGATGTGCTTTTCACTGAACTGTGATTATTTGTTTATTAGTAGGATTGGTCAAATGTTTAGTTGCAGCCATTGCTGCCAAACAGGGAAATGAAAAAGCCTCAATTTAGCTTGAGTAGTGTTTCTGTTTTGTTAGAAAATAAGGTGAGTTATACTCATTGTGAATAAAGAGGGTGACAGTATTAACACCTCAGTTGTTTACTCAGGTGGGGTTATTTGTTGCTTTGGTCTTAAGTTGTCCTAAAACTGATGCATGAGGAGTACCACTCCATGGTTTCTGATTGGGGTAATAGATAAACATGTTTTCACTAGCTTTGTACAGCAAAGTTAAGGGAATGCGTGACCATAATAACTGCCAGGCAGGCAATCCTATATTGGACTGGACTGACAAGTGCTCACCAAAAGGGTGTTGTCTTGAGAAAACCTAACAACAGCATGCAACTCTTGGATAGCCTGCCTCACAAGTTTAAAATTGTTTGGAAGGGTGTCTGGATGACGTCAGCGTTCAGCAAATCAGTAGAGAAAACTCTCTTGCTCTCTGCTTTTTGTTCCATAAAGTGGTCTTATGGCCAGGCATCCTCTCTTGCTCAATCCTCCAAGCATAAGCAGTCAGAGGCAGAGGAAGCCTGAACTGTCACTGTTGCAAAAATCTTAACACAGCTCTTACTTTGAGAGAGGAAGTAATTATTCATCCCAGGGTGGAGCAATGATCTGTCTTCTTTTGTTTATCCCCACTTTTTAGCTGCCCCAATGTATAGTGTAGCTTCAGGTTTGTTTGCAGGCATGCAAATAAGATATGTTCAGTAATGGATTTATATGCACATTTTTACTTTAGAGTACATTATAAGATCCTTTGGACTTTGGAACTCTCTTTCTTTCAGTTTGAGGGCTGCAGACTCTGTGGAGCTTTTTAAAAAGCAACTAAAAACTCATCTTTTTAAAATGGCTTTTGATTAATGTACTGTTTATATTGTATTGTTTATGTGTACCTTAATGTTTCTCTGTACAGCACTTTCTGACTAAATGTCTTGAAAGGCACTATATAAATAAAGTTTTACTTACTTACTTAATCATTGAAACTTCAATGCAGAATCTGTTTAAAAAGTCAGATGGAACAAAAAGGCAATTCATGTCTCAGGATTTTTTGCAGGATCCATCGTATGATGACGTCAACTGTTACTGGCTTTAATTACTATGAACACTTCCTACCATAAATGGGGCTATAGGGTTGCATTCCTGACATGAAGAGTCGTTTATGTAGGCGTGCTCCAGACAGAAAGTGAAAGGGGTAATATCTATCGCGAGCAGGATTAAAATAATTGTGTAATTGACTTTTCACATGGTTAGCACTGTCGCCTCACAGCTAGAAGGACCCGGGTTCGATCCCTGGGTTGGCCGGGTGCCTTTCTGTGTGGAGTTTGCATGTTCTCCCCGTGTCTGCGTGGGTTCTCTCTGGGTACTCGATGGATTGGCGACCTGTCCAGGGTGTACCCCGCCTCTCGCCCGATGACAGCTGGGATAGGCTCCAGCACCCCCTGTGACCCTTACGAGGACAAGCGGTTAGAATGGACTTTTCACACTCAGAGCCTCAAAAAAGTAAATGATCACTTATAGGGCTAATAGGCAAAGTGGTAGATGGTGGTTCAGTTTGTTCAAGTCAAACCAGTCTTTAGAGGAGAAACACTGAAAGCTGTGTGTTTGTTTAACAAGTCACTGGGCATGATTACATCACAGCTACACCATTTGAGTTTTGGCCTGGTATGTAGATACTCTACACAGCCAAGGACATTGGAATAACACCAAAGTATCCAGAGATAAAGATAATTCAAAGTGTTTCTGCTGTTTGTAGCTATACTTAGTGATAATGTCCTTTACTTGATGTTGTAAAAACATGACATTCAATAAACAGACAGGTGGGATGTCTGTCTTTTTATAGAAATACAGGGGAGTTGGTTTGACAGAAAGGGAGAAATATTACCGCAATAAAGGATGACTTCACATGGAATAGTATGAGGGGAAAGTCATCCCATTGCATTCATAAATAACTTTATGACTTCACATCACACATTGTGTAGGAAGTATCTTATTTTAAACCCACAATCTTAATGCAGACAACAGCCATTTATTATGTGTCTCAATATATATGGCATTTTATGATTGCTTTAATAAAGGGTAGTGGATTTATCTGATATATGACTCATAATTTCAAAATAACGGATACAGTTATTTCCTCTTTACAAAAACACTGTAAAAGTCTCAAGCCTTTTTTGGAGACTTTATTTATTTTCTGTGAAATGTGGATAAGTAGATTGTTAAACAGATTGTTATTGAGGTTTGTCTTCATCACACAGGAGGTTCAGGAATTTTTGTCAATTCACACACTTTGAATTGACAAAAATTGTACACACACAGTATTTAAACTGTATGTGTACTCAAGATTTAAATGGTAAATGGTCTACACTTATGTAGTGTTTTCTGCCTTATCTGTACACTGCTTCTAATTCACCCTTTCACACACACAAGTTGATGGTGGAGCTGGCATGCAGGTCTTGCCGAAGGGCATTTTGACATTTGACAGGAGGAGCAGGGAATCAAGCCACTGATCCCACAAACTGTAGGCAACCACTCTATCTCCTCATCCACAGTTTTGCCTGTATTTAGTGCCTTATGATGTGTAGTCTTGTGACATGTTTTGTTTATTTGCTGATAGCAAACATGTTGACCGACACACTTGTGTCATGTGAAGAGGAATGATAGTGTTAACAGCATTAGTGTAGTTAGAGAATTAGTTTTAGTAAATTGCCAGTAGTGTAAAAGAATGAATGATTTACTGCGCAAATATTTGTGATACACATACTGTACATTAGTTATTTTTAAGTGAATGTTCCTTGGAAAAGGTTTTCATGCTGACCGTGTATTTATCAAGGCTTTAGATGCACCATAGCAGAGTATGTTGAACTTAGATTTCTATTCAACAACCAATACTGCTCTGTTTGATGTAATACATGTTTGATGATTAAATCTGTAATTCATAGCTACAAAAAACCAAGGGACCCATCTTCATAATCTTTGTGAAGTTATTTGGTCCTGTAATGTGATCAGTCAGTCAAGGGACTCATTTGTGTTTGCTAACAGGCTTTGCTCATCTGCGTTTACTTTCTGTTCTCTACAACTAAGGGATTAAGAGTGATCACAATCTCAAAGGTCATATGTTCATGTTTGTGTGAGTGAGAGAGAGATACACACACACAAAGTGGTCAGTAACTAAGACAGGTGTCTACTGTGTTTTACACTACAGTTGTACATATAAACTGCAAATAGTCGTACTGCTGTAGGGTCAACTTGTCGCTGTAAGAGTGTTTCAGTATTGTTATACTTGTGATACTTAGTTATCTTGACTTTTTTACATTGATATGGTTATATTTTGTGTTATATTACTTTTTGTCCATTTGAATTAAGACTGACTTCAAACCAAAAATTACCCCAAAAATTAAGCAGAAAGCAGAAATGCTGGAACAGTCTTAACGCCGACATATGTCCATTATTTTCTTTTACTTGAGAGTGTTTCCAAATTGTAATTAACCCTTATTAATTAAATACGGTCTTAATGATTGTAATCATGCCTGTCATTTAGTCAGTCATTAAAGTAATTAAGGGTGCAGTAATGAATGGACAGTTCAGCACTACTTAAGCAGTGGCACCTTTAATGAGACCCTGGACATGGGAGAGCATAGTGGAATAAAAGCTAACACTGACCCACACACTTCTGCTGCAGGTCATTCTGAATAATGAGAAACTGTATAGTTGTTTCAAAGTTTGTTTGGCTATACTTATCATTTACTGTTTATCAGTTTAATCACATCATGATTTTTTAAACAATTTTATTCCTTATCACTCAGGTCTACTGTATCTTAGGCTAAAGCCCAATAGGAGATTTTTGTGTAGTAATCAGGTATACATCTAGGCAACAGTGCAGATAACTTACACGCTTTAAAGTATCACATTATGAATCATATTTATTGGCTTACTGTGCTGCTCCTGTCGGAAGCTGTGGCACTTGAAGGTTTTTATGAGAGAGCCCTCAGGGGTCATTTTAGGTCATATTAGCATGCAGTTAGTACAAGTTGGCAGCTTGTCACACACTTTCTTTACTGCTTTATTTGTCATGTAGTTGTACCACTTTTTGTTGTTCCATGTGCTTTGCAATTTTTCCATTGTACATTAAATGTCATTGAGTGGACATAACCATGATTGTGTTAGGAGACGTGAAAAATGGCAGGAAGCAGTCCACTTGTGAGTGTTTTAATGGCATTCAGGAAGTTGGAGAGAGGAAGTGGTAAAGAATGCTTTAGTCACACAGACTCACTGCAGTAATGTCACCATCTGAGATGAGTTCAACTCTGTTTCTGTACATCGACCCATTAGATCTTAGAATTGAGAATGGGAAATTTATTTAGCGATATATTTACATATTAAAAAAGCCTGTGTAAGACACAAACGTTAACATCAGTACATTTAAGTCTTCTTCATGCAAAAAAAAGAATATGTGTTTTTAATGAGCTCCTGCAGAGTCAGATGTAGGCCAGGGTGAAGGGGTTTTCCTGCCCGTTTACTTGTACTGTATTGAGGGTTTGTGATGGAAAAGCTTTCCTTCACGCTACATTTGCTGAGAAGTGGAGTCTGTCATCACTACTGATGTGCTTTAATGTACTATTTGTAAGTGTATATTAGAAACCAGATTTTGGTGGCTTGTTTGACAGCTTTCTTTTAACCTTTGTAATAAGTGACATTGCAATTATTAGAATGTGACATTTGCTATGAAATAAGATGTTAGTTCCTAACCATAGGTGTGGGCCCCATTCAACCAACATTCAAGGCGTATGCTCTGTCAACCTCTACAGACTGGAATGGCAAGACAAGTTAAATTTTCACAATTGGGATTTTAATTAGTCTTAATGTTAAAGCCAAATGTGCTTTTCTTTAAGTTAATATTTGTATGTAGGACGGACTGGTACATACAGAAACCTCTCTCTAATCAGGATACTTGGTTCCTTCCAGCTGGAGAGCTATCTACTATAATAACTGTGGAGCTGGCATAATTGATGTGCAATGTAATTCTAATGTTAGATAGGTGTTGGTCTGATGATCCACATAGCTAGGGCCCTATGAAATCCATTTTGTTTTTTCCCAAATTCCGTTTTATTTCTTCCTTAATTCTGTTTTTTCCATTTTTATTCTTCTGAATTCCGTGTTTTACGTTATAATTAGTGCTGGGCAGCAATTAAAATTTGTAATCACAATTAATCGCAGGATTTGTTATGGGCAAAATGTAATAATGAATTCAAAAGTAGTTTATTATGCACTTTTATTTTAAAAGTATGGCTATATGAACAAAATTTCAATAATATTTAGTCTGCAAACATTTTAAACAAATAAGATGGTTTTTAACAGCAGTATTCCCTTTACACAGTAGCAG
>JAUMHL010000002.1:16485595-16553138 GCA_032362345.1 Sandelia bainsii | reverse complement strand
ACGTCGTTGTCAAGCTGTAATTGATGCTCAAGGGCACATGACACGTTATTGAGACATTGACATTTTTTGTTGTGGTAAACTCACCACTGTTGTTGGCTTTTGTTTCAATAAATAGTTTGAGATGAGGAAATCACCATTGCATGCTTATACTTAAATGCCCTACTTTCATGATATAATATCACTGTAGTGTGAACTTTTTACGTTTTCCATAGATTTCAGCCGAAAGCCGAATATCCCTAACTTTTAGTGAGTAGTGTATTTCCACATGCTAGTGAATCTATTGCACCAAAAATGACATGGTTCAAAGTTTGAGGATTTGAAATAAAGTTAATTTGATATGTTCTAATAGGTTTAACTGTACAACTACTTTTTGGTCACCAGCATTTAGCATACCAGCTAAGTTGTAAATTTGTGATTGGCTAATGTTTCTGATGTTACCTAATGAATCAAGCATGTTGTTGTTCAGACAGTGATTTTATTTCTATTATGGCAAAGTACCATCTGTCTACCATTAACTTTGTTATTATCTTTTTGTATTTAGGAGGATATGAACCTCAATGAGGAACGCAAAGCCCCTCTGCGTGGAAAGGACTTAAGTACCAAACGTGAGATGGTGGTCCAATACATCTCAGCCACTGCCAAATCTGTAAGTGAGAGAAAAAACTTAAGTGCATTGATGCCTCTTTATAAACTGAAGTCCACTATATAATTATAGTGGGTGGTTTAAAGTATCATCATACTCCACAACTCTCCAGAATTTGTTTACCCTGATTCTATTCTTTATAGCTTGCTTTGTCATCCATTCTTGTGCACTCGCATTTTTGTCATTGTTTCTCTCCGCTTTTCATGCTTGAGTCACACATCTTTGATTGCAAATTTGACTTGTTTTTCTCGTTGTTTTCCCTTTTAAGCCACAATCTACTGCAGTGGTTCCCAAATCCAGTCCTCAGTCCCCCTGCCCTGTTTGTTTTCCAGATATCCCTGCCATACCCACTGCTAATTACCTAGATTAGGTGTATGCTTCAGCTTCTGATTGACTGAACGCACCTGATCCAGGTAATCTGCAGTGGGTAAGGCGGGGATAGCTGGAAAACAAACAGAGCAAGGAGGCCTGAGGATTGAGTTTGTGAAACACTGATCTACTGGATATAAATTGTAGTCACTTATGCAGTGCTAGGTGAATGATCAGCACTTGTACAGTCATGTACTTGCATGAAAGGTTGGTTGTCAGTGTTGGGTACTTGCATGCAAGGTTTTTTTTGCCCAGTGGTGGAAGTGCACTTCCTCATTATTTGGTTAAGCAGTATGAAAAAAATTTAGTCAAACTCTTGGTTCAGCAGCAGTATAACACTAAGAAGCCCTATTAGTACAAGCAATTTTATGTTTACCATGAGCTTATGATACTATATCTATGCCACATTATAGCTACTATACTATAGCTGTTTTTGGAGTGTTTGCTATCGGTTGCTCTCTATTCAGATTAAAATAGTAGAGATTAATAATGCAAAGTAGCATTATGTTGTCCATTCTTGTAGAGCAATCTGGAACTTGATACTTTATCACTTGAATCTAAACAATGATGGAAATTAGAGTTTTTATGATAAAGTGAAATTCACATGGGCACAGTATGGGTGGGAGAAAAAATGATTTCTGCCACCATTGCTCCCCAAACATGGTAGCTCGCTCTTGACATCATCATTTATTACCTTCCTCATTGTTATGGTAATTAACTGACATTATTGATAATGATGATTATCTGAGATGATTGAATTCTTCACAGGCCCATTATGCTTTGTGAGCACAGATATTTTATTCAAATGAATAACATTATCTTTGTATCTTTGTAGTCAGAGGACAAAAAATGTGATGTCTGTTAGCGCCCTGCTGTCAGATTGAATAGAACTGAAGAAGGGGCATGGTTGACTATGACGGTGAAATGTATCTGTGCATACACAGATTCATGCAAGTGTACATACAGTTACATTAGAACACCTGTACATCAACACACTTTGTCAGATACATGAAGATATATAATACATGAAAACAATTCATAACTCATGTACTCTCAAAGTATATTTACTGAAGTAAAAACATAACAACCTAATGTAGGTTGTATAAAATTATTCTATATTTTCATTTGTGTTTTAATAAAATGACTTTAATAACAGTGTAACAAATTGAACATATTTTTAATTTTTTTTTACTTAAGACTTCTTTCTTAAACCAAACTGCTTTCTGTGGGCTCTCTAGATACATAGAGAGACAACAAATGCCTCAAAAGTATGACAATTAATTTAAATTTTAAATATCTAATTTAGTCTTTGGCTAATTTAATTGTTGTTTTGATGTTGATATGTTACATGTTGCATGTTTGAACCTACAGTATGCACAATATTAAAAATCACACCACTAAAAGTGTCATTCTCTTACGTGGATAGGCATTAACTGGGGCTACTGTTGCTGATTATCATGTAGTGTTTAGTAAATGAGAATATGTTGCACTGAAAGTGTAAATTGTGATCAATGTAGAATTGGTACATTTTGGACATGCTGGTGTCTCACTGTTTTGATGTGGTACTTTTACTGTGTAATACCACTCTTTTTGATCAAAGGTGTTGTGAGATTGCAGTTTTGGGGCTTTGGAAGGACTTTGTTTACATTCATCTCAGTTTTCCTGTTTATTTTCTAGAAGATCCCATTTTTGCCATTACTGTTAGAAGCAACATGTTTTAAAGTTTTATTGTGACATGACAATGTTCCCCACATCCACAACAGTACTCACACTTGTGATTTAAAACATAGACATCCCTCCTTCTTTGTTGACCTACAGCTAATGCTGTGTCTATTGTCTGAAATACTTTAGAGCTGGAACTTTGAATCAGTAACTATTGTTGTAACAATATTATGTGACATTATGAAATTATGTGACCTTTTTCTTGTCTGTCTTTGCAGACATGCTCAATTGAACGTATTATTTGATGCACTACAAAAAGCAACATTTTTACTATTTATCTGTTTATTTTTTCAACAGAAAGGGGGGAAAAAATAAGCACCTCAGTAGGTTCAAGATTTCCTTCACAATATACAACTGTTGGCATACAACTGTCTATCTTCAAATGACAGCAAATATGAGGAAAAGCTGATTATTATTTTGTTTATGTTTGTAAAAGTGTATTTTAAATGGAAGTCAAAGCCTTTTTCCCTCCCTCCCACATGAAATGACACCTCTCTACTAATCTAGCACTAGGCAAGATTGAGAACACTCCTAATAGAGTGCCTCTGCAGGAGTCTAGCAAATTACCCCAACACAAAATGGAATGTCTTTGCAAGGGAGATTTTTACATTGACCCTGTTCATCTGAATATGAACTGTGTTTCAATGGTATCCAGCTTTGCTTTTGCAAGGGGGTGCCAGTGTATGTCCTTGATCATCAGCTTTGCATGAACAGTTGCCTTTCCCTCTCACCTTGTTTCTTGTTCTTTTTTCTTTCTGTACTGTAAATGTGCCAACATCAACGAAACTGCCAATTTTTTTTCCGTACTAATAGAATGACTTAATTGTCAGTCAGCCAACAGTGAATATTTTCTTGTTTCATTTCAAAAATTCTGTGACGCAGTTGCAGGACAGGTGTTATGGTAGGATCTTGTGCGAGGGATTGTCTGCTGTTAGTTTTATGAAAACATATTTGCCTGATGTGACCATAAATGAGCCACCTTCTTCTCTTAGTGGAACCTGGAATTTGCAATTAGTATAAATTTTCCCTTAATGAAAATGTTGCTAATGGTTATATTTCTATCAATGAAAATTCATGCATTGTCACTTAATTTGTTTATAGCGTGCTACAACATATGCTTAATATAAAAAATACCTAAATTCTACTGAAGTTATTATTTGGGGTTAGGGTTTTGATTAGGGGTCTAAACTGAGAGCATCTTGTATTTCATGTAGTGAGAACAAGGTGTTATGAAGCATAGTACAAATGAGTGAAACTGTGATTTTTTTCCTTCATCAAGCTCCTACCTAGCTGTTGTCTGTGCACCCACAAGATACTGTCTGTCATTTTGGTCAAGTTTCTGTTAAACAAGACTCAAAAATATGCAGCGATGTAGGTGTTAACATCTGTGGAAAATATCTTTAAGTTCTGAGGGACTTATTTCAAGGTGTCTAGTTTTCAGTAGTTAAATAAAATATCCCTTAGTGTTGGACACTGACATCCTGTATTCACTGGAGAGCAAGGAAAATGTGGGTACACAGTATGATTAAAAAGTATTATGTGCATCATCAGGTGGTGGCATGTGTAAAACACACTTTATGGTTCTTATAAAATCTTGTTAAAGGGGAAATTAAGCATCAAATGGCTACAAACTTTGCAAGTTTGAGAGGGACAATAAAATAAATAGGAGTATTAGAAGTGATGGGGGTAGGAAGGAGTGAAAATATAAGAGAAAGGGAGAAGACAGTAGCTCAGTGTGTCCTCTGAAACATTTTTTTACAGAAAGTGAAGCTCAGCCACAGATTAGAATACATTTACTCAGCTGACAGACACCCTCCTACTGTGAAACAAGTCTCACAGTTGCAGTAATAAAAACACTCCTGCTACCTGCCACTATTGACAGATAACAAGGTTAAACTCCAAGAACTCTGCTGACTGCACAGGCTCAAAGTAGTGCTGCCACACAAATTTGACACCTGAAGCTCAACGTTAATGGCAGCTGATTGATACCAACCCAGGGAGACCCTCATTAGCCTCAACGTCCACATGAGCCACTGCTCTTTGGGGCATAAGCTATATCTAGATTATGCAATCTATGACAGAACAACAGTTTTTTTCCTGTTAATCATTTAATAATCCCTTGGCTGAATATCAGCATGTCTAAACATGGTGATTTATCACTTCCACAGTTGTTGTAGCCGTGTATTAGTACCTTTTCATGTACATGGTTCGTGAGTTCTTTTGATGTTTTCATTTAGCCACATTTTCATTTATCTGTCTTAAGAATTTGAAATGTGGAAAATTGTTGCTGCCAAAGACAGACATTATCTTCAGTATGTACCCATAATTACAAAGGTTCTCGTGTTAACTTTTAAAAAATTTAGTTGTATAGTCTGTGCTATAATTGTGTGAAAGATGTTTGTCACACAAGTTACGCTAATGCCTCAATGTGTAACAGAGAGGGTTCTCTGACCTACTAATGATTGTGCTGTTTGTGTCTTTTTGCACATTAACCTTCTTCGCTGATCGCTGCATGCAGATAACTGGGAGCAAAGTTGCGGTAAGTAGCCCATTATTTATTTGGCTTCTGAATGTTCCTTCTGTGTCTGTCTTCATTCAACTGCCTGCGCACACACACACACACACACACACACCTATCTTCTCCTGGAAGGATGTCGAGGTGCACATTCCAAACTGTGCAAGTGAGGTCATTTTTATGGCTTTGGATTTTCAGCCCTAAAATTTTGCTAATAGGTTATAATTTGGAAAGGCTATAAATGCCAACACAGTTCCTTCTTGTAAATGGTAGCACTTTCAAATGAGGATTTTTGAAATTATACTGCCTGAAAATGAACTTTTGTTAGCTTTTGCTGTTCCTCTTTTGAAATAGATTGCAGTGTAAAACCTATTAGCATTTGAATATTGTAATACTAACAAAGAACAATAGCTTTTACACAAATATTCATAATCTGAAATCTAATCTGTTTATCAGAACATGCTGCATGTAAATGGTTTCAACTCTGTTCATTTTGTCTGAGACACAACACATACTGTGAAAATATATCACTTAATAAGATTTTTGTGCCCACACATGCACAAACTACACACACTGAATCTTGCACCCAGCAGAAAAGAGAGTATATATCATCAGCCTTGAAGATATATTGGGCAATAATAATTTTGTGGAAGTATTCATGGCTATATATTTGAATTTGCTGTCAACTATTTTCTCTGTGATTGTAAGAAATAAAGGCACAAGGCTGTTTTCTTGCATTACAATGCAATTTTTGTTCCTTGTTTAGGCTGTTTCACTTTACCTCCAACTAGTTTACAAAAGACCCAGATAATCTTAATAAATGTTGTGAATATATTTCAAAACATTTTAATTTGTCCATATAGCAATATAACAATTGCTATTTTAGGTGCTTTTATTATAAAAGGCATAGCACATTTTGAAATGTCACTTTTAATTATATTTCATTGCATTTTGAGAGTTTTGTAAGGATTAAGACTGTAAAGCTTCATGTGAATCCAACTTGCTAAAGCAGCATGCTGTGACCTGGCTTCTGCTCTGCTCATGCTCTTGTACAAACCATGCTCTCTGAAGCATTTTACAGAGACATTTTGTATTGATTGCTTTTCTCCTTCTTTGTCAAACTGATCTTTTGTGCTTGGTTATTTATGTGGGAAACGTGGGTTTTTGTATTGGCCATCTATAGACGTGGATGAAGTAGCTCTTGATCTGCAGCAATGGCCACACTGTGTTCAGTAAATGGAATATGACAGAATTATCCCAGCTTGTATCATGACCACAATTCAAAATGTGGAGGCATATCTTTAAAACTTCGGCAAGCCACGCTAAAAGATGCCAGAGACCCTGGTTATCAAGAAACGTCTTCAAATTCAAGAGCAAACTGAAGCATTTGACCTGACCCTTCTAACCTCTGTGTCAGTACTTTAGCACTAACCTACACATGGTCTACAACATAGTGAATGTGGTTGAGTCTCATTTTTAAAAGCTCCATTCAAAGAGGAAGGAGGAAAAATAAAGAAAAAGTGAAAGCATTTAGCCTGGTTAGCTGATCGTGGGCTGCAGTTAGCTCCCTGCTTTGCTGGCAGAATTCCATTTTCACGCTGTCAGCGTGTGTTGGCGGGACAGAACACTTTCAGATGTGCTGGAAGGCGACTGGTAGTTGGAATAGTCTATTGGGAACACACAACTGTTACTTCTCTGTCTTAGGCATGAAATCTCTCTGGCACATTCCACTCTCTCTCTAAAGAATGAGGTGGGAATAGAGGACAGTGTGAATTGGCTCTAATCCAGTCTGACCAGCATGCAAGTGCATAACACTGCTAAGTCTCATATGCTCTCTTCACCTCCACAAGAAAGATACGACACCACACATATCTGGGTAACAACGTGCCTACAAGTAAAGCCAAACACTCCAGATGGACCAGACGCCTCTTTTGCAATGCACTGCAACTGATTGATCACTACAATGGCTTTAAACTCTCTGTAAAGACTGGCCCGATTTTACATCACAAGTCAAAGGCCACATTGTAACAATCCATCAATGACTCCTGTAGTGTTAATGTGAGAGCAGACTTCCGTCTCCCTGCAATAGCATTGACAGACTCAGCTCAGATGGAACGCTGCTGAGAATATGAACGCACACATGAGAGAAAAATAGTTTGTGCTCCGTGTGTTGAAGATCAGCAGTCTCCAGCAGTCAGGAAGGTGATCAATATCTGTATGACTGGACAGATGACTGCTTATTTCCATGGTAACATGCTGGTCAGAGATGTCTGGCAGTGATGGTTAGTGTGGCTGTGTAAACATTTACAGTATATCTCTGTATATGTTTGCCAGCATGTGGATTTGACCAGAGCCAGCAACTCCTCAGAGCTGAGAGAGAAGATCAGATGAAGCTGAACTGTAGCTGATCTAAAAGAGAAAAGGTGTTTCAGTTTTCTGCAGCATTTTTATGTGCTGGTAAATTAGCTAATGCTTGATGTATGGGCGCGTAGATAATTATACCTCTCTGTTCAAATCAATTTCTGACAATACAGAGTCCAGATGTAAGACACGGCAGTGATCACAAAGTGATCATCGTTTAGTCGTTTATTAAATAATAGGGTATGAAATCTGGCATTTGTTCTTTAAAGAATGACCACAAGGTTGTTCATTTTCATTAATGTAATCTAATCAAAAGTACCATTGTCTATTTGACAACATTTGTGTAGTTATTAGTCAGAAATAATAATTAAAAAAAAAACATGCTCAGTCACATCACTTTTTTTGTATGTATTTCTACTTGATAAGTCAATGAAGGTCATGTTTCATTGATCCTAATAGATATTGCTAACAAAATGAATGACCTTCACATCTGGTTTATTTTATGTTTAGCCAAGGTGAATTAACTGTCCCATTGTTCTTCTCTATTTGTAACTGGTGACAATGTAGAGAACTTAGCCATTAAATGAGTCATTACAAATAAGACCAGAGGCTTGCAAAGCATCCAGATGAGGAGCAAAAGAGACAGTTTCATGGATTTGAGGACACAGCCATCTGGCTCATTTTTAACTCCAAGCAAGTGCTTATTCTCCGTGCTTAGAGTGCTTATGAAAGACCTTATGAAATAAAATAAAATATGGTGAGCCTGAATGGAAATCTAGGCATCCTCCAACATTCATTCTTCTCTTTACCTTAAAACCAGATGCCTCAAAGGACTTTTTGTTTCAAGCCAGCTATTAAATTGGGTACTGATGGTTGAGCAGATTTGATGTGGCACGTCCTTGGTGCTTTAAAAGAACGGCAATGAAAAATTAATCAATACAGTGTACCTCCAATGCCCTGAGCCAGTGTTCACCATAGATTCTATCTCAAATTAAGATCAAGGAAACATGCTCTGGAGGGGACTGTTTGAATAAGATGTTTTTTTTCTTTTTGGTTGGCTGCAAGCTTCTTTTAGACTTCATCTGATGGACATAAAAAAATGTCTGGAAGTGAGATGAGGAAGGATTTATTTGACAAACTACTGCTGAATAGGATATCTACAAACCTACAGTCAGCTGTCCTTTTTAATTGATATTGAATAATTTGTGAATGATTTAATCAAAAAAAATTTTCCTTAAGTGTTATTCATATGGAAATTCTATTTCCATTTTCCTTCTTTCACTGGGATATTTGAGGGCATGACCATGATTCTGACAGTACCTTTATGCTTTTGTTGGTAGAATGCTTCATATAAAAAATATGAGCATCTTTACAATATTGCTCCGCAGACCATAGGGTTTTTAACAAAGTTTTAGAAACACAGGCTTTAGGTTGGACTCAAATGAAGGTGCATGAGTTGATTTATGTTAAATTACATTTTTTTGGAAAGCTTTCAGAGTGCTCCATGCCCTAATCAATACTTTTTTGCCATAGTCTGCATTTCCAAAATCTCTAACAGAGTTGGAGGGTAAAATGTTCAAGTGTACTTGTTTTTATTCTAACTTTTACAGCTGCATAAGTCAAGTAATAAATCTCTAAAAAGGTCATACAATCTGTAGCAATGTTGCAGACACACTGCCTTAATGAAGGCAAAATCATTTACAATTTTCTGTCATTGAGAAAAGTTTCATAAATGACAACAGCATATTTGTCATAATTTCAGTGTTTCCATGACAGTCTGTGCCCAAGTTGAATATAACAAGAGTCATAAACAAAATAAACTTAGAAAAACTGTCTAATGGACATATTTAGCACTTATTGTACGGGGGATGGAAATATTGCTAATTGAGATAGTATCTGCTATCACATACAGTTATAGCAGTGTTTCTAATGATAATTTCTTCACTTTGTCTTTTGAATTTATTTAGGTTTTCCTATTTTTTTTTATATTTTTGGGCCACCTAATTCATGACTATTTGTTGCTGTTCTGTGGAGAGTGTGAACAGCCATATGGTAATGGAACTGTGTTCGTTGGAACACAAACAAGTGAATGTCAAGTTTATTACCCTTGGGTAATTTTGTTACTTTTTGATAGTGTTGCCATAAGGCTGGCCAGGATGATTAAAAACTAAAAATTAGAGTACTGGTTGTTGCCCCAAACTTTAGGATTTTTATTTTTCACTGGATGTTTATATGATTTGTATACTTTTCTTCTGTTCTGTGAAGTGATATTCAATTTGGGAAACCAACTGAAACTGAAAGTAGTATGTATGTTTTTAATTAAACTGCATTGTGCTGGAATTGCATGTTTGTGTGCCTTATTGACTTTTGAATATTGTTTATACAAGGTACAAGGTACTAAACATGATACTTATTTAATTGGTTTGTTAGCTGGGGCTGTATTTGTCCCATAATTTTAAACTTTATGGTTTATAAAAATTTGATCAATTAATACTGCTAGTTTCTGCTGAGTGTCTTGTCTTCAGGAATTCATGGTTGGATTGACCTTTACTGGTTTTGGATGAAGCAAAGGTTTAGCTGTCACAGAGGGTGGCCTGGATGGGAAGGATTAAGTCAACACCAGCTCCCACTAGAGGGGGGGGGGTTACTTTTTCTTTTAAGTTTTTGTATTTTCATTCTTTCTTTTCTTGCTACCTTTTCCGTTCCTTTTCTTTTCACACATCACCTCTATCTACCAAAAATTTCTTCTCAAATGACAGAAACAACCATTCCTCTTCAATCAGAAGGGGAACGCTGGATCCTGTTATTTTGAAGGGAGCATGAAAGACTGGCGTAGATGCAGTATGCTGATATACTCTCATAACAGTGGTTGTGACAGTGCTTTTATAGTCTCTCTGTATTTATGTTGGTGTGTGTGCACATGCTTATATGTCTGTGTGTGGTAAGTAGCTCTGTTTTTCTCCATGCAGTTCCGATATGCTTGGATATTACAGCTTGGATTTAGATATTGTGCAGGAGAGGCACAGTGGAGTATGATGTATTTTAGAGAGAAGGGAGAAAAAATAAGATTTTTAGTTCTGTTGATTGCATATCTGTGAATTTTATGTACTGTAGGCAGGTCCTCACACCAGTGATAGAGCTTGTGAATACTGGCTATGCTCTCAGTTGTACATCTCTCCCCCACAGCTCTGTCACACATTCAACAGCACTGTCGGCATGCTCATCTCTGCAGGAGGCTCCTGCAGGGCTGCATTAGGCTCCATAAACTTTATAGCATATTTTTACAACCCGCCTCTCTGTATGCATCCACCATCACATCTCATCGCATCTGCTTTAACTGTTCACACAGCTGTGAAATTCTATGTATCCCCATGTTTTATGGTTGCCTGCTCCTCCAGTCACTCCCGATTTCTTTATTTGCTTCTTTAGGTTTTTGATATCCTTCTCTTCATCTGTGTATATTTAGTAAAGTATTTGCTTTGGTTGATGGAGTTGCCTGCTTTTTCTAGATGCCATCTCTGTGAAATGCAGCTCCGTCTGAGTATGTCAAGATTTGCATGGAAATGCTTGCAGTGGTTTAGGCGATAATGCACTTCTGCTCATAACCTTGCCATGCTCACTCCTCTTGTGAATTTTTTATTTGTTCCTAATGCAGACTTCACGCTGACAGTATGTGGATTTTCATTCTACATTCACATGCTCTGCTGATGGCTAATATCTCTGTTTCATAACTGACACAATGCATGGTTTAAGGACAAGAAAGACAAAGAGAGGCAGCTGTTGACAGGGGCCTATGATCAACTTGAGTAGAAACCAGAGTTGTTATAGGTGTCGTGTGTATGTGGAGAGGGTCACATTGATGGCGTGTTTATAATCCCCCCACTCTTACAGTAAGCCCACCAGGCCCTGTGGGAGCACCTTACAGCTCAGCTGACGGGTCCACTCAGCACAACACAGTGCTAAAAGGTATAGTCTCTGCCTATCAGCTACAGTACTTTCGTAGCGTTGTCATACTTCGACGCACCAGAGTAAAGCCACATAATCGCCTCATCAACAGCCAGGTTCCCCCTGATTCCCCAGACAGCTCTCTGTTGTTATGATTGGTGACATGATCAAGGCCAGATCACTTGCTGTGATACTGTCTGCCTTGCAATTCCTTTGATAAGGGTACTCAGGAGAGATGGGTCATAGTTTTAAAATGGCATCCTTCAAGTTGTGTATTTTTCTTTTTAAGCTGAGATGATATAACTGTTTATATGTAGCATGTGGCTGGCTGGCTGTCCCTCCCTCAATAGTTAGTATAAGAATGAACAACTGAATGAATGATCAAAAATAAAATAGCAATGTGCTAGATAAACTGTAAAGACTCAAGCTTCTATGGCTTACCTTTTGCTTGGCTGATAAATCATAGGTTAACTGTCCCAGAGACTAAGGGTTTTAACCTGAGTGAGTTGGCACTATCTCTTTTTTATCATGCCGGTCTTAAACTACCAAAAGGATTTAAGTTTTTGCAAACTACATTGTTTTCTCGTTTGTCTGCCTTTGATTTTGTCCTGCCAGAGTTTGTGGCTGTGAATTAAAACAAAACAATAGTACTTGGTGGATCTTTGGGGATGTTTCACAACAGTGCTAATGGCATTAGTTTTATTTGGCTAGTTAAGTGTATCATGGTCATTGTCTGCCTCTACTCAGAGGCAGCAACAGCTGCAGTCCATCCCATCAGTATTGTAGTACTGAAGACCAGCACTAGGTGGCAGTGGGTGCCTATCAAATTGGCCAGTTGGTACAGTGCATAGCCGGTGAAATGCCACATTGAGTGTGTTTGCATGTGCTCTAGTATTTAGATTTTGAGTCTTCTCTTGCTTTTGATATTATTTAGGATAAATGATGATGTTTATATAGAACATGAGAAATCTGGTTACTTTCAGAACTCTTGCTTTTGATATTATTTAGGATAAATGATGATGTTTATATAGAACATGAGAAATCTGGTTACTTTCAGAATTTCTTTTATTCAGAAATCTAGATGACCTGTTCTCATGTTACAGTATCCTCGTTTCTATTGAAGTATTCTATGAAGCATATATAGGTTTCTCTAAACCAGGTTGTTCGACCTTGTCTAGGTTTATGAAACTAGGTTAAAATGTTTACATGCATAACACATAAAAGGAAAATTCTTACTAGTGTGCATGTAAGTGCACTCATTGTTGATATGGGATTGACCAAATGAATTTTTTTCACCTCACATAATACATCAGTGTGTGGACCTCTAATGACATTTTTTTATGTCTCATCTTTAAAAGTAAGACTGAAAGGGCTCAGCTGCATTGAAACTGACATGTCTTATGTGATGAACTCTTTCCTTTAAGGGAAAAAGGATAAATAACAGATTCATCATTATATTTCCTGTATAAAGTTTCAGAAGTGGACATCTCTAACAGAGTGGAAGACAGCCAGACTCTGCAGAGTCCAGTCCTCTTCCTTCACTTGCATAATCAGAGCTTCTGGAAGTTGAGTCATGGAATTTCCATGACTCAACTTCCAGATGACGTCACCTGGATTCTTGAGAATCTTCACCAATATAATCAGCGTCTGTAAGCAAGCATGTTACCTTACCTGCTGTCGACAAGTCCCTTTGTGTTGACTGCACTTTTATGCAGTCATACATGAATTATTAGATTGGCCCCACACTGAACAGATTCAGTCCCTGACAGCAACCCATGTGCGTTATCACTGTCTATTTTTTTCTGTATATCCCTCTTATGCATTATGCCTGCATACTGACATCACTGTCTTACTCTTTCTGTGTATTCTGTCGCAGTAGCTTTCCCTGAACATCAAACCTCTGTCTCTTTTCTGACCCCACCGCTCCATGCGAGACATATTTGCTTATTCTCACCCTGAGCTCTTGACATGACACAGATTCTTGGCCACATGTATTCTGCTGAAACATAATCTCAGTTGGATATGGCTTTCATTTATAAGGTTGTATTCCAGCATAGACTGGTGACAAAGAATGGTGGAAAGGCACATCTTTGCTCCCCCACACATGCTGTGCTCACTATTTCGGCTTCTACCACCTTGTCATTCGGCTCAGGTGCCCTTACTAACATACCACATTAATTTTTAATGCACAGCCATGTGGTGATCTTGTTTTTCTTCAGGTATTGTGTGAAACAAATAGTAAAAGAGTAAAATACAACATAAAACTTCATTCCTACTGATTATTTTCACATATGTCAGAAAGGTTTTTGGCTCTATCAATTGTTAGACTTTCAGAATGGGGCCAATTACTAGATATTGGCCTGAGACTGATTCGATGGCAGATGTACATTGTTCCAGGTGGTGACGTCCTTAATGTTGCTCAGCATGTGACCTGACATTCAGTCATGTTGAGATGGCTGACCGGTGTCTTTATGTCCTGAGTGGTCTTGAGAGATGATCTTTTTAACGCTGATTGGGTGCATGTCTTCTTCACACCTGAGATGCTGGCCTTGAGTCAAACATAGTCTGCCACTGAATGTGATAAAAACACAGGGCCTTACAATACAGACCCCTGATGTGTATAATTACAGAGTCAATTAAAAAGACAAGCAGCAAATTCAGTGTCATGTGTGAGGTGTTTTTCTTTTTTCCTGTCAAGATTTCCCATGTTAGCTTTCAGTTGGCTGTCTCTGCTGCTGATGGGTGTTGTTTGCTAGAT
The DNA here is from genome assembly GCA_032362345.1 of Sandelia bainsii. Classification (NCBI taxonomy): domain Eukaryota; kingdom Metazoa; phylum Chordata; class Actinopteri; order Anabantiformes; family Anabantidae; genus Sandelia; species Sandelia bainsii. The sequence goes on along the minus strand of JAUMHL010000002.1, from coordinate 16,538,825 downwards.
TGTTTGTGTGTCACCTCACAAGTCTCTGTGTGAGGAGGAGGAATTTGCTACCACAAAAGAATGAAATTGAGAGGGAAAAAGTTCCTTCCAAGCCCTGCAAGTAGAACAAAAGAATAGGAAAAAAATCTTGATGTTATTATGCCGGCAACATCTTCTGAGCTTCTTGTATAAATGAACTAAGGGTTCTAAAATTGTCATTTGAATTTTGCCTTTCATCTCCCCATAGTTTTTAGTGAAGCAGTTCAGCCAAAGTCTCTAGTGAATGTTTTTTCTTCCTCTGTTTGCATTTCTGAACAAGCACCATAACTGTAATGAATTCTATTATTTTAAAACCAATTACTGTTAGTTGGGAGCTTTTTCACTGCCGTTGTCGTACTCTCTGAGGAATAGTGCAGTTGCGGTGTCGACTGCACTCAAACCTGATGATATTTCTTTCTATTTCCCTAACCACCCATACTAATGTAGTTTTCTAGTGTTACTATACAGTACCTCCTTCATACACAGCATGAGTGGTTATTTGAACCTTCTGTGTACAGTTACAGCAAAAAATATGCAGACCTTTTTACTTATTGCACACTATATAATGTTATAGATTTCATTTTAAATAGATACATGCGGCAACCTGTAATGACAAAGAAAAACTTTTTTTCTAATATTTGCAAATTTACTAAGAGATCAAAAACTGAAATCTCTGCTTTATGAAAGTAGATAAACAATTTGCTATAGCACATCAGATTGCAATCAGATGGATCCTCTTGGCTTTAATTGTCCTTGATGTGTCTAGACCTCAACTGGAGTCCACCTGTGGCGAACAGTCACATAAGGTTCCATAATTCATACTGGGCATTCCTTGAAGCACACTTGTTCCAGATGCGACAAACTTGAGATGGGAGTGACGGTTCACCTGTCAGCACTACAGTGATCTGAAGCATACAACGCTAGAGGGGCTCTGGGAGTCTCTGACTGTTTCTGAGTGGCAAAGCCAAAGTCCAGACTCAAATCCTGTACAGCATCTGTGGGGAGACTTGAAGATGGCAGTTCACAGATGCTTCCCATCCAATCTGATGGAACTTGAGAGGAGATGCCATGATCTGCATGGGATAAAATGATCAAATTAAGGTGTGGAAACTTGTAGCGATTAACCCAAGAAGACTTGAAGTTGTAATTGCTGCCAAAGGGGTTTCTGTAAAGTACTGAACTAAGGTTCTGAATATGTTTGTAATTGAGACATTTCAGGATTTTTTAATGATTGTGTGAACATTAATGCAAACATGTTTTCACTTTGCCAATACGTGTCATTGAGTGTAGATTGAGGGGAAAATTGCAATTTATGTTGCTGCTAAATTTATAGCAACATAATAAAGTGACTGTATTTAGAGAAATAAAATTTTGTGTGATGACATGAATACTCTAGAAGCCAATGCAGTCTTTGAATGAAAATAAATTCTAAATAAACCACCAGAAACACAAGACACACTGTTTCCTTAGCCAGGATTTCTGATTTTTTTTAAGTAGCAGAAATAAATTGTTGGATTAAAACTACCAATATGCATTACAGTTGTATTTATTTTAATCAAGATTTTTAATGGAGTGTTGTGATAAAATCAGTTTTCTATCAAAGTTAAGTGTTGAGATCATAGAAGAAACCTTGTAGCCCTAATGCCAGTATTTGATGTTTGAAAAACAGAAGACATTTCAAAATATGATTTACTTTTGATTATGCATATGTTTATTTAAATACAGTTAAAAGGAGGAAAAAGTAAAAAAAAGCAAACAAATTGATAAATGTTCAATCAATTCAATACTGGCAGATGAAAATAGTTTGTTATGCATAGTAGGAGACATATGTGGTAGATACAGGGTGTTTGCTGATTTCTGAAAGGTTTTCATCATTTCCCTTTTTCTTTATATGTAATAATGCTACCTGGGCTAACAATAGAGTGTCTTTTAAAATCATGTTAGACCACAGTATCTTTTGTTCATAGTAATTATATTTATTTGTGATCACTAAGGACTTGTACAGACACTTGTACAGATACTATTATGAATTTTCTCTTTGACGCTGCTTTCCATTATTTTCCTTTCTAAGCATAAGACTAATTAAATTCTGCTTCCATGTTCAGCCAGTGTTTGGAAGTGGACCTTTTGGATCGCTTTATTATATATAGTTTTTTTTTCTCCATATTTTTGTCCTCTAATAGAGCCACTTTAATTCAGTCACATCGCCAGTGTGCCATTTTAAGTTGCATGCTTGGAAGTTGTGGCGAACTCTACAAAACTGCACAATTTTTACAGTTAATTGTATTAACTTATTTTAATGAACATATTATATAGCACTCACACTCCCACACGTACACACACTCAAGAGAGAGACAGAGAAGGATTGAGTGCAAGTGAGAGAATAGACACGTTCACTCATTAAAAATCAGCCACTCATTCTACCCTAAAGATAGATTTATAGCTTATTTAATAAGCTGAAACGTTACCTCAAAACAGATTTTCTCCATAATTGATCAATTTAGTGCTCAATGAGCATTCGTGTCAAGCTGAGATGTTGTGGTATTTCTGTCTCCCTTCCCCTCTCTCCCTCATGCTTTACAACTGATATTACAGTGTCATGATTAGTTATTAGAGAAGGTTATGAAATATTCAACATGTATTTTGGATGTTAACAGAGTGGGGTGTAAAACCTGGGCACAGTGGCTGCAGTATTAGATCGCATTGCCGAATGTTCTTCTAATTAGCTCACTTTGCCCAGCAGCTGTCTGCTATTAGGGCCCTTTGTTCCAGATGTTATCTCATTAGAATGACATTGATCATCCTAAAGACTTTGGGATATATTATTGGTTCACATTAGTGTGACCTGCTTGCTCCCTTGTTCCCTGAGGTCAAACCACAATGCTTTACCCAGCCACATGTTCATTTGACAGTTTAAGTATGATGGCCAGTTCCTAGTTAGTCATAGTTAGTCATATGTGGAATGCCTACAAATAAGAATCAGGAATGACTCAGACTAGTGCTGTTTGCAAACATGGCCATGTGTCAACATTAAACCCATTTTTTATGTTTGCCAGTGGGCTACACAGTTCCTTGTCCATGATTTAGCCTTTGGGTCATCGCACAAATGGATTTTCTTTAAAAATGGGTGAACTTTTTTAAAGTATGTGTTTCTTTACATTGTGTTCCTGTTTGGAGAGTGAAGGCTATCAGTTTGTCTACTAGTTACCTTGTCTGTGAAAGGAAGGTTTCTGAATTAACGATAATGTGTGCTTTTACATTCAGAATTTCTAATAGAAGTATGATTTAGTATGAATTGCTGGTATTGTAGGTGGCCTCATTAGTGTTATTCTATACCCAAGGCTTTCATTTTGTGCATGTGTATCTGTTTATGGGTCGTGTTTTGTATGTGCATGTACTCGTGCATCTCGTGTATAGTTTGCTTGTGCATCTTTTCAAGAGGATGTGCTGCTGTTATGCGGTGCTGTTATACAAAGAGAGGAGGTATTGGGATTCTGATGTCAGATTTAATTTGGTCTTAGTAACTGTATGTACAGACATTTATTTGCTATGGCATCGGTGACGACTAAAAACCAAGCAGTTTTCCCCTGCTGAAATAGGCATAGAAATGTATGTGACTTATTCTTTTTCTCCTTTCTGATGAACTACCCCTTTCTGCGAAGCCACTGAGGCATTTTAAATTCTGAATGAAAGGGTGCAAAGACAACTTAAAGAGACAATTGAAACAACAGGCATAGAGAGATAGTTTGAAGGTTGAGAGTAAGAAGGGGCAGAAATGCGAAGAGAGAGAAGGAAATGAGTATTCAGAAGTGATGGGAATAGAGTTCAAGACATAGATAAGTGAAATGTCTCATTACACTCTAGTCTCCCTCACAGTAGTGAAGCGGTGTAACTGATCCTGACTTGACCGATTCAGTCAGAATACAGCGTAAACCTGCCTTCCCTGCCGCAGTGCACCTCAGTGGTTTTCCAACATGACTTTCAACATGATCTCTTTTTTTCTGCTGTATGAACACCTATTGTATTAACTTGGTGCCTCTGTTTTATATTTCAGACTCAAATGTGTAGTAAAACAATCATGCTTAATTGCATCTATCTCAGTGGTTCAGTCTTCGGGTTTTTTTCAGACTCCATGGCCTAATGAAAACGGAGAAGCATCAGTTTAATTATAATGTACTCACCTATTATCAGGGAGAGATTGTTTTTATTTGGAGCTCTAATGAATTTCTCATCACTTTGTTATTAACTTTGCACTACTGGGGGCTCAAGTGAGGAAGCAGCCAATTAGATGGCTTTGTTCTCCCTGATGGACAAGTATTTGCACCTTTGTTAAGAGAGAAATAACTCAAGATGATGCTATGGGGAAAAACATAGCTATATCTTCCTACTGTGTACTACCAGACAATTTTCTGCTTTAGGTAGTGGAATGTGTATGTGTTATTTCTTTTAAGATCTTTCTACTCACACAACCTAGATGTGTGTTTTATATGATAACTGACTTATCAATTATTCCAAAACATAATGGTCCTCTGCAGGAAGCATGCTTCCAGCTTAATGGCTTAATCTACAGCATTTTCAGTTCAATTCAGTTTTATTTATACAGTGCCAAATTACAACAGGATCATCTCAAGGCACTTCACTTATTTAAGTCAAGAACTTACAATCTGCCTTGAGCAAGCACTAGGCGACAGCAGAGAGGATGAAGTTCCTTTTACTGAAGAAATTTCTAGCAGAACCAGGCTCAGGGTGGGTGGCCATCTACCTCGACCGGTTTGGGTGACTGGAAAGCAGACAAAGAAAAGAACAGCAACAGACATTAACAAGCAAAAAGACAAGAATATGATCAGGGAGGTGGCCAGCACCCTCTTGGTGCTGCCAGCTGTTAGGATGAGGACCTGAAGAAAGGGTAGAGTGCACAAGAGAGAGAGTGAGGGGCACACAGCTGGTAAGCTCATGTGCTTGGGAGAAAAAACAGAAGGTTAGAGGAATGCAGAAAGTTTAGAGGAATGCAGAGAGAGAGAGACTGGCAGGACTGCATGGACCATACTTTAAATACTGGGTTTATTTAATTCATGGAAGGGAGATTCCAAAGCAACATCAGCATCAAAGAAACACTGTGAGTGTTACAGATGGACTCTTTCTAGTCAGCTGTATGTAATATGACACTTGCAAAATCCAATTATTGTTTCTTTCTCCTGCCCATTTCAAATTGAGCAACTAAAACATTTGGGCGCATTGATTCCATTTAGCTTCTGGTGGTCATGAGTGGAATGTGGCAGAGTGCTCAGTGTTCACACAGTGGAGTGAGGACATGTAATGATAATTTGACATTCCTATCCATGACCCTGGCAGTATATGGTGTGGCTTACTTAACCTAAAACCCATTTGGAACTAATCTAATGGTATATGAAGGGAACATAATGATGTGTGGGGCCTTGTTATTTGCCTTTGTTCACAAAACACTTCCCTAGTTTATTGCATTTTACGGTTGAAGGGCTTGATCACTAGCATTATGGCTTTGTAAATGGGAGTCAATAAATTACCCTCTGATTAAAGACGATGCCCTCACTTTAGGTGTGAGAGCCATTTGCTATGCATGGTTAGCATAAGTCTTTTGTGTGTACTAGTTTAATCACTTTAATTCCTCTTTCATTTTAGTTTCCTTTGCCGCATCACTCTCTGATTTGCTCCTGACAGTTGACACATGGCACAAATATTTTTATATTGAGTTCTGGAAAGCTTTTTCCATAGATCGAGGGACTGTCACATGCATTTTAATTAGTCTCTTATTTGTTCACATGATCTACTTACCTTTAGGCTCAGACAGTCCCAAATATCTGTCTCCTTTTTAATACTGGCTTTAAGGCTCTTTTTTCTTCTTCTTTTGTTTCATTTACTGATCTACTCACAACTACAAGGCTTGATTTGAATTTCATAAAGATGTCACCTTCAGTATGCAAATAAAAAGATTGAGGTTTCCAAACAAAGAAGATTTGCACCTTCACAAAGTATTCTTCATCAAGATAGAGTTACAAACACAAATTTTAACACACATTTTTAGGACAAAGACCTCTCAGCTCATAAACAGACATAAATTGGTGAGTAACAAGAGGACAAACCACAGTGGATATCTTTTTATGTTACTATAGATAATAACATTTCAGCTTTAAATAGTTTTGTCGTATAGTTCTCTGTAAATGTGATGGGCTTTGAAATATAACGCAATAAAATGCTTCAAACTAGTTAAATGCTAGAAAAGCTGAGTTTAATTTTTGACATGTATGAACCTTACCTCTTAGTCACATTAACATGCCTTACCCAGTTACCCCTTTTGACACAAATAAGGGTCAGATTTTATTTACTTGAGCAAAAAATGCAAATGTGCTGAAGCCCAGAATGCTTCAAAGTTTTCTTCCACATAGTTATTTAAACCATGTCTCTTAATTACTGGTGGGCTCTTTATTTTATTCATAAATGCAGCTCTTCACTGACAACATGAAGTGGAGCTTTGGGTTATGGAAAAACAAGGATGTGATAAATAACTAGACAGATGGTCCAGGTCTGTTGACAGAAGCTTTATGCATGGTAACAAGGAAAGAGAATTGTACTGCATTTCTGCTGACCCCCATACTTTGGGAAAAACTGCTGACCCCCCCACCCCCTCCTCCCCAACCTACCAGTTTGTTTCATGCATCTTCAAGCCTCAGTCACACTGATTGATACACTGTGGAATAGCCTCCAGCTTCATTTTCACATGAAAAAACATACAAGTTCCCGAAAGCACAGAAGACCTGCAGGCCGTTATGGGACTGAAGAACTCAAATAATAATCTGTTGGACTCTCCACCACACTCTGCCCCCTTTTTGTTTCCATTAATGAAGGAGCAACTAAAATATCAAAGCAAAAATAAATTAAATGTCATGTGGCAGGAATCATTTATTGATTGTATCAGGGTTTGGTATGTGTTATAACTCTATAATGGCTGCATAAACAGTCTGCTGTTGCATAATGAAATGCATAACATTATGCATTTCTATTCAGCTATGCTTGAATAGGAATATTGTACAGGCTTTGAAGATAAGAGCTGTTTTGCACGTGTCTTATTGTGCATGATAGCATTTGTGTTGGTTCATCAGTTACCAAAACTAATTACCAGTTTGAGGGTTTTTCTAGCCACGGCAGTTTTCCGGGACAGTGGTTTTTACTACAACACCACAATGTGGTTGTGTGCAGCACAGGTGCCTGTCCTTAGTCAAGCCAGGTTCAGCTCCTACCCCTTCAGTCAGGATTAGTCCCACTGCTGGAAAAGGATGAGTGGAGGGAGTCAGGAGGATAATGAGGGCATGGGGTGGGCTCAGGGGCGGTCAGTAAGGCCCAGCTAGGTGCATCTGCCTGAGGTGCTAAGCCTCTTAACTCACTCCATCCTAACTGGCATTCTCTAACTGGTACATAACCACACATTGGTTTTGTGACAATGTGTCTAAAGCAGTGTAGGTCCTACAACAGATGTACCTGTAATTTCAGTTGCCAGGTAATAAACTTTAGTGTCGGGGTGGATTAAAGCTTAAGGGAGTTGTGTGATGATCAAGCATATTTCATTAGATTTCATTAAGGGACATTTGCATGTTACCCAAAACACTTGTGGTAGTCTTGAGTCCACAGAATAATGAGAAATGAGCTCATCTGAATTTCATATAAGCCCAAGATGCCTTTAAAAAATTAAGCATATCATGTCTCCAGTAGCAGACTTTTTCAGCACCATGGAGAATGATAAACTCCACAGTATGAACACTGAAAGCATCCCCTGCCTCTGTCTCTTTTCCTTTGACAAACTCTACCTTGTTTTTCTTTATCAGATATTGCTAGGTGTTGTTATATGGGTCACATTGTACACTTCATTAATAAAAAAGAATACTGCCTTGTGATTTTTGTCTACCTGCCTTGACTTGGTGTTCCTTAATAATAGCAATTACACCAGTGCCTCAACACAATGACAGATGATTTAATGAAATGGATATGCAGCACATCTTAGTCAGTCCCTTTGTTATGATTTGAATTTAAATGTTGATGGATACAGTATGCACAGTGACTATGGCAGTGGCAGCCAGCCTTGGAAAACGTGTAACATAAAAACAAATATGTTAAAAATCATAGAATGACACTGAACTTAAACACTGACACTGACATTAAAACATTAGGACAGCATTGCCGTCACTTGGCGTTTGGTACTACTGGTACTAAATTAGGCTGGGTGAATTTTTCCCAATGCATCTGCAGCTGAAAAATAACTTATCTAGTTACGGGGAATTCATTAAGCAGAAGGCACAGGTACAAGCAGTAGAGTTGTCTCCACATTTCAGCACACCAGTTTGTGATGTTGTCACATATGTCACAGGGCAGATTGATACTCGATATAAATGCTTTCATAAGTTACGGCACAGGCACAGACATGTTTGTTGTCATCTGTTGCTATACTTTCACTCTAAGCTAAGAAAAGATGTATATCAAATGTTGTTTATTTGCTGTCAGCAGTTTCCACCCAGCACTAGATTTAAGTTAAAAGATGTGGATCGAGTGTTGCTCTTCAAATTACATGCTAGTCTAAGCCACCTCCCAAACAGACATCTCTCTGTCCTGTTAGCTTTCTTGATTCTTCAGTCTCTTTCTCTCACTTTGCTATAGGCATACATACTTGAATTGAGAGGTTGTTTTGGACCATGTATGTTTAAGTTCTATGTAAGAGAGGATGAAAAAAAGAAAATAGAGGAAAAAAGCTATGACCTCTAGAAAGGGAAGAGAGAAATCGGTTCTGAAACTATTTCAATATGCATATGTTTGTGTTACTATGAGCTCAGAGGTGCTACGGGTACAGAGTAGATGACTGTCACTCCTGTGCTCTAGTCCCACCTCTATAAATAGAATTATCTGAGGGGCTTAATACTTTTTTTAGCACTTCATTCTTAATCACTGTGTCTCCTCTTGCCCTTACTTACTTAAGTATAATTCACTTTGGTATAGATCACACATGTGTACAGTACACAATAATGGTTATAGTAGTATGGCCTCTCAGTTATCATCCTTCACCTTTCCAGCGAAAAGTGGTTATTTCTCAAGCTTGCAAACCGTTACAGGGAATCCTCTATGCATCCATGTTTTTATCAATTGAATTAAGCCTGTATGTCAGTTATATCAGTTGTACTTTGTACATGATGATAATCAATATTAATCAAGTTTTTAACATTTTTAAATAATGAATGATTAATTTTGATAATTTCAGCACACGTTGAGACACATAACCACCCAGCATGGCCGTTTTAAAATGCCAAAAATAGTCAGTTCTTGTATATTTCTGACTTTTCTGTTGTACAAGTATGAGTGAGAAGCATAGAATAGCAGCTTTTAGTCACTTGCTCACATTCAGTATCAAGTATTAAAGTTCCACGCCATGTCACTGCAGAATGTGGCAGTTTGTGCGTACATGATGGGTTTGACTGTAGACACTAACCAAATCAGATCAAAGTGCTGCACGAGGTAGCTGCCATTCTCAACTTGCTAAGACAGCTTTACATTCTTTAATAATAAAACACAGGAAAACTAATAAATAAAAAGAAAAAGTCAGGAAGCAGTATCTTCTATTACGATAGTTATAATCTGTAAGCCATGAGTTCATAATAGGTCAAGGCTAGATCTTCTGTTTACTGATCTGCTGCATATGTACATGAATTTATAACAAGGTTACTACACTAAATGTAAACACAATAATTGACCACAGATTTTCTGTTATTTTTAAGCTGGTAATGAGTCAGGCACTGGGGAAAAAAATCACAAAAAATATGAGTTTAGGTTATTGCAGTATTATATTGTACAACAAAGAACGAATGTGGGATTAAGACATGGAAATTTATGCAAATATTCTCTGAATTTCTGATGTTGATGACCACTACATTAAAGTCAAATGCTGTAATTTCACATCTGGCAGAAGCAGGTGTACAATTTGCAGATCTGTTGTTTTTTGAGTGCACACTTAGGAAGAGAGGGGCGAGAGAGAGAGGAGCTGGAGATTTTGTCTTTGCTTGTGTAATATTTCAGTAAGCCTAATGTGACAAATTAACTATCAAAAACTGAAGTGTCAGCAAATTGAACAATATACATAATGGTCACTTTACAGGTATTTTACTTGAGTAGGCCTACCTTCTTACAAACAGCACTAGGCAAAAGACCAGCAATGCAATGACAATCTTATTTTTTTAACACAGTTTTTCTTACCTTACTGTTCTACCTCAGTTGGCTTCTACTTGACTTTGTTTTTCTCCTGACATTTTATAGCATCCATTGTATTATCAGTCCAGCCACAATTCATATACTTGCTAAGTATCAGAACTTTTTGATAAACAAATAAATAAAAAGACACATATTTTGCATTTTATATGAAGGTTCACTGGTTTGTGCAAGAAATGTTTTACATAGGCCAGCATCAGGTCTTAATTAGTGAATTAGCAAATTAACAAAACCTTGGCTATTCTTATTTAAAACATCTTTGTTATTAAATACCCTGCTAAATTGAAAACATGGGGTGGTGCAGAATTTTGTGGCCATGATTGCAATTTGCGGTAGGCTTAGTAAATCAACCCTCAAATCTAAATAATGACATTTGCAGAGTGCATGCCTTCCAAATAATTACCATTAAGTGGGACGTGACGGCAGGAGGCTCCAAGGGCTGATGGGAGCTCATCAGGGAGGCCAGCCATTTACTCCAATCGACGCATAGACAGCCTGCTCTCCCTTAGGTCTTCCTACTCACATCCTGAGATGCTGACTGTGGGGTACTGCTAATTAACTCAATGAAGATGAGGTTTCTGCCACAGTTGTTTTAAACAGTGCTCAGGTGTGCCTGCACTGGCTTAATGCCAGTTGAGCTTTCTTCACCCATTTCTTATCATTTAATATGTCTACTCTTACTCTTTGGAATGGTATTTGCTGCATTATGTTTGTTTTGCTCACTGCATTTGCTTATTTTCTTTCTTTTTTTTTCTTCATTGTTCACTGAAATACAAATACTTATTTATCAGTACCCTTTCCTGTGTTTAGCCACAGCTGCCTTCATACCACTCATAACCTTGTCTTAAGCATTTCTGTGATATATAAAGTATATTACTTTTTTATTGCTGCTCATTATTCACTTCAGCAGGACTTGTAGTGAGATTTTTTTTCTATTGAACTAATTGCCTTTGTAAGGACTTAAAGTAGCTGTGACTGGACAATGAGCAAGGGAGGAAGAGAAGGTAATTAATGAGAGGAGTGCTTTTTTCAATAAGGAAAAGACAATGGCGACACCGTCAATAAGAACAAACTTTTCCCAACCCTCTTGTGACACACTTCTGTAATGAAGACCTTTGCTATTGGCTTAGATGGATGAGGGCAGCTTTGTGAGAGCGAGTGAGCAAGAAGCAGGTAGATGTTTGTTTAGGGCTAGTTCATGGAGGATATATTGGAATAGGAGTGGGCCAGTTGGATAGAAAGGCGCATTAAGACCAGGGTGATTAAGGAACAGAGTTGATGGAAAATGAAGTACTATTGACAAGGCTTTGTCTCCCCCTAGTCTCCCTTGTGCCCACATTGATGCCCCTGTCTAGTCTCCTGCAGGCTAAGCTACCCGACTGGATTCACAAAACTTAAGAGGGATTGATTGTTCTGCAGCAATTTTCTTTGCAAGCCTAGGCCAGCAAATCAATTTTGCAGGGTCCAGGAGTGATGGTCTTATGTTTCTATTACTGTTAATCATTACTCTCCTGGCATTTTATCTCAGGCACTGATGAGAAGGATCTCAGTGACTGATTAATACCCTGTGTGCAAATTATACAAATGTTTGATATCTCTTAATTTTTTCAATGCCACTGTGCCATATCTACCTGCACAGATGCCTTATCACCATTCTTTTATTGCTACACAAATGCGCATAGATATGCAGCTCCCTCCCAAACATATCCCTCTCCTCCATTTATTTCTTTTTTGTTTAGTATCCACAAGCCTAACAACTGTTACACATCCCTGTATAAACCCATCATGTTCCTTATTAAACACACACACCTAGTCACACACAAAGGTGCATGCATGCACAAACCTTAAAATTCTCCCAGAGAGGCTCCTGTGTGGAATACAGAGCCGATGCTTCTGACTTGAAAGCCTCTCCACTGTCTCAGATGTGACATCAGCTCGTTCTGTCTCTTGCTCTCCCCCCTCCCTCCCTAACTCCCTTCCTCTTTCCTATCCTCTTTCATCAGATGAGCCCATCTTTTGACACTTCAGAAGGTGTTCCTCACATGCCTGTCACCTCTCCCCTCCTCCACTAACACTTTCTTCCCACCTCTCTATCGAGAGCATGCGTCTCTGTCTGAAACTTATGTACTTTGTAGAGTTAACGCTTTGGCGTTTGCATCACCTTGAAGTTGGTAAGTGGTACTGAGTGGAGAGACCGATCTTTGGAGTTTAAAGAGAGAAGAGCTCTGAAACATTCTGTGTTAGTGTGGCATGGTGAGCAGGCAGACATCACACTAAAGAAGGGGGAGGGAAGTAACTGTTTCACCTTTGTACATGCACTTCCTTACAAGTTTGAACAATATGAAGAAGGTGGAAGGTTAGGGACTTCTGTTTCTCCTTTGTGTAAAAAAAACAAAACAAAACCTTTTGCTGTGCTCTGCAAAGTCGTTCTGCCTGTGAATTCCTTGTATAGCATATTTATCGAATTGTGTATGATATCACCACCAAATGTGTTTTCCAGAAATGGAAATTGTTCTTGTAGAAATTGAGCACAATTTTACCTGTCACATGTTACCTACATGTGGCTGCAGGTGCTGTTGGTGAATGGTGACATATGGGTGCTGTGTGGTGTGTATGATGTTCCTACATTTATGTATGGCTGTCATGCCGTCATACGCCCCAAACCATAGAGAATGTTTTGTATTTTGGACTTCTGGTGTGCATGTTTGAATAAATGTGTAGCTGTGTACTGTATATGTTGTAGGTATAAGTTGGCTTTAAAGAAACTCGAGCAAGTTCTGTGAACTAGTTTAGCTAGTTTAACTAGGGTAGGATTGTGTATAGCTCCTCATAAACTTTGCTTTTTGACATTTGGCTTTAAAGATGGATTGTTTTGTCCTTTCTGCTATTTTCTATTTGAATAATTTTTGCCATTTTCTGCTTTGTGTCCCATTTCATCAAGCATCATTTGCAGCATTTATTAACATCCACACACATGTATACATGTGTACACACTAGGTTCTCCGTGGGCATGTGGTACATGTTGGGTTAGGGGAAGAAAAAAAAGTCCATGATACATATCGTTTTGTATCAGCTAGCCCTCACCTAAAGAGACATCAGTAGCTCTGGTGGCCTTTCACTATAGTTTCCTTCATAGTCAGTCTTGATGTAACAGAAGCAGGGTTCCATTTCCACGGTATTATCCTCTCCCCATGTAAAACCATGGTTCCTATCGTGGCCTAATCCCCAGCATGGTGAGAGAAGGGCAGGCGTTTTAGATTTATTAGTTTTTTTTTCTCACAAAGCTAAAGAAAGCCCTAGGAATGCAGTTCATGCCACGCTGAGATCAGTATGTGCGCAATGCACACAGACAAAATAGGATTTTGGCTGGTCGAGTAGGAGAGCAGCGATAGAGAGGGGGAAAGTGGGGAAAAGTAATGCTAGGACTTGAAAAAACATTCTATTCTAGAAAGCTTTACTTCATTATCAAGTGAATTTATTATTCCCTGGAGTAATACTAACATTAAATGAGGCTTTTTTAATATGCTGGTCAGACACACCGCTGCTGGCCATTTGAGCTTTGGAGGAAAAAGACACAGAGGAGTAAGCAAAGCAGCTCAACATTTGGCTGGGGATTTTCTGCCCCTCTGAATTTCGTTATTCCTCGATAGAAATGGGAGTGGTGTTTGGTGTTTTTCTGTGTTGTGATTATTGTTTGTTGCTTTTTGTTTTGTTCTTTGAACGGTTGCCCAGTGCCATCTTTCTTAGGGTTCAATAAACACTTCCTTGAATGACATTATTTGTAGGCATCAAGCCAGACCAGGGCTGGGGAATCATGCTTTTATTAGAAAACATGAATCTTGTCACTGGGATGCCTTAGGAATATTGATGGTAGTTGCAGTTCAGATGGCATTTGCAGATAAAGTGGAGCTTAATATCAAAAATTATCATAGTGGTATCTATGACATTCTTCAAGTAGCGCCTAGCCCTTATTGATCTGGTGCTGGTTTCAGAAAATGAAGAATTAATTAAAGCTACAGATCGATTTTTAAGATAACACATTTTGTGCTGCCTCTCTGATGCCACTTCTACTTGGATATGATGGATGCTAAGATGGTTGTAAGAATATCCAGGGCCTCATGGATGGATAACTTAGAACAAAAGTTTTGTTCTTTGAAGTTGGCTGGAGTGATTTTTTTCCTTTTCTTTTTGTCACTTGACTAAACTCTATTATCTTGGAAATTAATTTAATGATCCTTTCACAAATTTGGAGTACTTAGAATAATGGTTCTTCCTAAAATTAAGCCATATTGTATACCATCAATTTGTGAATCAGACAGGATTGAGTGCTTTTCTCGCTCATTGTTATTTCCTTGATTCTCACCTCTGCATTTGAACTTTATATTAAACTATATTCTTCTTGAAGCTTTTCTTTTTCCTTAATGCATCATTGATGGGTCTTTATTTGTCCTTTCATATGCTGTAACTGACAAACCCAGCTTCTGAACCCCCTTAATCTGTCTTTGATTAATTAGTTTGTCTTTTTCCTGCGCTGTAATAGATGCATGGATTTTGTGAACAAAAAACAGTTTGCCATGCTTCACAATTAAGACAGTTAAATAGTCATCATTTTCTTCTGACAAGTTAATGCTTTGTTTTCCTGTTTATGGGGTATCATGTGGGCACAATGAGTAAATTATTGTCCCTGCTGTCAGATGTATTAAATTTCCAGAAGTTCTGCGTTGGTGGTTGGTTTGTTTAATTTTGTGAGTAGCTTGGCTCGTCTGTAGGGTCTGATATTGCCAGCTCTTCTTTATGGCACAGCTCTACCGAATTTAAGCAAATTAAGATCCTCATTATTTTATTTGCCGGATGCAGTGTTTTTAATGGTCTTTCAACAAATTAAATAACCTCGGGGCATGGGCAGGATTAATTAGATAATAAGAATCACATCTCTTTTCATCTTTTTTTTTAAAATAGATTGTGTCTTGATGGTTCCATGGATGAAATGGGCCTTTGTTTTAACTGCGGATCAGAGTGGGAATCAGTGTGGCAGAAAGTCTACTAATTATTTACAGAACCAGGACAGCATAGTGTTTTTTGTGAACCAAATGTGTAGTGAACACCTGGTTGTTTTCCTAAATTAGCTACTGAACGTCAAACAGATGTAAATTGTAAACTTTGTTTCATCTACTAGAGATATTTCAAGAAAAATTTACATGATTTTGCTATATTCGTTTTAATATCGCACACAATCTTAATATATCCTTTTTATAGGATGAAATGCCACTTTGAGACTGATATTTTAACCTTGTTTTGTTTTAAAAAGATTCAGTCTGTTTTAGAACCTCTCAGTGTATTATTTATTATTGGCATTGGCAGGCTGAGGGTCAGATCTAATGATGACTAATGACAAGTCCTACTTGTCTTATAAATAGGATTAACATATTAGTTTGACAATAGTATGACGAAAATACATATTTCAGATTAGGGGAAGTTAAATATTTTTGTTCTCTTTAATTAAGTGAACAAATGTTATCTAATCCCCTGCGTTGTTTGTATAATCAAATCACTGGATATTTAAGATGGTATTATTAGTGAGGTTAAAGATTTTAAAAGATATGATATATATTTACTTTTTTTACAAATAGATAAAATAAACATTTTTAATAAGGGTATGGTTATTAAAGAATAGTAAAAACAAATTTTAAATCTATATTATAAACAAAATAATACAGTAGTGACATCTCTATAATTCTTAAAATAAATTACATGGAACATATCTTTCACATTTCTGTTTTTTGCTACTTAGTGATCTAGTGACATATGACAGTGACACCAATGTGATAAGCATTTTCTAACATATATACACTATATAATTAACTAGCACAATAACCCAGCTAGCTAGCTAGCTCTTCTCTGAATGAAGAAGCTACTTGGATGAGTAGTTCTTCCTGACAACCTCACCTGGATAACTGAGAATCTCCACCAGCTAATTTGAATAAGTGACTTGTATCTCACACTGTAGACATTGCACAGCTGAGTTATGTGTTGAATGAACAATATTCTTGTCACTTTTACTGTAATCAGGTTGTCTCGATTTCCACTAACTACTACATTTACTACAGAAAATGTAAAACACTCGTTTAGTAGTTAAAGTATCTCAACCTCTGACTATCATTTTGAATTATGACATAACATGATTTTTACATTTACATTTGATGTTTAAGCTGTCATCTGTAATGCTGCAACTTGAAAATTATTTTCTTGGGGAATATCGGTTTGTCAGTTTGACCTATTTACACTTACACTCATTTTACTCACACTTTTAAGTTATTATTATTTTTTCAACTCTGCAACAAACAGTCTACACGCGCTATGTTCATACTGCTGGGTCATTGTTGCATATTCACGTTCACGTTTGCTAGCCATGTCATCATGAAAGCCTCACTACATAGGCTTCTTCAATTTGACTGAAAGGTTTGGTGAATGGAGAAAAAGAGTTTGGGGAGAAGCAGAGGGGCTTGGGTGCAGTGATGTACACAGTGAGCAGAGGAATTGAAGTGCTTCATGTGTGCAGCAATACAATTAACAACAGCCACAGCCAATCCTATTACACAAGTGTCAGAGAATTAGTTTGGGGTAAGGTGGGGGGAATATTAAAAAATGCCTGACTTGTCTGTATAACTTCCATTCACACAGAAGAAAGCAGACTTAAAAAGCAATCACAAGCAGTCGTTGGAGATAAACCCATTACATGTAAGTTATCAAGACTTGGTAGAAAATTACAGAGCTCTTTTTTTATGCTGGATTGTAAGGAGTTGCTCAGTGAGAGGTACGTGAGAGGAAGATTGAACAAAGCTGATTAGAAGATAGAGTGCTGTTGTGTCTGGTTGCTGAAATGTATCTGCTGTAAAGCGGGTCTCTTTATTCCTGTCATTTTCTTAGTCTCTTAGCTTTTTTTCTGTATATGCTTGACTGCCTTTCACATGAACTTATCTGTTTCATCTCTTTTCTTATATGTTTTTTTTTGTTTTCCTATCTCAGCCCAGTCGTAGTCATGTGTCACTCTCCTCATTTCCTGTTTGTTGCTTTGTCTTTCTTGCATCTAGCAAACTGCTCTATACTACCAAAGTCCATGTTCATCAACATTTATCAGAATGTGCAGCATAATTCCAGGGGAGTCACTGGTCACTTGCCCTGACAATCAGTAAATCATGAACAAAATCAATTTCTGTTCAAAAGAATGTATTTTCTTTTTTGGCATACATGTTTGCCACAGTGGTGGCCCAATAGAGAGTTTAAATATGTAACTGTATAATTTGAAAATACTCTTCATTCAAAAGACAGTAAAACATGAGTTCATCTAAGTGACTGTCACACAAGTACCATGTGGCTTCATTTAAACATAGACCTACAGAGTAAGTAACAACAGTGTTCATTGTAAGTCTAGTAATTTTTTAGACATTTAGAGAGTGAAATAACCATGTATACATACTGCAAGGTGCTGTGTCTAGATTTACTATTAAAGGTTTCTCTTTGATTTGAGTATATTGTATGGATGAAATTAAGTTGACTTCATCTCTTCTTTATATGCTACTATATTGCCTTTGACTGCCTAATGGAGTGAAGGTATATCAAAGGCCTCATCAAAGCTGTGGACTGAATGGTGCATTTATGGGGTGTGAAAGCACTTTGCTTCAAGAGCCATGGTTTAGCTTGATCTAATGTCTGGAATGATGCTCACTCAAACTCAACCTACCCTCTCAAGTTAGAGAAAAGACTATGCTCTGGAATAAAAATGGTTAATTCGTGCAGAAGACTGCTCTAAATGAGGGAGAGATGAGTTCATGTGTAGTACATGTATGCTTGTGTGTACTTGATTGTACTGGGTAGGGTAATCATGAGGGTGAAAGTTTAATAACTGTGAAGGAGTTGTGAATAAAATTTCGAGAGCTGCTGCTGATGTGCCTGTAAGTCTGGAAGGGAAAGGAAGCAGCCTTGCATCTCTTGTTTATGGTCTCTTCACAGTGAGGACTTGGTTATAAATTGCATCACAGTAAAATTCCTTGTTTCAACTCACAACTCGCTGTTTGAGGACTACCACATTAATATAACCCTTTGTATGCGTGTGTGTGTATATATTTCATACCATTGTATTCTTAATATAGTGCTATGACAGAGATGTCTTGAATCATGAAAAAGAATACAATTTTGTCAAATTGTGATGATATTAATAGAGATTCTAGTTTACCGCTGACTTTCAGGAGAACATACAACATTTGCATCCCAGATAGTCTGGTGGTCTAATCTGTGGATGGTTTTCCAATCTTAACTGAAATCCTAGTTGTGAAATCACAGTTGGTCCTGATGTATTTATCCTTTACTTGCTTCCACCATGTTTTTCATCAGGTATTTAAAAATAGTCAGTATGCTGTCAAAACTTTATTTATGTAATATCTAAATGTTTCTTGATTATTGCAAAAATATTGCATTGTTACATTTGTTGTGCTCTCCTGTGAGAAGCTTTTAAACCCACAATAATCTTGTGTCTTTAGATGTAGTTGAATGAGCTAGCTCCGGTGGCTAAACATTGAAATAGAATTCACTTGAGCTTGGAGGCATGCTGCAGGCGAGAGTTCATTTCTTAATATTAAACTAAACATATTGGTTCAGGGGTTAGTTGTAATATGGCCAGTGCATCTCTTAGGCATTGTAGAAAGATTTCAGTGCTTGTGGGCGAATATTAAATAGCTGGTTGTTTATTATTAACTGGATTACTTTGCTGTATGATGAAGGGACAGGTTTGGGGAGGGGGGCTTCTGATAAAATTTTTGCTATCAATCTCACAAAGAGTATACACATAAACGATCTTAAAGCTACATCTGCACCAATATGTAAGGATCTTGACACATCACCATGGATGCATTTTTGTACTTTAACTCTGTCATTAGTCATAGTATAAAAGTGACACATGTAGATGAGAAAAGGAGACTGATAAAGGCTGGAGCTACAGTTCCTATAGTAGCCAGTAGTTGCTGTACATGCAGCATGTACATTGGCTAGGTTCTTCACCTTTATGAGAGAGTGGCAAAGAGTAAAAAACCTAATTAAGTCTGAGCTGCAGTTTGCCAAAGGGCATGTGAGAGACTCTGAAACCAACTGGAAGAAGTTTCTATGGTGAGGTGAGACCAAAATTGGACTTTTGGCCATCATACTAGGTGCTATGACAGTTTCTCCCATTTCAACTGTGTAAGCTTCAGACTCTTTCAGATGGGTCTAACCCTTTCTCATGAAAATTATGTTTCTATAAAATTAAACTTCAACTATGTTTTTGTCGCAGACATAATCATATATTAATGATATAGTGATGCAATGTATTTTTTGAATCAATTAAACGTTACTGTTAGTTGAAAGTGAGTCGCAAGGAGGTGGTTCGGGTGGATGGAGAGCTTATAGAATTTGAGTACAAAGTCCCTTGTGAGACAAAAAAGGTTTTTGTTTAAATTGTTGTTTAAGTTTTAATAAAAATATCAACTATTATTCAATGTTGTAAAAAATCAAAGGTGAAAACTTCTAAAGGGGATGAATACTTTTCATAAGCACTTACACACCCTTTGAATGCAGCATATTTTCTCTGATCAACGTTTGCTGTACCATTACCAACAGACAGTAAAGTGGAGACTTGTGGAAACTGTGTGCCTTTGTATAGCCACTAGTGTTTCAAAGATTCAGTATTCTTCCATTGTACTTACACACCACATAAAAGCACTAGGCTAGATTAAGTTTGAACTGTGTGAAATCTCATTTCACTAACTTGAAAGTCCACTTGTAACTATGACAGTCTTTTTCTGATGTGGTACCTTGGATAGAAACACATGGCATGTGGCCTAATGATATGGCCAAGTCTTCGTGCAGGGGCAGTTGAAGATGAGAATTAATGGTAGATCTCAAATGATGACCTTTTATTCCTCAATTATAATTTCTCCCTTGGAAGCACTGACTGAAAGTTGGCTTAAAAGAATGTGAGTTGCTCTTAAAAAGTGAGCCACATTTTATGAGCCCATCAGAATCACAGTAATACCTGTCCTCTTTCTCTATTCTTTTAGCTTAGTGTTTACACTTCAGTGTGCGTTCATTGTAGAATGCTTGTATGCTGGTTGAGTCATCTTTATTGTGATATCAGAGGTTCATGGTTCATTTCTTTCTTTACCAACCACCAGAGTAGTGTAGCGAGCGTCAAACATTTTCAGAATTTGCTATTTTTTCTATGTTAAAAGCCTTGGAAATAGTCCTCTTACCTCCTGTCATTCCAGCTCTCCTCTGTAAACTGAAGTCAGGCAGATGCACAAAAAGATATGGATGGACTTTACTATGTTCACACAAACATGGGTACACACATGTAATCCAAACTGTTTAATTTGTCCATCAGTGTTTGATCTTACAGGACAAATTGTTAGATTTAGGGCATTTTCACACTGTAGTGCAATCACTTCACTTAATGAGTTTATAAACTTGTATCATCTTCCCCTTGGTTCGGTTTCTTTTCACACAGAGAAAAATCCAAGCGTACCAGAATAAGTCACTTCAAACTCTGCAAGAATGTCCCCTTTTTGGTCAGATGTGGAAACAAAAAACTTGAGTGCCTTCGAGATTGAGTGAGGGCTTAGAAAAGAATGGGGGAAAATATTAAACAAAAAAACACATTTTCCCTTGTAACTTTGTTCTATGAAGTCAGTCATGAGTTGCACAAATATATTTCTTATATCAGAGGGAGAAATGGAAGGAGGGATCTTATGGCAACATTCCCCTGTTAGTGATGCGTTGTTATATCAGCAACCAAGTGTACCTTGTTATGAGGTTGGGTTAGAGAAGCCATGTTGACTCTTGTCTCTTTGTTTCCCCTCCTACTTCAGGCTACGTAATATGAAAGTCTTAATTGATTTAAATGTTGTTCACTCCCACATGCATTAACAAATTGAAAATCAAGCAGGGCTAGAATGGGTGGAGAGGGAGATAGCATATAGTAAGCAAAAAAAATAATCACAGAAGGGACACCAATTTAGAATGTTCCCAAGTGATACCTCAGTTACTAATGGATAGAAACGGTGTGGGTGTGTGCATGAGAGCAGAACGGGGTGTTTTGATCTTGTATGCCATGAAAGGTTGCAGGGTAGAAGCAGTGTAGGCCATGTAGCCAGGTTGAGATTTATTCCCATTCAGAGGACCATTATTGTTGACCTTGCCTTGCCTGGGAAAGCCAGAGTAAACAGAGGCCTAATAAATCAACTTTAACAAGCCCAGTAGTCCTGGCTGGTGAAGCAGCCATGCAGCTCGACACGCAGGGGTGGATTAATCCACACTACCTCCTTTCCACAGAGGATACCTGTAGAGTCTGATTTGGCTGATAGTTTGTATGCAGACGCACAGGGACGTTTAATTGCTCCACTGAATGCATCTCCCCAGCCAATGTGTTTGCATTCACACTTTGGGATGTGTTTGTGTGAGAGATACAGAGCAGTCAAAAGAGGATGCATAATCACACTCTTGTGCAGGATTTTTAGACTACAGTGGAAATTTCATTACATGCTTACCTGGTGTTCCAGTGCAGGATATGTTTGTTGAGCAGATTGACTTGGCTGCCAATTTAATTCCTCATCAATTTCATATCTCCTCCACATCAAGAGGCATCATCAATGATTCATACTTTATACGGCTGCTCCCTCCAGTGTAAATGCATTTATAAACATCCTTATATGCTCATGGCAAAGTAATAAAACTGTTTATCAGTCACTATTGCATTTTTGTCTGGAATCTCAGATGATTGTTTTATTGTATCTTTTTCTTTTGCAAATGACAGATAAAAATTACAATAATTAAATCACAACATAGTGTTTCGGTAAAACCACCTCGAAACACACAGGCACACATACACAAATATAAATATCCTAGCCCATGCTCCAATAGCACCCTAAGTCTCCTGTTCTTTGCCTCAGGGGAGTAAATGTGAGTGGGTGCTGAATAGTAATTTTTGAGTGTAGGTTGTGGGATGGATTTAGTGTGAATATATGCAGAATTGGCACTGTCTGTCAGTCAATAAATCAGTCTGTCATTCTAACTGACAGGTGGTTGAGGGTGAATCCCTGATATCATGTAAAGAGGCATTCACAGCCTTGCTTTTGGGACAGAGCATAAAAACAGTTAATCTGATGTGGATGTAAATAAGTTGAAGCATGTACATATGACCAGCTATATATGGGTAAGAGACTCTCCTCTTGGTTGGCGTGGATACACACAAGTATGTAACAGCATCAGCATGTGCACATGGGTGTGTATAGGCAAGTCAATGCAGGAGAGTTATTCTTCTATTGTCATATTTTTGGTATGGTTGTGTTGTGTCCCAGGCTGCTGCACAGTTGGTGAATATCAATGCAGTGTGGCGTAGTGACGGGGAATGGAGCTGACATGTTGTCACACTGTGATGAAAAGCACTCTGAGATGATGTGGCGGGAGTGTTCCTCCTGTCCACAGAGAGATGGCAAGCTGGCTGTGGCATTTGTGTATTCTCGTTTGTGCTTCCATGCCTGTGTGAGAGTGTGTGTGCGCATACTTTTATTTTCTCTGGGTGCATTTTGATTTCATACACCTATTGCTTGGCATTCAAACCCGCATCGCTTTTCGCACAAAGTGGGTGGTTTTGCTTGTATTTGTTTTGTTTTTTATGTAGTGGTGAGAAAGCTGTATCTAAGCATTTTTGCCACATAAAGAAATCTAAGTTAACATGTTTATTAGCAACTAGTTGGACAGGAAACCAACCGAGGCTACGGAATCTGTCACCAAGCATGGGCATGTACTGTTTAAGAATAAGTAGCCATACTTTTGTGGCACAGGTTTTTGAGTCTTTTCATTGTGGTAACATAAAAGGTGTATTGACATAGTAACTTGACACTATCTTTTGAGTTTGATCTATGCAATTCACATCAGAATTTTGTAGTACAGATGCCCAGCTTTTTGACATACACTGCAAATACACTGTCAGAAATGCCACTGTGCATCAAACATAGCATTTTCTCAATCTATTTTTCTCTTTCTTGCCAGTATTCTCAAATTTCACAAGAACTCCATCATATCTCTGTGAAGTGAGTGTACTGTACACTCTAGCCTCAACATCCCCGGAGAGCTGACATGTGAAGGGAAAGAGTCACTGTTCCTAGGCTGTAGCTGCAGTCCTGTTAGGCCTGTGCAAAACTCAAGGGGTCCATTTAGGTCTCTTGTTTCCTGTTCTGGGCAAAGGTTCTGCTCCCATAGGTTTTGGCCTGTTTAAAGCCTTGCTTAATGTATATGTCTTTGTCTCTGTGGACCTACATGGTTAGATAAGACACATGCCCCACCTGGTCATTCCAGAACTATGTCAGTTTAATTATTAAACAGAAGAGCATGAGTGCACAAGGGCCTGTAAAGCACAAAACGGTCTTTGTCATGACTTTTTTGTATTAACTCAGAACATACACACACAAACAGACACACAGGCGGATAGAAATCACATGCATTATTAGATTTCTTCGAGCAATGCTAGTGTATAGGTATATTGAAATAGGATCAGAAGAGTCAGAGTAGTACAGATACCTGATGTAAACAGGACAAAGCACAAGAGTTTAATCCTATTATATATCACCATATGTTACTGAAGACAAGTATTGTCAAGTATTGAGAGAAGCTTTAGTTGTAATACTCATGTAATACAAGGGGTTTATTTTATATATAGATAGATAGATAGATAGATACTTTATTCATCCCCATGGGGAAATTCACACAGGTTTTTGAGTCTTTTCATTGTGGTAACATAAAAGGTGTATTGACATAGTAACTTGACACTATCTTTGATCTGTGCAATTCACATCAGAATTTTGTAGTACAGATGCCCAGCTTTTTGACCTTGAGGACTGGTATGGTATGAGAAAAGAGGTCTCTAGTCTGAGTCTGAGCAAATTATCATGTGGTGGTCAAAGTTGATATTATGGAAGGACACCACAAATAAACCCATGAACAGGAAATGCCGCAACACCACTGATGAGGGAATTATCTGCTATCCATCCATGTTTTCATCTATCATCTTACATTTGTGGCTCAGCAATTCAGTTCTATATCAGTGATTGAAAACACAAATGCTGACTGGGCTGCTTGATTTTAGCTGGAACACTAGGTCTGTTGTCTCTTGTCTTCACTTTGCTGTCTCTAAGTGCCGGGTCTTTAGCTGAAACCTGTAATTCATTTGTCGAAGTGTATATAAGTTACATTGAATGACTAAGCTAGTTTTTGTTATTAGATTAATTGTGAGCCACAGCTGCAGCCCTTCTAGCATGTCTGCTACTTCAGGAAACCCCTGGGTCAACCATTACACTGCCACCCGTCCTCCTCCTCCACCACTGGTGTCCACCAGTGGGTTCTCAAGTTGCCACCACAACAGCCACCAACAGTCTTCTGACCACAACTCAGAGTAGCTGCTTTCACAATGTAGGATTGTCGCGATGTAACAGAACCTCTTCAGGAAATAGAGGAGTTGAAGGACTTGAAGCTGAGCTCATGAGCAGGGGCTTCAGCCATCTAATTTGAGCACATAAGCACAGACAACAGTCTGAGCCTTCAGCTGTGTTCAGTCTAATGGAGGTGACCCTCTATGTTCTCTATGGACAGCTCCAACACAGCAGAGCTCAGCTGGGGGATTGTGCTCCTTACCCCCATTCCTGTGCCGCTGGGTGGTGATCTCATAGGGAAGTGGCTTCATGTAATCTTCCCAACTTGGCCAGGGTGCTCCGGTTTCCCTAATTTCAACTAGGTAATGCATCTCGAATGTCTGTTTCCTCTGTCCCAATTCCACCCTTACCCTATCTCACTTCTCTTGCAGCCTTTGGTTGCAGCATACCATGTCATTTCCACAGAGCAGTCCTTTTTGATACAATAGTCTCATTGAAGTGCTCCTCTCCAGATGTTTTCTCCATAGATAAATCTGCTATTCAGATCTCTATAATTGATTGAATATGCAGAATTAATGCCTGGGGTTATAAAGAGAATTTCTGGAAACGTTTTTCACTTTCCTTTTGAAATTCAATATAAGAAAGCGCCACAATGCACTTTTTTCTTCTGCCCAGGCTCAGCATACAAGTTGAGCGCAGCATTGCCTATTTGCATATTCTCCAGCTGATTCTGTGAAAAACAACTTGGGTATTGTTACAGGCGTAATTAGTAAGATGATCAAACAAGCTTTTTTGCGATGTACTGCACTCCCTCAACCTCTCATGCTGTTTGGAGGGACAGTTACACCATTGCCAAATTTCCACTTAAGAGATGAACTTTTATTGCAAAGAGTGACTGCTAACAGCAGTGCTGAATGTGAGTGTGTGGGGTGTGTGCTGTTGTCAAGTTCATAAAAAGAGAGTCACAGAGATACACAGAGACAAGACAGGGAGGGAGAGTGAGAAACACAGCCTGATGGAGTGACACAGAGTGAGTGTGAGTACTAAGCGCATTTGAAATTCCAGTGTGTTGGTAATAATAAGGGAACCTCAGCAGCCCTTGTTGAATTATAGATCACACCAGCATGATTGGATGAAGTTAGGCCATTGTAACACCAATTTAATCATTTATAGATTATATTACTGTATTACTACAGTAATAATTGCATGGAGACAGTAATAATTTTTTTCTATGAAAGAAGAAGAGCTGTATTTTATATTGTATGTTGAAAAGTCTAATAAAGACATGTCTTGACAAATTGTCCATTTCATTAATTGTGTCTGCATTAAAGATGATGTGTGTAGTCTTTTTACTCCTTTAACGTGATGGGATTGAATAAAAAGGCCACAATATTTTGAGGTTACTGTTGTTCAGCAGATAATTTAAGGTTTGTTCCACTTCTGTGTTTTTCAGTGATTTCCAGCAGAAAGTGGAGCGCCACAGTATGTGCACCCAGCATCCTCAAATTTCTCACTAACCCATGTCTCATTTTGACCATGGGATAAGAATAGGCTTTTGGTCACTGATTGTCAGTGTCAGGCTCAGAGATTCAACCTATGATGATGTGATAGGACCATGGAACAACCACATTAACTTCACCTGCTGTTGTTAACAGTAGGTGAAAATCAAGTCAGGTGGGCACACATATTTGCCTTTTCCTTTGCCATTTGCCTTCAGATTGCAGAGGCGGGACTTCCTCTGAAGATTGTGACGTTCCATTTTAAGCAGCCTGATTTTCTCTGTTACATCAGTTGCAATGAGGGCAATTAATTAATAGCATGCACTATGTGTCGATACTGCGTTAAAATAGTGTCTGAAAACAAATGATCTCTGTGCTTTCTAGTAATTTACTGTACATACTTGGTTATACTTAGTTATATACTTACTTATTTACTGTACATAGCTTAATATGATGACTGTTTCCGACTAAAAGCAAATTTGTCACAATGGAGCTGTGATATCTTAAAATCTTCAAGTGATTTTAGTCTGATTTCTATGTATGTATGCTTTTGTAAGGATGATTTAAACATTTTTATTTTTCCTTTTCTTTAGAAGCTACAGGCCTAAGCAATAATATAGATGTGGTATTGATTGTGTGATATCAGATTCCTGTTTTGTGGAGTTCTGTCTGAAAAGTAGTTAAAAGGTAGTTAATAATTGCAAATCAAAACACGATGACTTGTTGTAAGTGGTCTAGCGGGGTGTTTATCATTTGTGAAAGATACGTGTTTACTGTTATTCAGTTTTTTTTCCACAACTTTCATACATTTGTACTTAAATTATGCATGTTGCTAGTCAACATGAAAAATGTATCACAGATATTTCTTTCATAGAAATATATTTTAAGTCTGTTCATTTGGCCTTTTCTCAGCTCTTCTCAGTTCTTTGTTTTGTAAATGCTGCAGTTACATATAACACCACTACTTATGTTCATCAGTGAAAACGATAGAAAACAATAAGCTTTTTAAAGAAACTTCTTTTCTAAGCCCAGTGGTTATACAGCCTGTTTGTGACTGTCTGTTTCATTAGGTTTTAAGGACAGAAAGCTCTTTTTGCAGATGACTACAAATAAGGAAAAAAAAACAAACATTCAAAATAATGTAATTGCTATGAAAAATAGCCATAATTAGCCTGCCAGGTTTAGAAGAACTAATGGAGGGCAACTCAGGCAAAATTAAATAGATGGAGTTTTAGAGTTTTTTTGGCACTTTCTTTGTGAAAAAGGAGACTAATCAGCTAATGGACTTTATGAACACAAAATAATACAAAATTAAGAGCTAGGAAAAAGGAAAAGCATTTATTTTACTCTGAGGTATGCTCGTTATGATGTTCTTACCAACACCAGTAACCTTTATTGTGTCAAGGTTGATGTGATTTCATAATACACTATCACTCATTTATTTTATTTCTTTTAGTCGTGAATAACAATGAAGCAGATGCAGTAGCAGCGCATACAGCTGAATAATGTATAAATACAGTAAATAAATCAAATATACGTCTACATATTGTGCTGTCATTTTGATAGCAGAAAGTTATGTTTGGGCAAAGTTGTGGTAAAAAATCTTGATCAGCTTTCATCTGTACACTAGAAATTATAATTTAAATCTAAGCAATCTGCTACCTTGTTGCTCCTCTCAGCTGGGTGTCTGTGAACCACTTTCTTCCAGCCTAGCCCAGGAACCTCTTCTGCACCGCATGTCTTTTAATTGGGATGCTACGGTTGAAATTGGAGTAGCTTGGACCCACAGGGACTCTTATTTCAGTCTTATCCTGTACACTTTTCAACGTGCAAGTGGACGACTATTTTAGACTAATGTTTAAACACACAGCGTGCCACATCTGTCATTTAACACCTTAACCTCTGTTTTCCTCGAAGCAACCCACACATCCTTTATAACAGCATTTTTAGCTGTGAATGTGTAAGTAATAATAAATGTTATGGTGCGCCCTAAAGAAAGCGGCTATGCTTTCAGAAGGTACTATATATTCTATAGAGTTTGCTGGAATTTTTAAAATAAAAAATGAATGAGATCTGGAGGTTGTGCCTTGCATATTCCTATGGCATAAAAATGCCCAAAAAATATTTTTATATTTTATTTTCATTTCTCTTGTTGCTTTTTTCCAGATACAGATGTAGATTAAATTTAGTGTTATGGTTGAAAGACAGACTTTTGCAGTCTGCACTCTAATAAGAAATAAAACAAGGTCTCACTCTTATTCCTATTGCTTTTGTAGCAATAATTCTGTCTTTTGTACTGTCTTCCTGTCTCTGTTACTTAAACACACACAGAGAATGACAGTTACACAGTCTCACTGAACATTTGCCGAATTCATCCTCCTTTACTCATTTACTTTCACACTTTTTAATCATCACACCATTGAGAATCTCAGAGTTATAACTTTCTCTCTCTGCAGGACAGAATATCATTTCTTCTTAGATATGTGTGGGAGTGGTGGTTCTGTGCTACTGGTCTCAGCATCTCGGCAGCACCTTGAAAGCTTTGTTGGTTGCTTGGAAAAGAAGATGTTGGCGAGCTCAGGCATCCTGCCAGCTTGTCCATCTTCCTCTACATGGGCTGCTGCTGCTTGGGGTCACCGTTCAGGTCATGTTTAGAATCTATCAGCAGGACAAATTTTCCTTTCACCGTTGGGTGCACACACACGTACAAAGACAAAAATATATATAAAAAAATATATAACACCCTACGGTATAAGAATATTGTTGACTATCAAGGCTTATCCAAACATTATTCTTTTTTTGTAGTGCTGTGAATCAGTTCTCAAACTGTTTGTGGATGAAAATCATGATAACTCTGAAATAAATATGATTACTATTTCAATAAATAGGATTACCACTTTTTTGTCTGGTAATTAGTTAGATATATAGGAAGCTAGATTTCATGTTGGTTTCATGTTTGGTATATGAATATATTTGTTGTTGGAGTTCTCCCCAAAATTTCAGGGTCAGTATCATATTTATACAAATTTTAAGAGGGAACAATTTTTTAATCTAGCCTCACAATTCTGGTACAAGCATTCAGAACAATCCATAATATTGACACTACTCGTGATAGTTGCTTTCAGCATTGCAGACAATGAATTCAGTAGTTGATGAGCATTTAATCATTTAAGTTAAGATGCTTTTGGTGGGCATTGATCGCAACCTTTGACATTGAAAAAAATAACAAACTGATTAATTGTAACTAAATAATTGTCAGTTGACCTTCACTAAAATAGTTTTAGGACCTCACTTGTATAGTGTTTTTCTACCTTACCAAGGTGCTTTGCAACTGGCCTTTCATTCACACATTTTCTGTTTTCTCTAAAAGGTGTCTTACTGTGTTTGTTTTTTATTTTTTATTTTCCATCCATACAGATTTTTGTGTCTTGTACTTAAACTCTTACAAAGGTGCTAATTTATTGTGTGGTTAATGCTGAGGCTGTTGTTTTGTTGTTGTGTGAGTTGCATGTGATCTTTGCTACTGACAGTTTCTAAATTCAGTGAATTAGTGTCACAACTTTCAAGAAAGCTTTTTCTTCTCACATTTTAGGTTTTATTTTGTGTGTGCATGACTGGTGTGTGTACGCCTGTGGTTCAAGTAATAACTTTTTTTACCTCATGTTGCTAAAAAAAAATTCAGATATTATAGTTGTGATTATCAGAGCTCTTTTGAAGAACTAGACACATCATATTAATTGACGTTCATCTAACACGGCATGTTGTTTTGCCTTAGTTAATATCCCTTTTGATTAAGTGTTTATTTTTTCCATCCTCTGTAAGCACACACCTGTCTACAGTACCGAGTACCCACACAACACTATAATGTTCAGCTTCCCTGGTTTGGCTAAAGTCCCTTGGAATTGTAATTCTCAGGGTGGCTCCGGGTTCTTTCTTCTCGTCACATCTCTTTCTCTCTCTCTCTCTCTCTCTCTCTCTCTCACACACACACACACACACACACACACACACACACACACACACACACACACACACGCAGCGCTCAGTCTGTGCTCTCTCACCCACTTTCCCCTTCGTTAGAGGTTTCTGACATAAGATGGAGCTGTGGCTTCCCTCCGTTCTGCCTTTGATAGAGGTGTGAGGTCTAATGAAAGTGAAGCGATGGGGACTGGGAAGAAGCTGAGGGACTGTGTAAACCATGGGGGTCTTAGTCTGGAATTGGATAGTTAGAAGGTTGCCACAGTGCATTAGTGCAGGGGACATGGGATAGGAATGTTGGGAATGGCTTTTTTCACCAGTGATTGGGTCCCCTGTCACCAAGCCTGCTGGTTTAAATGATGCCTGATTAATTGAATGAGCCACACACTCCACATGGACTACACTGATAAGGACTCCTTGCAACACACCAAGTCCCTTGTATTATTTTCACCACAACTGCAGAATAAATGTGTTCAAGACAGTTTAAATTATCCAATGAAACAATATTACCCACAGCATAGTAGTTTGTCAGTGTATCATTGCTTCTCACTTTTGAGCTCAGTAATTGGCTTCATAGTAAAAGAATAGCAGTAGAAACTTTCACATCTGGTAGTGTTTTTCAGAGATTGTCAGTTGTGTTACTCTGCAGGTCAATCAAGGGCTCTTACCTTACTTTGTACTGTTTGCTTGGCATATGAGTATGATGAAATAGGATGTCAACACAGTAGGCAAGCCTCCAGCACTACAGTAGTCTACAGTACATCTGAGAGATTAACTAGGTATCCAGATGTATTAGAAACTTTTTCAAAGGATTAAAATGTTTCAGCCTCACCTGAAGTGTGACATCAACTACAGTTTCTTCACTTAGGGAGGGTAAGCGGATTTAGACTCTCTCCTTTCATTATGTCTTGAATGCTGTTGAAACAGCCTATGACGGACTGGCGTCAACATGTGCAGAAAGGATCGATTCCACCTCTTTAGAAGCCGACAAATGCTGGGCCCACGACTTTGCACTGATGCATTAGAAGATTAAAAGTAACGTCTGGACGTGGCAGCTGTTTCCTAATTGATCCTAAGCTTCCTCCTCCCACACACAATCTCCACTCTCCTCTTCCCCATCAAATGAGGTGCTGCACTCTATCGATCCCTGACGCCAATTTCTTGATTGCAAATTCTGATGTGAAGAATCCGGCCTAATGCCATAATCATACACTTGTGATTATGGGGGAGTCTCTTCTAATCAAAGATCGAGGGCACCGTGCCAAAAGGCAGCATGGGGATGCAATCAGTAAGTGATCATTTAGAGAAACACACTGAAAATACTCGGCAGCCTCCTGAGTCTTTCTTTCTCTCACTACTTTAGTTCTAGCAAAGACATGATATTCAACTGTGAAACTACAGTAATTGCCATTTGCATGTCAAATTATTGTACTCATCAGTGTAAAGGTTGGATTCTGAAATGTCTGGATCAAGGCATTTGTAGCGCATTTATAGGACGTATGAATTGCTCTCCACAGTCAAAAACAAGTGATGGAAGAATTTTTCATGGCACACGAGAAAACAGAACTTTGCACAGTCATAACAACTAGAAACACTTTATTTTGAGAATCAGAGACCCATAAGCTAATGGATGACACTGGCTTTTAGTTATTTATAAAGATGGGCTGATTTTACTGGGCAACATTGACATCTTTGGGTATCTACTTTAATGGTGTATCAAAAGTTCAGCTGGGGTCACCCGTAGAAGCTGACAGGGTGAAATATGTTGTTTCCCCCATTGACATCAGCTACTGGTCCAAGTAGCTAATTAGCTTAGTAAAGTGGTTGTATGCAGTGGGAGGTAGAGCATGGATGCTTCCTCTAAAGCTCACTTTTTAATAAGCTGGTTCTTTTTTTAACAGAACAGAGAGACCCCTAGCATCCAGCTGACCTCCGTACTTAACATGCGTTAAGAGTCAGGGCAGTGGACTACAAAGTCAGGCGGTGAGGAAGAGAGGGAGGGAGAAAGAAAAAGTGTGTGGCCTCACTCTTCTCCACACTGTGTCAGTGCAGTATGGTGCTGATGATAATAATTTCAGCTTGTTCACCTTGACAAGAAACGTTTTCTTTCAACGGCTCATTCAAAGACTCATGTGGAGGGATTGTTTTTTGATGTGTGGCAATGAGGTACTTCAACTGCTATTGTTTAATGTATGGGGAATAGACCTTGATGTACATCAACAATGAATTCAGTGTGGATGTGCACATACCTTTAAGTGGTTTTGATAGGTTAGCTTTTTATTTGATAGTTTTGGTGCTGCTCGTAATTTTTTATGTAGTTCTGGGAGACAGAGGTATTTTGTCAAAAGTGTGAACTGGGAGACACACAGCGTGTGTGAAATAGTTACATTAGCAATCAGGTATCAATGCAGCCCTGATTCAAGGAGCCAAATGAAGACTGGCGTTTGTCACTTAATTGGTCCTTGAAAATTTGATGATGTTATTATGAAAACCATCATAACCACCATTGAATTTATGTCGATTCCATTCACTAGTTCAGAATTGGTTATAATGAACGACAAAATCATTTTTCAGAGATGTATATGATATTTTGAAAACTCAGACATCAGAATGCACAGAATGTGAAAAATGCCCTAAATGAGCGGTACTTGCGACTAAGATTGCCACAGGAAAAAAAATTTTTCCTTTAACAATATAAATATCTACAGCATAGGTAGAATGAAAACATATTTCTCCTTTGATAATGTACTTGTCTGCCTTGATGGTTCATTATAAGTAATGGTTTTCGGTAAGTAGTCAAATAGCAGCATGGAGATCATCAATTGAGTAAATGGTTCTAAAGATGAGTCTTTTTAAGAAATAATACAAGCAGCCATTCAGCATTGCAGTTGATGCAGTTGATAAAGGTCTGATAATAATGAAAAAAAAACTGAATATATAAAAAACTGTTTCTTTTTCTTGTTTGGAATAGTTTAAATCCAATTGTCCCACATTGTCTCTCTGTCTCTGTTGCTCTCACAGCCTGATGTTCACACTGCCTGCCTGCAGAGGGTACTCACTGACTGCATTAAGAAGCACACACCAAAACCTTAATTCCAATAGCCACTCACAATGCTGGTGTACAGACCATAACAGAAAACAAGAACAGAAACAGCCCTACCTCTATCATTACACCATGTTTTAGATTCTCTTCTGAATATATGTATCTGATTAGGTATTTGAATGAGTGTGAAATGAATGGAAACATGATTGCCAAATGTGGGTAACGTAAAACAAAGCAATCCCAAAAATAATAAAAAAAAAAACACATAATAGTCCAGGACAAGTGCGGTAGGTACAGCCCCGTACAAGGTTGCAGCAAACCATACTCTTACTAGGGTTGCCAGGATGAAACGAATGGGATTTTATGTAAACTGCTTGTCAGCAGAGATACTCACTGATCCTTTTTTCCACGGGGCTGGGGGGTTTGGGAGTTGCTACACTATGGTGTGTTTTTGTGTGTATTTATATGTGTATGGGAATACTCTGTCTGTGTGCTAATGTCTATTTATTTGTTTTCCTAAGCCAGATTTGGGAGAAGACAGGCACGAGTACATACCTGCACACATGCTTGTCATAGGATCATTCTCATACTCTATTGAATATGATGTGGAAGCTTTAATAATGGCTGTGAGCTGTACCTGGAAAGATGGAAAGGCATTGATTTATTCCCACATGTTTCCTGGGATTTTTATAGGATTTGCTAAATGTCATTACACTGCAGGTGGGGAGGTGATGATCTGTAATAAACTTTGATGTGGATGGGTGTGTGTCTCCTGTCATTGGCTCATAAACTGGAACACTGTGACAAGTCTCAAAAGATCTACTACTCTCTCACCAGCTGTCATCTTTTCAAATGCATACAGCACACATAACCACACAGAAATCTGACTGAATGAAAGTACATTTTTTATTTCCAAGATGTGTGAACAGCTGGTGTTGCTGTATAAGTAAATAGAGGTCAGTAAAAGCTGGAATCTACTATATCCGTTAACATGGGGAAAGTGGCGCAGTGGCTAGGGTCGTCAGCAGTAGTCTACAAACCCCAGGGTTGGTGGTTTGCTTGGTGGTTCCTGGCGACATGTCAGTATGAAGTATCCATGGACAACGCACTGCACCCCGTACCCTTGGCACCTCAAAGGGGCAGCCTGTCCACAAGAATTTTCTCAAGGTGATTAATAAAGTGTCATTTATTATTATGTCTGGGAATATTAATTTACTTCTCTCACTATCCATACATTTGGTTAAATATACAGTAGAGCAGAAGTGATATAACAGTGTGATCCCACTTATAAATGTGCAGGGATTTGTTCAAAGGGATTTGAACGTTTTATTTTAACTCTTAAGTTGTTAAAAAAATCAATAGCTTAAAAATGAGATTTCAAGTCAAGGTTAATCAAAATGCATGAAAACAAAACAAAACCTATTTCAGCCATTATGTCACAATTTAACTGAAACTAAGATTCATCATTGGCATTAGTTAATCAGTTAATGTAATGTTACAGATAAATGTTTTATGAATTTTAGTTTTTAATAGAAAATAATTATTTTTATTCATGCTCTATTTTTAAAAATCATTTTCTTGATCTCAAGTTTGTTTCCCTTTGTTTATTTTAGACTACTCTCCACATCACTTTTTTCATATACATTTTGTTTGGACAGATATAAGATCATAGTGGATTATTATAAACTTTGGGCAAGGGATCAGTGCCATTATTGTCAAAATGCTGCAAGTGTGGTGAGTATAACATTGATTGGATAGTCACAGTAACTGTAAATAAGAATATACAGTAAAAAAAAAGCTCTTTAGATGCAACATTTGATATAAGAGGAGGGTGACCTTTTTCGGATATGGCAGCCCCCCAGTGAGTTCTTTACGAATGGATTTATCAAAAACCTTACCAACTGTTAACTTATATGGGTTTGTATTATTCTTTTATTTTTTCTTTGAGCCTCACTCATAATTGACATTTATTTCTAAATTGTAGCCTGTACTGGCTTTTCTACTTGAAAAACTTTCATTGAAGTCTCCCTGTTTTTGCCCAGTATTAAACAAATACATCCTAGTATCATCTAATATTAAACAGCCATTAATTCTACCACCCCCTCTTCTAATCTCAAATGAGCAAATTTGTCCTTGTTTCCTCTCAACAAACAACGGCCATAGATGCACCTTGAGGGTCAAGACCCATTCTGTTTAATTGCACTGGATCTTTCTGACAGTGCTGTCGGGGCAGAGATCTTGCTAAGTGACATTAATATCCACACACTTGTTTATCTTTCATTGTATCATTTTCCTCTGGTTGTTATTGTCATCACATTCAAATAAAGCCCAAGCTGAAAAAAGCATTTTAAGATAGTTGTCAATAGCTTCATTGCTGCAGTGTGGGTGTCTCCATTAAGGAGTCCAGGTGCATTCTCAGGGAACCACTTGGGAAGCAGCATTCACTTCACTCATGCCAGCACTGTGCCGTCACCTGGGGAAAGAGAGTAAAGCTCTCACATCCAGAGGACTCAAGGAAATCTTTATTAAAAATGTTGTTGATACAAAGCACAAAGAGCAGATAGAGGATGACAGGGTTCTTGACTTTTGATTGAAGTGTGCACTTGATGATATATTACTTCAGGTTTTTAAATCATTTTGCATGTTGGATAATGATAGCTTTTTAGCGAAAGCACACATCAACACCACTCCCATAATTCTTAAAGATGCTTAAAGAGGTTCACACCCCAATGCCCATGTGCATTCATCACATTTTACCAAACAGAGCCAACTGTGTGCATTTACAATACGATAAACCTCATTATGTCTGCCCACTAACCAGTTGTGCATTATCTGAAATGGTTTATGGGGCTTATACAGGCCAATTTACCACAGCGCTTGGTTCCATTGTTGGGTCGTGAATGTGATGCTTGTCTTAGCCTGACTGAGCTAATGTTACTCCTGCTCAGAATGAGGATGCACTCTTACTTTTAAGTCTTTGTATTGAAGTGATTAAACCCCAGGGATTTTGCGTCCACAGCATGACATTATTGCTGTCACTGGTGCATAACAAGTGGAATGCACCTTTTTGCATGTTAATCATCTAACTCTTGCACTCATGTTACAAGGAGAAAATATTTCATTTAGGAGCTTTAAAAAAAGTGTTTTTAAAGAGGATCAGCATAAAAAGTTAGCAAATCTATACTTCTCTGGATTGTGTTACAAAGTGATTAAACACAATCGATATATGTTGCATAACTTAAAATTAAATATGGATAGGGAAGTGCCCGTAGAAAAGCTCAGAGGTTAGAACAGCTGCTTTCAGCTATTATCTATGCTTGTGCATGTTGAGTGGTGACAAATTGATTTTAGTATTGGTTTTATGGCAGATGTGTTTAGAGTGGGGTCCAACAGAAATAGGTTTAACCAAAAGTAAAACCTATAGAATGAAGGCTGCATAATCAGCTACTGATCATGATATCCAACACAAATTGTCATACTGATGTCTTCTCACTGATGTAGAATTAGATCTAGTCTCCTGGTTCGCATCTGCACTGACAGCTGAGCCTATATTCTTGTTTATCTTTGTGCTCTGTTCCCACTGCTACCACCATCCCTCCAAACAAAAATTCCATTATTGTGACAACTCTCTGAGGTGTTTGTAGACGCAGTGACAGGCAAGTCATACTCACTCACTGCATTTCTCTTGAAACCTAATCTCCAGCATGGCCTTGCTCACCCACTGATGGGCAGATAGTGGTGGGGATGGCTGCTGATACACTTGCTGTCACCAGTTCCACTTGAAATATGTCCTCTCTCATTAGTATTGACTCTATGCTTTAGTTTTATAGTATCTCACTGGTGACCCATGAAAGATAAAGTTTAGGCAGGGCCATGATGCTCAGTAGCCCTTGATTGCGTCAGGAACACGTCTGTCATCACTATACCAGCTAATGCTAGCTGTAAGTGGTGTTACTCCACATACAGCCATGTGTATAGGCAGAAGGACTCAGGGGCTATTTAATATTTGTGGTTATTGATCGCGGCCCCCATAATGTAATTTCGCCATCCTTTTTCCTCTTAGCAAATATTGGGGTTAAAAGGGAACCGTCACCCATCGTAAATCCTCTTCCTTTTCCCATTGGTTTTCTCTTCATAGCTTGCATTCGCTCTCTCTCTCTCTCTCTCTGTATCTTTATCTCTCTCTCTCTCTCTCTCTCTCTCTCTTGTTGCCCATTGGGCAAGGGACTGGAGCAATAAACTCCTTTGGCTGATGGAATTTTATGGTTGGCATCTTGGCAGACTCCTTCATTACACTTTTATCCTTGTCAGTCTTCAGGCAGCCCAGAAAACTGTCTGTGTGGAAAAAATCATAAAATCCTGTCCCTGTCACCAAGCAAATTTAGATAACTAATTTTCAGTTCAAATTATAAATCTTTTAACTTGGCTGGCTGGGTGGCTGGCTGGCAGAGAGAAGCCTACAGAGCAGAAGTTTGAGCAATCTTTGCCTACTCATCAGTGTCTTGGAGGAAGCATATCAGTCTGTAGTGGTTGGCAGGGATAGTGGAACCAGACAGAGTTATGGTCAACTAAACAAAATGGAATGAGATGAAATGCTGAATGATTTCGGGTCAAGTAATATGTTCATGTTCTATTACACACTGGCATGACTGTAAATCAGATAACAGTAGCTTGTGCTGCTTCTGTGGAACATTTTGTTGAAGAGATGCAGTATATGTACTAAAAGGAACACAACTGAAAAAAATATGCTTCTGCCTACGTTTCCTCACATGCATTTAAATCTAGACAGTTCATATAGAGAGTAATAAATGATGGTGTACACTTCGTGTATGTACTGTGTGTGTTTGTGTTATACAGTATATATGTGTGGGTGTGTGCATGAAAATGAGAGCACGATGTCTGTGGATGAGTCTGAAAAGTACTCACCTGGTGAAATCCATCTTTGTGTCTTTATTACATCAGGGAGAAGCTGTTGTGCATTCTGAAAGAACACTCCCTGATACTGTTGTCTGGAGACAGAATCTGTATTGTAGAATTTACCAGCTCACTAAAACTGAAGATGCTACTCTGTTGCCTACTCTGAAGACTCCTAACCTCATCATCCACCCAAACTCACCCTTTGTTATCTGGTTTCTTTGTCTGACGCATTTTGTAGTATTAGAAATTATTCGAGCAGTTTAAGTGCATGAATGATTACAATGCTGTGGTACTATCATGGGAAGCTCTTCAAATGAACCTCATTTGGTTCAACAGTGAGTTTATCCATGAGAAAATGCATGCACACATGTACACACAATCACAGAAACACATGTGTAAAGAAAGAATTTCTGCCTGCCTCCGCTTTGAAGCAGTAATGCCTGAGTGTTACTAAATCCCATTCTCAAAGAGCATTTTAGCCTCTACGTCTGAGAGGCCCATGGCATTGGCAGAGAACACACACATAGGCACATGCAAAGGCAAATACACAAACACAATCTACGTGCCTGATGCAATGTTCAGTCACTTGAGCGAGGAGACACGTTGCAGTGCGTCTTCAGTTATTAGTGAAATGTACTTGTTTCTCATTACATTTATGCAGTACCTCTTTATGGGTTGTTTACACACTGGGAGTGAAGGTTGGATTGTTGCACTGCTGAAATTTTGTTTGAGTTTGTTTCCTCATTTTGCTTTTTGCACCTTTTCCTATTGCTCTTCGAAGAACTATGTATGACAGCAAGCGCTCTCACACTGGTCTATCTAAACCTAAGGTTTTGAGAGAGAATAAGATGAGGATCAGAGAGACAGGGGTATGGTGGATAGACAGGGGGCTAAAGAAAGGCAGTGGCCCTTTAAGGCACCTGGAGTTTTGGTGTTACTGGGAAATAAGGTGTATGTTCGTCTGTAATCCTGCTGCCTAGCTGTTGGCACAGTCTGCTGTGTTATGTACAGGCTCTGTGTGAAAAATCACCTTTACCCACTGAAAGAAGCCCAATCTTTTGGGCCATTGCTTGTCAACATAGCTTTGTAAACCCATTTCTTCCATTCTGTAAAAAGAGAGCAATTTGAAGTTTTGAGTGATACTTATATGGAACCATAATACAGATACTACATGTGTTTAGGCATGCAAATTATCTTTCCTGAACTCAGTGTGTGTTTCTGAGCAGTCTACATTTTTCCTCAATAAATTTGCTGTCATTACAATGTCTTATAGGCAATTCAGAAATCCCATGGAACAGAACCTTTAGGCTTTAATATTTTCAATAGCTGTCCCCCTCCCAGCGTCATTCGATGTCCCATCATATGGGGGATGAACACACAGTGGGCCTTATCTTCCACCCTAGTATTCCTCTGTGACCTTCCAGGATGAACCCAGAGGAACGCAGAGATGGAGTGAAGACATAAAGGAAGACATGTCATTACAAAGCCATACCCTAGGGTTTAACAGTTCGCTGGAGAGGTTAACTGGTCTGGTTGCAAGGCACCAGTTGGCATGGCTACCATTTCCCAGGGTATTTTTTTGCCCCATCTCTTGGTCTTCTCAGTGGTCTTCATGCAATTGTAATTCAAATGTG
Organism: Sandelia bainsii; assembly: GCA_032362345.1. NCBI lineage: Eukaryota > Metazoa > Chordata > Actinopteri > Anabantiformes > Anabantidae > Sandelia > Sandelia bainsii. The sequence goes on along the minus strand of JAUMHL010000002.1, from coordinate 16,499,005 downwards.
GCCAGTGGAGGCATCCTGCTGTGCTGAACTGAGTATTGAAGAAACCCCATGCTCATCTATCTGGTTATGTCTACACATGAAACTATGATATCCTTATTTCCTTCGAAACATGAGAGATCACTTGAAGCTTGGGAATGGCTGTAAAAAAGCAAGGGACTCTTTTGTGGGAAAAGGGCTAGAAATAATATTACATTCTTACAGCAATAATAATAAAACTCCCCATCTCTCTTTTATGACTCTCCAATAAGTGAGTTGTTTCTGCATCTCACTACTGAATAGAGAATAGGGAAGGAAGGCAGCACACAAAGCAGGCAGGCATGGGCCCTGGTCTTTGATGAATGTCTCTATCTCTAGGCATTAGGTGTTCTATTTTTCATAGCGGACCCTTCGGCCATGCTGGAGAGAGCTTGGGCCTCACATGCGCAGTTGTGCAAGGCGCCACAATCCTCAGAGATGGTGACTAATCCAGGCCTGTCTGGGGGCGAGAGTGGCCGTTACCAGCACAGCCGAAAGGTCACACCTGTCAGGGGTAGAGAAAAAAAAGAGGTCAGAAAAGGAAGCCAGCAGTGTAGTGGCCTCTGCTTGAAAAGGTACAGCTTCATGGTGTTTCAGATAGTTTAGCTGACAGACACATGTGCTGACACACAAGCCATATATAAATGAATGGATAACTAACTGGGTTACAGTCACCTAATTACTAAGCCTTTATGTGGTAAATATATGGAAATGTATAGTACTTTAATGACATTACCACATAATAAATAGAAACTACAGCGGAAGTACTAAGAAAGAACCCCACTCCACTAAGTAACTTGTAGTCATGTAGTCAAGTTGGTAACTTGGATATAATTGTGTACTTCCTAGGAATATAGGCAATCAATTCGTAGCATTGTCTTCTTTTTTACTCATCAGTTAAAGTTACAGTAGTTATTGTAGGTGTTTCCAATTTACTTAGTAAGTGAGCAGATTATTCCCCTTTCCATGCAATCAACACAAACTTTTACCATGTATGTTTTGCTGTGTTAATAAATAAAACATGTCTAATTACTAGGTAAGTAAACAGAAACTGCATTGTAAAAGCAAGTCTTGTCTGTTTGTATTGTATTATCAGGCTTGTACCATATCCTTTGCAACTGAGTATTCCTTTTTCCATGCACTAAACACAATAATTTACCAGGTATGTGCTCCAGAGTTACTAAATAAAACATGACTATTTACTCAGCATGTAAGTAAAACTGTACTGTAAAAGGAAGCCTTGTTTTTTTTCCATGGTATTACCAGACAGTTATAAGGACTAGTATGACTCTGCATTGTGTTGACTTCCTTTTACAGTACAGTTTTGCTTACTTATCTAGTAAGTAGTGATGTTTTATTTATGAATGTACCAGAACATACATGGTTAAAGTTTGTGTTTAGTGCATGGAAAAATTAATACTCAATTGCAAAGGATATGGTACAAGCCTCGTAATGCTAGGGAAACAGACAGAGTTTTAGCTTACTTACTAAGTAAAATGTAAAAACATCTGCAAGTACCTACCAACTTACTGTACCATGACAGCAGAGGAATGACTAAATAAACCCTTTTATAAACTACAAGTACTCTTAATTTCTAGATAGTACATGATTAAATGATGGCTTTGCCAACATAAACCTGGTAAATTCAACTGATGAGTAATGATTCTACAATTTGGTTATGCACTTTTTTAGGAAGTACACAATTATTATATAACACACTAATTGTGTTAGTTTGGTGTTGTTAGCATACAATTTCCGACCCCATTTATCAATTAATATCTGTGTTTGTAGTTGCCTGTCTTGTATGACCATCTGTCTCAGTGATTTTCCTTTTTTTGTGTTAATGTATGTGTGGTCTGTGGTGGTGACTTTTTTAACTGCCAACTAAAGAAATGCATGGTCTCATTAGAGCTGTGGAAGGCAGCTTCTACTTTTCCCTGCAGTGCTGCACTGTTGACATAATACCAGTGTTTCTGGTGCATGGGGGGCACCACTGCACCTCAACATCATCTAGGCAGTATGCCATCACTGGTGCTTCAGCCTCAATTCAACAGGAAAATTAATCTTGCTTTGTTGGAGAAGTCAAGTCCAACCTGGGAGAGAGTTCGTTAAGCGTTGCTCTGCTGGTGCAAATACTTTCTCTCAAGTTTGGAGTCTTCATTTATGGGTAATTAAAGATGTCTCTGTCTTTTACTAGGCATTGTCTGGACAAAGATGCCTTGATGAATAGGTGTTTCTACTGCTATGTAGCCTCTTGATGGAGATTAATTAATAATGTGGATATTATAAAACACAGTTTTGGTTCCGAGAACCCCTTTAGGTTTGAGGCAAATACATTAATAGCTAAAATAACATCTTACTGCTTCACTCTCACTTTCTCTCAAAATCTATTTACATGCTAACACACAACCATGGACAAATCACTTGCTACACACATACACATTGTGTTTCTCTTTTAGTACAGATAACTTCTCTCACCCCTATCTGTTAGCTGTGCTGTCTGTGTGATAAAAAGATAATCTCTCAGTATGGGTTTTTCATGGGAAGATATTTCACAGATCATGTTTTTCCTCTGATGGGGTAGCACCAGACAATTTGAAATCTTATTTATCTAGCTAACCGGGAAGAGGACAGGAAATGTATCTGTGGTTATTAGAGATGAGACAACCCCAATACAGACATGAGAAGGAGATCAAAGTGGGCCACCCTGGAAATAATAACTAAATCCAATGTACCCAACCCACCACTTTGAGTTTCAGGAAATGCAGAGCTTCGTGAGTTTGCACATGTGTTTGTGTGCACACTCATGTGTGTTTACTTGGACAGAGCTAAGTCTACTCCCATTTACAGTCTTGTCGAAGTTTAGGGTCAGTATTGCAAACACAGATACAGACACACTTGAATACCAGCCATTCTGCTTCTGGCAAGGCCCATCAGCATTCTCCCAGTGCTACCATTGTCGTAAATCACACCTGTCCCCTCCATCAGAATCTGCCCACAGAACCTGTGTAGGGATTGGACATCATTAATGTCCCTGCCAAATCATGTTTACCTGAGCCCAGTTTTTGTCCTTAGTCATCCTGCCTATTTTGTCCCTCTTTGTTATTTATTGTACATTTTTGTCAGTTTGTTTTTGAGTTCAAGAGCAGGATGGGTTGTGGGTTTTGTGTGTTGTTCTTATAAGAGTGCAGTCGGGAAGGGTATAAATTATGCAATTTGTTCAGTGAGTCAACATGAGTCTGGTTATATAGGCTTTTTATTCAAGCTGTGGAGCAGTGCATTGAAATTTTCATGCATATGTGAAGTGGAACAGCATGGACACACCATTCTTTCCTCAGTACATGCTGTTTAAATGGCTGTTAAAGTGAATACTCTACTTCTACATCCACAAAGTCAGTGAGTCAAGAAATGTCAAATAATTTTTTGAGGTTCAGTACGCACTTGCAAACTTAGTACATTAGGGTTTGACTGTGTAAATTTTTTACATTTCACACAGGTTTTGTCATGTCAAAACGCTGTGTAGGTGATGCGATATCACCCCTGTGGCACCAACACATCTCAAGGCTATGGCCATGCACTGTGCAAGAGTTTGGGTCACCACTGCAACAACTCTCAGTAGTAGGAGCATAGGGCCGAGGCCAAGCCAGCTAACAGACCCTTATTAACATCAAACAACAGAACAAAAGGGAAGGAGTGTGTGTGTGTGTGTGTGTGTGTGTGTGTGTGTGGAGATGAGCAGTCATACACATCCATATCTCTCCACTGCTCTCTGTTGATCTGTATTCAAAACCACACCCACTTTTAGCAATGTAATAAAATCTGATTTGATTTCTCATGATTAAATCCTGACACTACAGGTCACATTATTGAAGCTAAAGATGCTGTGACTGGAGAGGACACGAGGAGTAGAGTGATTATTGTTACTGAGCAGTTGAGTCTGGGCAGTAGAGTGCTTTGTGTTAATATTGCTAGATGAGGACTAGAGAGAGCTGTAAAATTTGTAACTTTGGGGAAAATCGCAGAGAGATAGACAGAAGCTTGGATTTCTTGTCCCAAATGCTGGCAGCAGCATGCTCTATGTACTGTAACAGTTGAAGACAGAGAGTGACCTGAGGGATCAGTTCAGTGGGGCAAGGATGGAGATAACATTTAGAAAATAAAATCAGCAACCACACATATTTGTCATGTTGCTCTTCTTGTTTTTGAAATAAAAAAGGATGCATATACAGATGTTTATAGTATATTGCAAATGCAGCTGTGTCTGTTCTGACTGGCAGAACCAGTACATTAAAAGGTTAGTGTGGATGTAAGTAGGCAAGCCTTTAGGCTCTAATAAAAACCTCATGTGACTAAGTGTATGCACAGTTCATGTGCATGTTGAACTATTCAGCAGTACCTAAATCTGCTGTTTTTTTTTTTTATCTCACTCCCTTAATTGCACCCCATTAGCTTTCAGGCTTAGTCGTGCATCCTCAAAGTGACTTAAACTTTCTCACTGGTTTAGCACTCAACTCATGATCTGTTGCCTCACACAGTGTCCACAAACATAATCTCTCACAACTTTTTAAGTCAGGAAAAGGTAATTGTGTTGTTTACTCTAAGAACTCGGCTTGTTATTCATCTGAATCTCTGGGGAAACCAGAGCAGAAAGAAGAATATCAGACTAACCTGGACCTTTTGACCTTAAAGTGTGTTTGCTCTATGTATGTCTTATCAAGGTTAGTCCCTTATGGAGCTGGCCGATAAAGAAAAACAAAGGAACATACTACAGGACAAATATTAGAAATCAGCATCAGTACACTTTATTTATTTATTCATAGTTTCAGCATTGTTTTCCTATCTTCAATCATCTTTGTAGTCGTTTTCCAAACTTTAGTCAGTAGTTTCAGCTCTTGGCTTCATACCCAAGCTCCCAGAGCTAGAAACAAAAGCACAGAGTACAGAGTTCATTAGGTCTTCACATTGCAATCAATGCAGCAGAGACCACAGTGAAAACCTAAATTAGATCCTGTGTGACTTTACCTGCTTAGCAGCTCACTTGTTAACTCCCTCTGCCATGATACGGGGAGTACATGAGAGGGAAACAAACGCCAAGATGGCTTGACATGCCTTTCAAATTTTCTTTCATCGTTGTCACTTTCATATAACTGTGGAAAATTTCACTACTTTCTCAGTTCATCTTCATGTAACATATTTCATATCTTTGTGCTTTTTGGGGGCTTTGGAACAATATTGAGCCAACGAGCCAACTGCTGACCTTGAACTGAGTGGTAAGTGCATGGAGTGTAGTGCATTATCTTGAAAGTGGGTGAGTTAGTGCAAGGGCTTATTTTTGGGTTGAGTTAGTGGGGGGAAAATCAGTTTTTGTAATGATCTTATTGTTGACAGACATATCTGTTTATCATATGTGTTTCTTCTTTTTCATGTTAAAAGACAGTAAATCATACTGTCTCTTGAATTGCACTTCTGCAAATAGACTTATAATTTAAGACTTCTTCTGCAGCCAGTGTGCACTCAATTTTACTCACTCTACTTTTCTCACTCTCTTCTACCTGACTTTCAGTGAGCTAGCTGACATCTGCTCCAATCTTTATAGAGGTGTCATTGAAATTCAGTGCAGACATGAGTCGTGCAAAGCACGGGGATAACTGCATAGAGGAATATTCTGCACTGCACACAAACACAACCCAAAAAATGTACATGTACAAACACAGACACACAAGTATGCACAAATGTGCAAGTAAAACTATACTAATATGTGCATGTGCACATACGCACACAAACACGCAAAAGAAAATGCTTAAAATTTGTCATGCTTTACTCCATGCTCTTTTGTCAAGCATTTATTAGCACTGACATTGATAGTCTTTAGTTAAATATTCGACCCAAAATGCATCACAATTCTTAAAAAAAGAGAATTGTTAATGGGTAAAGTTAATTGAGCAATACTTGAGACACCCACAGTGTATGGTTGTGTACGAGTGTGTGTGTCTGTGTGTGCGAAGGTGTTGCTTGCACTGGGATGTGAAAATGTGTTTTGTGCTCTGTCCAAGCTTTAAGAGAATCGGCTCCAAGAGAATCAATAAGGCAAGGTCAAAGTTCTTACCCAAGTGGCTAAATACATTAAGGTTTTAGGGCCTAAATTCTGCTGCTTAAAATTCCCCTTCAAAGGTCGGAAAATGCTCAGTACAGAGAAATGTTTATCGACCACTGACATTGAAATTAAGCAGGGAAATGTATGATATTTCCTTACTCAAAGGTGTAAAGTGTACTAAAAATCTGCTCAAAAGTTTTTTGTTTTTTTTTGGACCTCTCAATAAAATACTTTATTTTGAAATGCAGTCAATTTCCAGTTCCACACTTATTTTGAATTATAAGAATGAAGAATGTCTCCTGCTGTGGAGAGATTTATGAGAAGCTACTTGACAGAGAATACTAGTTAGCTCCATAATACAGTCAGATGCAAGTATAACAACCAATATGTTAAGTGTGGTTTTCCTTATATTAAAGACAGACAACCATGGCTAAACATAAGCTGTAGTACCAAACTAGAAACACAGGGATGACAAGAGGGAACTCGAGTCAACATAGAAGGTGTCTATGTTGCTGATCAACATGGATCTTAGCTTGTCAAGCTTCATGTGATGATATGATGTAGTTAATTTTTAACATTTTGTGTGGACCCTGAACTAATAACTAAGGTGAAATGTTCAGTAAATTAAAACATAAAATAAACACTGTAGGTGTAATTTTAAATTGAATAAATGATTTTAATGTCATCTTATCTGACAATCTTTTGTACCATTTCATTTTTAGAACAGAAATGATAACAGAAGAAAACAATGAGTTTGCTCTATAAACTTCCCTTACCAACTAAAAATGGAAAGCAAATGTGATATTAGAAAGAATAGGTGCTAATTCCCCACATTTATAATCCTACACAGTACTACCTCTATCAAGTCTGAGATCAAATAAGCCAAAACTGTAATGTCTCTGGTGTGGATGTAGCCTAACCTGAAGTAAGCAAAACTAGTGAACTAACATTTTCTAGACCACCAGGTTCACACCAACACAGAATATTATCTTCCAATACCCACCATCAGCAAAGCTACTGGTTATTACCATGGCCAAATTTGAAATTCAATGACTACAGTTAATTAGCTTACCTGTACAGGCTGCGCTGGTTGAATGCAGAGTTTTTTATAAGTGTCTACCTCTACATTTTGGCACAGACAAAGCTTAACCATACACTGAATAATGAAGGTCTTGCCTTTTTGAAACCCTGAATCTATCCTTTCTTCATATTCAACTTCAGCCACAGCTGAACGTGTATGGGATTCAGATTTATTTAGCTGCATTTAGTTCTTGTGTCTCCATGTCTTTTCTCCATTTCTCTTCTGTGAGATTTCGTCTTGACTGCCTGGCATTGAGCAACTGACTGTTTTGGGTTGGGAGATCACATAATTTTCTAGTGCATAGGCCATGGAGACATTTTAAATAGCATGTAGTGGAGATAAAAGTTAGAGTAAAATTTGAGTTATTTTTTATTAATTACTAAAAATATACATGCAGACAGAAAAAGTAAAAGTGTTTATTTGCCATGCTGACTATGAAGCCACATCACACAGTCTCTCACAGTCTCCAGGCAGCAAACTATCAATGGAATCACAAAGTACAAATAGTAATATCACCACAAATAGCAAGTATACATTCAAGAGGCACAACCTGAGCAGGCTGTGATTTACCTGCTCAGGTTAAATCACAGCTTAGCTATGCTTGTAACGGTTGTGGTGTGGTTGCTTTTGTTTGATTGGAGCACAGTAATGAGCTGCCAGTCCAATCGGTGAAAAAGGCAGGTGGGGAGGGAAGTAATTGTGGGCATATCAGGCACAAATCCTAGGTAGAGATGATTTTTGTATTTAGTTATCAGTAAGGAGTCTAAAGTTATTTTGTAACATGTTGGCTTTTATTCTTTATTTCCTCTCTCCTTGGCAACAAAATTATTTTTTTTCCTTTTTTGTCTGAAGATTATGTTTCATTGATATAATTTGAATTTTGACCCACAAGCATTTCTACTCCATCTTCCATTCTCTGCTGTTTAAAAGGGCTACAGTGGTGCTGTTGCTTAGCCTTATTTGCTTCGTCTTATAATGTTTACTTTTTTAGTTTCAGTTTCACTTAGCCAGCTATTAGTCTTTGGATTTGATTTTAACCTTTTAACTTTAGATCAATTTAAGGTGGACACTTTTTATGTGATGATAGTCTCTTTCTGACTCAATTTTTCATTGTGCAAGTCTTTCAGCTATTTGAAACACTTATGAAGGTATATTGCAGGTCAACTTTCAGTGGGATTAAAGCCAAGGCAGTTTGCTGACGATGCCTGTTGGTCTGCCCTCTCCTTGTCCACATTTGGGACAAAGCCACTAGGAAGGACATGTTTTTGGTGTGTGTTTTTGGAGTTTGTGTTTTCTCTAAAGTTAAAAATTAGAAAAAGAAAGAATCCCTCCTCTCCACAGATAAACACAATCACCCTTGTTAGTCTGGTAAAGGTCAATGTAGAAGCATCACAAACAGGTTAACTTTGAATGACTTCTGCTTTGACTTTGGCAAGATTAAGCAGTGAACGACTGCAACAAAAGTGCTGCAGGTAAGGAGAGAAACTTTACATCATTATTACCACAGCATGTGTCAAGCAGTTGCCATATAACATAATACAGCTAAGAACTTCTTTCTTCAACTGTTTTAATAATTACATTGAATGTCATTTGAAGATCGCCTCTTGCAATATCAAAACGGTACAATTCAGACATACCATTAAAGATTTTTATTATTTGCTATGCAGCTGCCAACAAACAAAATATCTCTTATTAGGCTTTCCAAAAGTAGTTACTGTTGATGGAGGTGAAGGAATCCATTTTAGTTCTTTGTTTATTATTTGTATCCAATGTTGTGATGTCTGAAGTCATATAAGGCATCTTTATATAAGAACAAAAACACCTTTATTCATTATTGCATGACAAGTAAATTGTAGAAAAAAAATAACTTATTACATTATTTTTGTTGGAAAGTTTCAATGTGGTATTTCTTTGTTGGTGAAGATTCTCAATCATCCAGGTGACTGGACTTCTTTCTTGTCTTAAATCTTTTAAACCCCATGCTTGAACTGCCACTATATTTTTTTCTGCACTTTTAATAGATTTTTGCATATGTACACACCGACTACACACAGATGCAGAAGCAGTATTCTCCTGCTATTAATTGAAATAGGTTTACAAACTGTCTTAAGGGGAATGGAATTGTTCAATATCCTCAGGTTTTGTGGTTGTTGTTTTCACAACAAGGGTGTGCTTCCTCCAGACATTGGGGATCAACGCACACACACAAAAACAACACGATTCTTTGGCCACTGCCCTGTTTTTCTTACAAAGTCAAACCTGTAGTATTATTTTCAAGCTGTTTCCAGCCTAATACCTCCTTATTTCTTTTTGTGTTTTCTTCTCGGTCTGCTGATCTGTTGTGGTGAGCTTGTCTTGACTGGACACAAGATGTAATGCCACTGCCCCGATTATTGATAGAATGTTGCAGGCCTAATTGTGTCTGTGTTATCAGCAGGTTGTAGTTATTCAGACTTAAAAGAATAAAGCTGCCTGTAGATTTTGGTTTTTGACCACAGCAGGCAGAAGATAAAGGAAGAAAATAAACACGAAGAAAAGGCCCCCGTGCTCACAGATATACACACAGCTCTTTGTGGCCACCCAGGGACTGAGCTAAAGACAGTGATAGACATGTAGGAAGAAGAATGAAGAACAAAAGGAAGAAGTAAACTGACTGAACTGAAGATGGAGGAGCAGAGAAAGTCCTGAAATGCTTGACCACATGATCTGGTGGGAAATCCCCCCACTGAGCTGGGAGCCCTGCACCCTGGTGGCTAGATGAAATGTCTTATCTGCCAGCAGCAGGACTCTGTCCTTTAAGTAGGGCTAGGGAAATGTCATTGTCCAGCAAACAAGCGTCTCAACTGATCCGTGTTCCCGCTGACCTTTACCACTGCTGCCAAAGACACATGCCAAACTTTAGATTGTGATAAACGTAAGTTTGCTCATTTATATAACAGCTCATGTGTACATTTGTTGTGTCCAAAACTCGTTTCCTCACACAACTGTGTTAACAACATTGTTCATAGGTCATGTTTGTATTATAAGGGCAAGAATGAGGAGTGTGACATTTGGATCTACCTGTCTGTTGACTGTCTTTTACCCATTCCTGTGGTATCTTTCCTCTCAACTAATCTAACAGCCACTAATGAGCAGGAAATTAAGTTATAATGTGGCTATCATACAGCATGAAATGCTCTAATTGCTCAGATTGTATCTATATTATTTTTACAAAGAGCAGAAGGGTGCACTAGTAATTTTAATTAACTACACACATTTTTTTTTATTATTCCATAACATTTTGTCTATGATCTTCTTTTTGGGTAGGGGTTGCAGTGGGGTTGTTGTTATGGAGGCATGATAATATGTTTTAATACGTTACCTGACAAAATCAGTGTAGACATTATATAAGAATATTGAGTATTGGATTTTCTCTCAGGCTTTGCCCTGCAAGCCTTCTATTCTGTCAAAAATATCACCATCACACCACTGGGTGTTGTGACTGTGTTCTTGTATATCACTCTCTCCCGACATGGAGTTATTTTTGTCTCTTCAAAATGTTACTGTAAAGCGTAAAATGCTGTTAGTCGCTTTGAATGACTTCTGTACAAAGAAGCCATTCAGAACTGTAAAACAAGCTGGACATGATCACTCTTTCTTCAAGTAACAAGACAACTTTGTGATCTTCAACTAACCAGATCAATAGTTAGGCAAAGTTTTAGAGATCACTTTTAGTTTAGTTACCTTTTGCTTCTCATTAAAATAAGACTTACCAATTGGCTGATGATAACATCTCTGCCCCTGTTTAAATACCATGAAGCGCTGTGATCAATCGTGTCACTGAAATGACTACAGTGATGTCATGATTTTGCTGTAAGATGAAGCACACGCATTCAGACAAAAAGATCTGCATGACTTTCATGTCGGAAGAACTATCGTAGCATGTTAATGCTATCATTTGTTCTTACATAACTTGCTAATTTAACTTTTATCTCAAATCATTGTAGGAGATAAGAAGATTGTGTAAATTTGCATGTGTCTGAGAGAGAGAGAGAGCAGGCAGACTGAATGGAAGAAGTGACAATCGGCTATCTCTCTGCTCTAGCTTCCAGGCCAGACATGTTGCCGCCATGCGGTTTTCCAGTAAGCTGACAATGAAGCTGAATAATGTATCTATCAGTCAGCCTGAGTGTGCAGAGCACTGGGCAGTGAGGAAGCTGCCAGCTTGTTATAGGCTCATTACAGGTGAAGATGACATGTGGAGGTGCAGCCGCCTTGGCATTGTCTCCCTACCCTGCCCTCAATAGAAGGCACAACACTCTGTCACTCCCCATGGCCTAGAGAAAGGGTGACAGAGGTGATAGAGAAGGATGGAATGAGCCTCAATGCTCCCCTAAGCCCCCAAAATGAAATTGACAGGCTCGCTCAAGTAATTGCTCCCAGCACTATTTTCTTTGGCAGGAAATACTGTTATCGACAAATAGGGGATTCAATAAGTGGCAGGAGATGAGGCTCTAGGCTGTGGTCAAAGGGCTGTGTCTGTTCTCTACTGTTGAGGTTTCAGTGTCTTCTGATGCTCTCTCTATCTTCCCTGCCCTTTCTCCCCCATTATCTTTCTCTCTTTTTGTATCTATCCCCTACTTTTTTTTTTATCTTTCTCATATTTCTTCCACCTCTTTTGCTTTTTACATCTTACTGCTTCATCACATACTGCCTGCACAACATGTCTAACCCTCTATACTCCCTCACTCCTTTTCTTTACAGTTTCTTTTTGACCATTTTCTACTGTTGACCATTTTGGTGAGCCTTAAGGGGAAATCTCTTACCCAGTAGCCAGTAGGTAGTGCCCCCTTCTTCTCCTTAAATTGTGTCTCTGTTGCCAGTGTGGTGGTGTAATGTTGATATTGTCCCAGAGGATTCCATTGATTTGGGCTGGGGTCATGAAAAAACTGTTTATGGTCAGTGTATGGTTTTCAGAGGTCAGAGCATGCGGTGAAACCAGAGCTCTAGCTGTTCTGGACAGTGGTGTGCTTGCTGGGAACTACTGAGAAATAAGAAGATAAATAATAAGTGGTTGATGTGTTAAAAGCTAAGCCAACCACCCTGGTTGTTTTAGACCTCCATAACGCAACAAATGCTCTTCACCTAGAGGACTTCATGAAGACACATACAGGGGGTTACACTGCAAGATTCAAACCCCTGGTTAGTCACAAAAACAGGATGACCACATAACAGTTTGAGAAGAAGTACTTCAAAGAGGAACCAGTGTTATGAAAAAAAAGGCTTGTGAAAAGATGAAACCAATATTAACTCATGTCAGAGTGATGGCAAGATCAAAGTACGGAGGAGAGAAGGATGTGCCCAAGATCCAAACAGACCACCTGATCTGTGAAACATGGTGGCGGGGGTGTTGACTAAAGTACCCAGTATTTGTTACTGCTTGTGAGAACAGAGGCATTCCAGACTAAGATTATTTAATATTTCAGCCATGTTGGTTTGCATTTAAACTGAATAAACCTATTTTAATGACATTGGCAAGACTCATTTTTATAACTTGGAGAGATAAGCACCATATACTGTCGCTCCTGGCTAGCATAATTTTCTCAGGCCACCCTAAAAATAAACCCAACTAAACAACCTTAAAAATAACAAAAAGTTCTTTTTGCAACAAACACACAGTTAATTCATGAAAATTTCTAAATCACTCCTCATTAAATCTTCATTAATTGTTGTTGGTGGAGGAACTATCACAGCCGTTACTTGTTCACAAATAAGCAAAGGCCCAAACAATGTTGCTGCTGCAACAAACAAACCAGTTACACCACAACCAAACAAAAATCCCCCTATCAAACCTATAACCACAAACAACAATCCTCAAACTACCCAATCACCCAAACCTTCTTCAAACACTCAAACAAAACCACAAATTGTTGCAATACAGCCTGCAAATCCTCAACCACAATCATTACCAAATCCAACTCCTTCAAACACTATACCATCAACTCCCACACAATCTCCTTCATCTAATAAAACCACAATTAAATCAAACCCACCAAGCACAACTTCACAAACCCAATCAAACCCTGTACAATCTGCCACATCATCACCTTCACCAAAACCCTCATCATTACCAAGTGTTACAACTGTTACACCAACATCTTCCCCACAACCCACTCAAACTTCATCAACCTCTTCAACTCCCTCAAACACTCCACCACCAACCTCTTTACAAATTACTGCA
>JAUMHL010000002.1:16472569-16484916 GCA_032362345.1 Sandelia bainsii | reverse complement strand
TGTTTGCCTGATTATCATATCATAGCATTAATTCAAATTGTTTTTATTCATCTTTTTATAGACATCTTCATGAGTAACCCTTGGAGGCATACCTTTGTTGCATATATCCTGTTTGAAGACCGTTTTTAGTGAGACAATGGAAGATTATTGGGCTGTGATTGAAAATGCTAATTACTTTCACTCTCTACATATCAAAGTAAATAAAGTAGAAAGAGTGTGGGTTCACAATTTAAAGTCATGTAGAACACACACAGTCACATATAACTGAATATTTAGGATAACATTTATTAGTATATTTATATATTACATATATATTATATATACACCTCAAGAACCTTTAAGTGAATCTCTTGTAAATGCATATATTTCACCTCATGTGAAGTGTCTAAAATAAATACATTTCCTACTTTTTTGCCATCTAATTGTGCTTACTTGTACTTTGTACCTGGTTTTGCCCTCTTCATTATTCTTGACTGTAGTTATTTGTAAGCAATACCCAAAAAAACATATAAAACAGTGTTAGGCAGAATTGTGCAACAGAGAGTCTCATGTCAGGTAATAGCTGAGAAATCTAGATGATAATAAGAAGAAATATCACCTCTCCTGTGGCCTGATAACTACCTTCAGTCAGATAAAAGCTAAGCCAGTCACTCTTTCACATTTACCCAAAGGTACTTGAGAAAAAGATGAATGACATAAGTGTCCATATAGATCTAACCGAGGAAGACAGAGAAAAGACAGAAGCACAGAAAATTGATTTATTATAAAATCAAACCATACAATTATGTGGAAGTACACTCAGCTTTAACGTCTTTGAGGTTTTACTTTCTTTTTTACAAGTGCTTTTCACAGTATGGTATATATATAATGCTAACTTTACCTCAGTCTTTATCAGATAAAGCTAAAAAGTACTTGTCATTACTGAGCCAATCAAACTTTGAGCTCAGCTTAAACTCAAGCACAGACTTCTTGATCACTGTTGTTAGACTGTTCTGCAATTCACAGCATAAAACATGCTTTTTATGTTGACTGTGTATTGCAGGAGAGCAGCAGGCCTCACTTTTCTCCAGATAAATGAGCTCGCTTATTACTTCCCAAACTGCCTATTAGCACAGCTCACTTTGTGGGGACCCAGCAGTCCAGGGATGAGCATAGTGAAGATGATTTTGCCTAGCAGTCTGGTTCAGGGAAAAAAAAATATGTGAGTGAGTGTATGTGATGCTGTTTCTGCAGCATGTTTTGTTATTTTGTTTCACACCATACCTTGTCTACTACTGAAATGTAGCTCATTTTGACAACAGAACCTCAAACCAGAACCTTGCTAATACAGGTTTGATCTTGGAGTTCCCACTGAGAGTAGAGATAATAAAATATTTGTATACTAATCTTTGTTGTTTTTATTCCTCAAAATGTATGGCAATGAATGCATAGCATGGCCACATTTTTAAACCTGCGACAGTCTGTCAGCTTGTAACTTGAAATTGAGTTGTAGCTAAATGTAATGTATAACATCGACTTCATTGTGCTTTTGGAGAGGGAGTGTGTAAACATATTTCCCTGCTAAGGTGTAAGCGTGTGTATTGCTGCCAGTAGGTAGTCCCCTTGTGTAAGCATCAGTTCAGTGGCATATCCCAAGTGCCCTCTGTGAAGATTGTACACAAGAATCCATTTACTTGAAGCATGAGCTGCCATGGTTAGATGTAGAGTCTGTGTTTGACTCTATGTGAGTAGAGTCCATCATTAGAGTCTTGACTATCCCAGAAAAAGTCACTTTTCTCTCAACACATGAAACACTTATTTTCTTTCTGAAACAGAGATTTCACCAGCTTTTATCACTAACTACTATCACTACTCACAATTCATTTATAATGCTGCTTATTGATCAGACAACACATGAGTACTGACACAAGCACTGGCTCAGCAATAATTCTCTTCATGGTAAGGTTGAGTCTGTTTCTCAGCTGTCTTAATGTGACAAAATGTCTGTGTACTGTATTTTAATGGCCAGGTTGTCTTTTTAGCCCACTTGGCTAACAAATGATTGTGTTTTCACAAGTTGGGAAGAATAATTTAATTATTGTACTATTTTTCAGTTGTTCTGGCACTATATTGTTATTATTATTATTATTATTTATTTTTATTCCTGCGCGTGTTTGGGTTGGATCTGGCCGTTTCCGGGTCCCCCTTGAATTGGGTCTTTCAGTTTTGAAAATTAATTCATGCATATTGGGTTTGCATCAGATTTCCACAGGTCCATTTGAAGACCCCTACTTGGGTGGTCTTCAACAATGTTAATTAATTCTTAATATTTTTATACTTAATTTTTTTTTTTTTTTATCAAATTGAATTCATAGCATATAGTGGCAATCTAATAACTTTCCTTTTGATATTCTGTTTTCAGGGTGGACTAAGGAACAGCAAGCATGAGTGTACACTTTCATCCCAAGAATATGTCCATGAGCTGCGTTCTGGCATCACAGAGGAAAAGCTGCTCAATTGTCTGGAGTCCCTCAGAGTGTCTCTCACTAGTAACCCTGTCAGGTTAGTAGCTAAATATTTTGTCAAGTCTCTATTAATTATGCCCTGCATTAGGAAATTTGAATGATACTTGCAAATATCACAGCCCAAAGCACTTTTTGGAGTATATCTTTAAAAACACATATTATGTCATGATGCCAAGCGTACTGTGAAGGCTTAGCTGATTGTTTAGTTTTAGTTTAAGGTATAATACTGTTCTATGACCTTGCCTGCGATTACCAGAATTTTGTCAGAATCTTTGTACAGTTTTTTTTGTGTTGCAAGTTCTTGTAAGAAAATGATGGAATCCATTCATTTTATCTAGCAAAAGGGGAATAGAATTGATCAGTAGGAAAGTAATCTTGATAAAGTGTGGTATTTTAGAATGTATCCACTATTTTTTATCACTGTTTGAGGTGGATTCATGACTTATTTTACAAAATTGTGTTTTCTGTATTAAGGTAATGTCAAATATTTTAATGGAAATGGCCTTGTTTCCACTTAACAAAAAAACAAACTGAAATATCACTTATGTGACCTAATACCAAATAAACAGTGACATGTAGTGTATTGTGAAACTTTACTGCCTGCCTTGAAGAATTACTTAGCTTCCTTTTCTGGTAGAGCACAAAATAATAAATTTGCCAAAAAGATGGTGCAGTGTGAGCCACATGTTAGAATCAGCAGTAACTCTGGTGCTTCATCTGTGTCTACACAGGGGGCGATCAGGCACAATACAAAGTACGTGTAACCCATGCTTTGGAAGTGCTCAGAACCTGATACACTAACACTGTTCATAAATGCTAGTTTGAGGGGTACAAAATATGCTTAAAGTAAGTGTGAGTGTATCTGTTATTTCAAACTCTTCAGTTTGCCCAAACTCTTGAGAGTTCATTAAGCCTAATATATAGAAAGTCTAGTTTTCCATGTCAGAACCAACCATTCTGATACCTTCATGAACATGTGGCTTTTAATCATGTGTAAATGTCTCCAGCCCAACTAAAAATGACCAGTACCTGCACTTATTCTCTTGAATCTGTTATGAACCTATATAAAACTATAGTCAAAAGTAATTTTGGATACCTTTTTTTCTCTATCCCTAACCCTAACCATCTCTGTCTCAGCGAGCTTTGACTGGTTCTTCAGTCATTCATTATAAGGCCTCACAGTTTTCCCTGCCTGGTCTTGTTACCTAAATTTTCTGCTTTCTCTTGTAAATGGGACTTTCAATTTTAATTTGGTCCCATTAATACATCAGAATCGTTAGTGACAGGAGATCCACTAAATTATTTATCAACCCACTGTTGAGCATACGTTTCTTAATGTGAATCAATGAATGGTGCATATTAAAGGGTCATCAGATAAATAGATAGAAATACTTTTTTTTATGTTGACCCTGGGTACAGAGAAAGGACCTGCCAGCATGGCCCCAGAGGAGCTTTTATTTAATCTGTGTGCTTTTACCAGCAGTGCTGTTGCATCCTTGCATTAACCAATTTGGAAGAAAAGACAAGAAAAAGAGCTGTTTTCTTGCTAAAATTCTGTACATTGAGCACAATGACACACACTGCAAGAATTAATTTAAATATACGTATAATGGATGCAATGGAAATTTTCATTCATACTCTTTTTCTAAATCAAGCTTAAAACAGGAAGTGATCCAGCCATTGAGATCTACAGCCATATCTGCCATATCATACACAAAGGAACCATGGGTATTTCTAATGTATCAAACTTAATACAAATGCTGTTATGTCGTACTGCATGATCAATTGCTGGGTAGCTTTGTAAACATTCCACGAGTGACTGCAGAGCTGTGAAGTCGTTCTCCACAGTCTTTAGCAAACTGCAGGGAATCAAGTCAGCCTTTCCACTCAGAAAGGCCAACTGGTGCAAAGGGGATGTGAGTGAGGGCAGGCTTGACCTGTGGCTGAACCTTTGACCAGTATGTAAGGGTCCAGTGCTTTATGGAGGAGTCACCAGGTGAGTCCTCCTACAGCTTTTTCCCTTAATAAATTAAATCATAATTTAAAGTAAAGTGTTTTGTATTTACTCAGATTATCTTTGTGTAATATTAAAATTTGTTTGATGTGACAAATATGCAAAGCAATTAAAAATTTGGAAGGAGAAAAAAATACTTTTTCACAGCATTGTACCACTTTAATGGTCTGACAAAAAAAGTAATTTACTGAAGCATAATACATGTTGTTGAACAGATCAAGACATTGTTACTGGTGCTGAGAGGCTTTAATATTTTTAAAGTGGTTCTCATGTAGAAATATACTGCCTAGCAAAAAAAGTGTCACACTAATATTTCTTGGACAGCCTTTTGCTTTGATTACAGCATGCATTTGCTGTGGCATTGTTTCAGTAATTTTATGCAATGTCACCACATTTATTACCATCACGATTTGCAGTAATTTCTCACTAGCATCTTGTACTGATGATGGGATTGGACCACTGCATAAAGTCTTCTCCAGCACATCCCAAAGATTCTCAATGGGGTTAGTCTGGACTCTTTGATGGCCAGTCCATGTGTGAAAATTCTGTCTTGTGCTCAATGAATCAGTTTTTTACAATTTATCCCAATGAATCCTGGCAATATGCCCATGTCATTGGGGAAGAAAAAAATCCATCGATGGAAAAACTTGATCATTAAGTACATTCAGGTAGTCAGCTGACCTCATTGTGTTTCCAGCTGAAACATATTAATCACTGCAGTAAGTGTACAATGGATGGCTCTTACCCATTTGCTTAGTGAAATCCAGGTGGTGACTTTTTTTGGCCAGGCAGTGAATGCCTCATAAGTTCCTTATAAAATCAGTGTTTTATCCTACGTTGGCTGTTTTGATATGACAGTGCTGCATTGGAGCAATGCAGTGCCAGTTGATGCTACAGTAATAGTTCCTCATCTTGATCCTTAATGCACTATAATGCATCCATAGTAGTCAATTGTGCCTTGTTTAAACGCTGGAGAAAACGTAGATGTTTCTGCAATGATTAAATCAAAACCAGTGCTTTGTTACAGTAAGCATTAAACTTGATTCTGTAGTGAGTCTCACAATCAAAGTGTTGTTGGTCTTCACAGTGAGTGCTTACCATTGCTTTTTATTTTTCCTGTGATGTTTGGGCAGCCTGCTAATTTGCTCCCAGAGGCCTGTGTTTGTCTAATAGTTTAATTGGCTGGGCTATGCACCTGTTTGGCAGCACAGGTGGCCACAGGGCCATTGTGCTGAGGGCCTTATCTCCCAGGCAGTCCCACACAGGTGTGTGGCATGCAGCCTTTGCAGATCCACCCACAGATGGCATTGCCTGGAGCATCCACTGCCTACTCTGTTTCCACTCTTTTCTCCTCAGCTGTCGTATTTTTCACTTTTCTTTCTGTCATATTTCCCCAGCCAATTATTTATCCTCTACTTCATTCTCTCACTTTTAATTTTGTCATTTGGATACTCGATTCTTAATTTAAAAGTGTCAGATTGACTAGCCACTTTTCATTAATTTCTTAATCCACTGACATAAAGAGAGATGCCAACTTACCGAAAATTACAACCCTCTTATTATCTAATTTAGTAGGGGAGGAATCATAGGTTGTCAGTCCTGCCTTCTTTTTCTAACCCATTTTACCCATTTTCTTTACTGTCTGTATCACATGAACATGATTGTTTCTTTTAGTTTTGTGTCCTAATTGAATTAACTTTAGTTTTGCATTTTTGGGCCTAACCTTCTTCTACACTTTATTTGTTCATTTCAGTTGGAAGCAACTTAGAAAGAGTTGGGCTAACTCATTTTTAACTAGCTCATCTGCTGTTCCATCAACAGACTTTCTGATATAAATATGGGAAAGTGGTTTTAGTTGTTTTGGGCACCGGTGCTCATATCCATGGCACAAGCTTTTGAGTTTCCTATGTTTAGCCCTTAGCATTACACTGCGACTCTTGTCAGATCCCAACACTACTATACTGACTACCATATTAGATCTGCTAGCTCTAAGATCCCTAAGACATATTTAAGCAAAATTGAACTGGGCTCCCAACTTTTCATTATGTGAAATCTTACAAGTCAGACATGTTCTCTGGGGCATTTTCTTGTGGGGTCTTTTTGTGGAGGCGGGAGACATTTGCTGACACCAGAGTTTCTTTCTGTCTGGATACTCTGTGGATACAACTGTGGGCTGTTGTGATGATCTTGCTACTCTGCCACAAAGAGTGTCTCTGAGTCTGAATCAGTCTTAGCAGATTTTCTCTGCTGAATGCTTGTAGCTGAGCACAGAGGGTTACACAGAGCACTAGTAATGGCCTTTTATTACCTATGGAGTTAATATGCCTGCTACCATGAAGCTACATGTCATACTGACTGTCTCATAATGTCCAGTGTGATAAAGCACTGAACAACATACTGAGAAATACATACTTGACATATCTGTATCTGTCAAGTACAGAGTTGTTGCTCCTCGTATAATGACTGTGACCTTTTAAGAACTCAAATTCTGTCATTCCTTTCATCTTGCAATCTGTTCTATTTGGTTGTAACAGTCAAATTAATGGTTATATGGCGTGAAACATTTTTTCTAGACAACAGTGTAACCACACTGTTTTACTTGAATTGTGAAACTATTACTACTAAGGTTTCAAAAAAACGACTCCCTTGGCACAAGTGTTTAAAAAAAAATTAATAACACTAACTTGCACATTCATTTCCCTTGCCCTCTTCTATTGTCTGTGTGCACAACAGCCAATTAGCACATATAGCACAAAGGAGCATACCCATCTGTTCATCTGCTATTGTGATTACTTGAACAAATATAAGCATCTTAGTGTCTCACAGACTGTATATACCCCCTTGATAGCTCAGGCCCTTGTCTTGCAGAGACACAAAGTGGGAATCTCAAATCAATTGCAATGAGTTAACACTGCCCTAATGAATGACACTTGTGTGAGAATTGAGGTACAGTACACATCAATGTGCCCACTCTGTCAGACATAGATTCTTCACTGAGATGAAAAACTGTTTCAACTCTGTCATTTTTGATGTGGAAATAGTTCCCTATCTCAGTGAATCATCCATAATTGATCCTCTGTATTCACTTTGTTATCCTGGATAGTGCTTTTTTAAGCTCAATCAGACTCCATGTCAATTGGAAAATTTTAAATATAGTATTCAAAAGCCTGATGTCCTTAGTGTAGTTCAGGGGGACGTGCTACCTCAGGACACATGACAATCTGATGCCTTTGAATTTTCTGGATCAAGCACCACTTCTTAACATCCCATCATTTTGTAAAATAATGGGAAAAAATAGCAATTTGATTTTCAACAGTGATGAGCAAGATTTAAAATCCTCCAGGAAATGATGAGCAAGGAAGGAAGGGAGAGCCATATGATATTCAAAAACCTGAATTGTCAGGGTCATAAAATGTGTTGTGACTGTCGCTACAGAAAAAGAAGTGGGGGAGGGAGCTTTCCAGTAAGGTAATTTTCTTAGCACTATGCTGTGAAACTCTAGACTTTCTAGACTCCCAAGCCACTCTCAACCACCCTCCAGCCCACACACACACAGAAACAAGACAGGAAAGATTTGGAAATGACATAATCATTTAGTGGAGGTCTGTAGGCAAAGGTTTCTGCAAGAGGAATAATTCACTTATTAGTGAATCCATATTTATTTTTGTCCTTTTACTTTTCAAAATGGTACAATCATTCTTGTTTTATAGCAGTCCAAGTGTTTTATTTGACTGTTAAAATTGGCATGAATCTCATGACACCGTCTTCAGTGGACATGACGAGTAGTCACAAATGAGTAAGTTAACTAGTCTTTACCCTTGCAGCTGACTTCAGAGTTGATGTTTGCCCTTGTGCCTCAGAAGCGGTAAAAATGATTTTGGAGACATAAATGTCCTCAGAGTCTGGGTATATTTTAAGAGTGATGCCTATTT
The DNA here is from genome assembly GCA_032362345.1 of Sandelia bainsii. Classification (NCBI taxonomy): domain Eukaryota; kingdom Metazoa; phylum Chordata; class Actinopteri; order Anabantiformes; family Anabantidae; genus Sandelia; species Sandelia bainsii. The sequence continues at coordinate 16,476,466 of JAUMHL010000002.1, read as the reverse complement.
CATTTTATGGCGCCATCTGTTAACCTCAAAGATAGCCATATCTGTTATGGTCCCACAGTGATACATACTCTTCATAATTCAGAAATATCTGATTTGAATTCTGTATTGACTTAACTGGAAATTATCATATGCAGATATAGGGAATTTTGCTTCTGTATATACATAATACAGTATGTGCTAATATGCTTTTTTCATTGTTAACATGCATTTTAGCAATATAGCTTTAAGAAAATCACTGGCATACATATTATCATACCTCCGAAAGTATTTGCATTCAATTCTAGAAATATTTTCATGTTTTTCTTCTGTCCAGTCTTGTTCAAATTTTCAGGGTGATGCATATTTCCTTCTTCTTTTACGCTGTTCTGCCAATTAAGTAATTCCCAGCAAATAATAGCACAGGCATTCTGGAGAACTGACACTTTGCAAAGGGTTTTATACATCTACTGTAAAAGCTGCCAGCATGAATCGCAACTTTATGGCCTTGAAAATAGAATCTGTTCTCAAAGAAGTGCTTGCCTGTGCATTTCCTTTTCTGCTTTGAAAGATGAAACCTATCTTTGCAGAACCCTGAGGAATGTGTTTTTACATCATATCAAACCTGACGATCCTTCCTCTGATTTTCCACAGCACATACAGATTCACACTATACTGAACAGTTACACTGGTCAAATCCAGCAGTCTGTCAGTAGTACCACTGATCTGTGTGCACCTGCACCTAGCAGTGAAGATTGTTGTATAGAAAATGTTGGTCTTTTTTAGATGTTTAGAGTTCAGATATTTAATTGTACCTGTGCATGCTCGGCTACGCCAGCAATCGCATTGTTGGAGTGACGACACCAAGAATATTACTGTTGGACTGTGTTACTTAAACAACACTTACAGTATGTCTAACATAAATTTTTGTAAATAGAGACCTGAGATATTAACAGGACAGCTAACCAAAGTGGAGTTAGCTGGAATTACATATGAAGGATATCCACTTCTCATTGTACTGTTTTAGGGAATGCGTATGTCAGTGATTTGGACTATTTATATGTGTAAATGCTGGATGGACAGCACGTCTGTGTACTCTGCGCATTGCAGTAGTTTCTTGGCAACCTCATTTTACCTTGGCTCTGCCATATCCATTGTCAGTCTCTTAAATATTTAACACATTTTTGTGTGAGGGAAAGTTTTTTATGAATAAGGTTCAGCAAAACACAAGAGGAAACTGCTTGTGGTAGATTTTAAAAATTTTGTAAAAATAAAATAAAAATAATAATATATATATATATGTATTGATGTACATGGTTCATAACCTATTTCTGTGTATTTTGTTTTGCAGTCTGGATTTGTTTTATATAGGTGAATAGGTAGAATGTGGGATAAATCCATAATTAAGATAGTAAATCTTAACCACCTTGATAGTTTGTGTATAGAAGTCGTCTTTACAGTGTTAGATTCTGAAATAGTCATTTTTAAACAGTACTGGAGATCACAAATTCAGGCGGTATGCAGAATATAGAATATTCTTATATGCTTTTTGTGCCATTTGATCTTAGTAACACTGTCATCTCAATTGCAAGCATCTTCTTTAGGGAGAAATCATGCATAGAAAATAGTAATGTGACCTGCGATAGATAAGAGTAAAAAATCTTTAACAATATTGGGAACCAGTAAATTGACTCTGCAGTTGTAGAATGTATTCAGGGTGGAGACATCTGAGTACCAGAGTGTAGTGGACAGCTTTGTGCACTGGTGGACAAAAGCAAGACAAAGGAGGTGGTGGTTGACTTCAGGAAATCCAGATGTCCTGTCTCTCCTCTCTGTACGGGGAGAGGTTGTGTTTGAGCTCTTGTGATTTTGTTTTTTGGACAACAGTTGTATATATAGTGAAATTGTTAATCGACATTTCTTGATTTTAATCAAGCAAATCAAAGCTACAAAAGACAGATGAGAAAAAGTTGTTACTCATAATAGCTATTTTTTAAAATATATTACTTTTTGAGATGCACTGAACAGAAAAGTATAGTTAATATTTTATATCTAATACAGTATCTGTCATTTGATATGCCTTGTGCATTATAGTTATTTCAGTAGGCCATTAAATTGATCAGAGTATAATGTAGCTCCATGTTTGATATGGTAAATCACTAGGTGGACACTGGTGGTGCTTGGTTTCAAGCTATAATGTTCAGAGCTATTTGTTGCATGGAGCATTGGGCCTTAATTGGAAAACTGTAGCACTGAATAGGTCAGTAGTCTCTCAGAGGGACAGTTGTATGACTTTGCTTGTAATACAATATGAAATATATTGCACTTGCTCAGAAGCTTTCAATAACAAAGCTCCCCACCTAGCCATGATAAAATAATAAAACTGGTTATAGACTGAAATCAATGAGTGCACAAGCCAGCTAAACACGAGCGAGAGAGCGTCTGCCTCTCACTGTTACTGTTGCTGTAGAGTCATTTACTGTGGCCGGTGATGCACAGTAATCTTTTCATCATGTTCCTACATTTCTCTTTTCGAGTATTAGCAGAACTCTATACACACACTCTACACTTTGTTTTCCAGAGTTTCTGCTATTATATTTTGTCTTCACTTACTCCAGTACTACTGTAATTATTTGTATTCCTCAAGCCTGGAGTAGCACCAGGAGTACCATTCTGTCCACTCTGACAAAATGCATTTATACTGTATGTGTGCAGCAGTAAAAAAATGCAACAACAAAAAATCTACTGTAGCAAGATTTTCATTAATGGTGATTAAAGTGTGTTAGCATTTTATTTCATGCATTTGAAGTAAGCTATGTCAAGACTCTCTGAATGACGAGGTGAGACATATCGTTGTTTTTATTTAAAGCAGGCTCATCATTTACCTTGAAAATACTGTAAACAGAGATAAAATGCACACATGTGAATATGAATCTCTTGGCTGATTGAGATGTTTATGTCTAGAGTTTGCATGTTCTGGGTTTCCTCCCCATGTCATGCATGCTAGGATGAGCTCTAGTCCACTATGGTCCTGAACTAGAAAACTAGTATAGAATTTGGGTGGATGGATGCATATTTGCTCATGCATAACTACATATTTTAATCTCTTGGTAAACAAACAGAAAACATGTTACTTGACAGGAAGGCAAATTGTCGTCTCATGTGAGAGAATTTGATTTTTTTATAGCAAGCTGAGCAATATTGAGAAAGATAAAACATAAAGATAAAGACATAATGGAGGTTTTTGATCATGCATCTTGCTAGTAAGTTCTGTAAACATCTGTGGTCTACACTCTGACTTTTCCAGTGCATACATTTTAAAACAGTTAACAAAACCACAACATAATTGTGTCAAACCAGCATAAATAACACAAACTATAAAATAAGGAGTTACTTCCCCTAGACCGACCATGAATTTTTCATTTTGCCTACGGAATATACATGTAACACAATTTGGTGGCACTTAACTAGAGGATTATAGCCATCAATATTAGATGAACAAGTTTTCCCCCAAGTTAATGAAATCTTTGGATGTATGCCCACATTAGGAGAAGAGACTGATAAGGGAAGGATTCTAGAATAAAATAAAAAAAATAGAATAGAATAAAACCTTTATTATTAAATTAATAAATACATACATTTAATAAATAAATAAATTATAATTAATAATTTAATAAATAAAATAAAAAAATAAATTATTAAATTATACAAGATGTACAGAGATATGTACACAAGTGTGAGGAGGTGTGAATGATCCGGATGAGATATACAGTGTACAAGTAAGCTGTAAATGAATAACAGCAATTAAAAACAGATATGTCAATCAAAAAGGTGATAAATAAGTTAACCATGTTAAACTGCGTTGTAAAGTCTGACAGATGCCGGTAAGAATGACCTGCGGTAGCGCTCCTTCCTACACTG